>JAVIWB010003793.1:0-108541 GCA_031893035.1 Dermolepida albohirtum | reverse complement strand
TTTCAAGAATTTTCACGTTATATATATAATGTATAAAGCGGTTAAAATTCGTAAAAGGGCATAATTATATGTAATATTCCAAAGAAGCATTATTTAACACAGTTACTTATTAAATGTATATTTAATTTTTTGGAAAAATTTTGTGTGTAAATGAAGCGTAAAATGTATTTAGTGCTATTATTGTCTACAAAAAATATATAAATACAACTTTCACTTACCTTGTGTGGACCGTTTTTTCTGCAAAATATAAAAAATATAATAACGCATCTTTTCTACGCAATAGAAGTTTCTTTTTATCGTATTTGTTTTCCCTTTGAAAAAGGTTTTATTCAAAAATTATTGTGACAAATTATCTTCTCGTTAAAAAACTAAATTAAAACACCTTTTCGGAAGCAGTGTTTCAACATCCATATTATTTAAAACATACAAGGCGCGTTTTGTAAATAAGTACAGTTTTGAAAAGTAAAGAACACAAGTGCTATTTTTTCAACAATTTTATTTTTGTAATCTACTTTTCGCCATAATTATAATGTTCCAAATTATTTTAATATGACCAAATAGCAGGTAAATACTTTTATACCACCTCATGTGGTGGAAGGTTAATGCAACGTAAACACATTAAAGACGTGAGCTATTTCTTACTTTAATAGTCAGAGTGGTATTAAATATATTGTATATAACGTGTCAGAATTCAATTTTTGTTAATTGAGACGTTCTTAGGCACAAACGACGTTATTTCATTGCAAATTTAAAATTGCTATTCACAGAACTAACTTTACTAGTTATATCGTCACCTTAGGGCGTGTGTAATATTGACGACATACATTGAGCACGTTTGAATATGTATAAACTTGTCAGGCCTAAAACATATGGCGCGTACACATACTATTACAAACTCAAATAACTATGACAAATAATTTAATTGGTAATGCATATAAGATTAATCCGATTAAAAAACAAAATTTAATTTATTTACGAAGAAAAATTACTTTATTTTGTGAAATACGTCTTCTTGAAACACCATTAGAAATGATATTACGCACCCTCTAGAATTGAAAATTAATTTTCCTTTTGTGAAGATAAAAAAGTATGAACAAAATGGCGGGACTTTTAATACTGCAAATATGTTTTATTAAATGAAGACGCGAAAATTCCTATTTTTATGTTTCTAGTACTTTCGAAATATATTGTGGTACTTACCTAACTAGCTTTATCTTGCGATGCTAAAAGTAAAAAAACCAAATATTAAATTTTACATTTAAAATGTGTAAGAATATGAATGTAGGAATAGAAGAATATGAATTGGCAAGTTTCTTAGCAGGCAATACGCTTTAAGCATGGCTCTTTCTTACCTTCCTTGATCGAGAACCCCTAAAACAAAAAAAGACACAGTGATACAACATTGTGATATGCGTGTTCTAAAACCAGAAATGTTAGTATTTTAACGATTTATTTACTTATTAAAAAACATATTCTTATTTAATAAAAGTTATTCCCTCTCATCTTTTCTCATATGGTAAATTGTAATGGACAAGCCCTTTTCCCACATTAATGTTCGCATTCCGAATACGTATTTCGACAACTACGTTGTGCTCATCAGCAGATAATTAATCGATGTGTCGTTACGATTATTGTTTTGTTTTATTCTAAAAACGCACAGAACTTTCCGGTAACCCTGATATATATATATATATATATATATATATATATATAACTGTATGAAAAAATACTGTGATTAATTATGTGTTGATGATGGTAGCCTAGCTGTTGAAATAGGTATACAAAAACTCGTCTCTACATTAATGTTCGTATACAAAATACGAACATTAACGTAGAGACGAGTTTTATTTACCTTTCTTGATTAATCCTTCTCATATATTGGCGTGGAATAAACACCAAACTGCAAGAAGAACTATTTTGTGGCAGCAAAGAGTCTGCCGAAGGCTCGAGGAAATTTACATAGTTGCGAAATACATAATCTGTCGCAGAGAAAACAGAACTTTTTTAAAATAGTAATTTTAAGTGGCGCCATCTATTTAAAAAAAATATGCGTCGGTAAGGTAGATCTTTCACTAATATTATGTCAAAATATCATGACATTTGCATTTTTAGAAGCAGAGAAATTGCGCATAAACTAACAGCGTGTACTGGTATTGGTTGAAAAATGAATTTCGAATAAAGAACAAATATCAAGTTCTGTTTTAAACTAGGCAAATCGTTTACTGAAACGTTTAAGTTGATGAAACAAATATATGGTGATGCGTGTTTTTCACGTACGAGTGGTACAAACGATTTAAAGACGGTCGCACGGATATAAATGACGACGAACATGCCTGGTGCAAAAAAAATTGTGGTTACAGAAAGTAACATCGTACTTGTGCGTGAATTTATCAGAAATGAGCCGAAATCCTCATTGCAACACGTGGGAATAGAATTAAATATTTCCAAAGATTCAATTCATTGGATTTTTTCACAGCATTTGGGACTGAGAAAGATTTGTGTGAGGTTTGCATCACACAAGCTACCTGAATTCAACATTGTACAGACTTCATTAAAGACTCAAAAACAGACAAACGCTTCAGGTGTTTTACTGGTGATGAAAGGTGATGTTTTCAATATGATCCAGAAACTAAGCGTCAAATCTCACAACAAAAAAAGAATTCAATTTTACTTACGGCTTTTTCTTTCTCTTCTTTGTCTTTCTTTTCCTAAAAATAGAGAGAAATCGTGTTATTCGTATATAATATATGTACATATATAAATGAAATAATTTCAAATCCTATTTCTAATGTGTGTATATATTATGATCTCCATTGTCGTACACGGATAACTTTCTTAATGTTGAAAATACAGGATCAGTTAAATCGCTCAGAAGTTCGAGTATTTGATAATATTTTCAGATTTGTCATTCGTCAACTTTTTAGTCTATTTAAAAAACAATTTTCAAAATTTTCAGTCTTATATCTTATCATAACTACTATGATCGTTTCGATGAACTCTTTCTTGATTTTCTTCAGAGTTTTATACTCTATAATCGCATTATCGCCGAAGAAGCTGAAGAAGAGTTCGTCGAAACGTAAGGATACCAAAAATTCTCTTAAGAATTACACTTCGATGTGATACAACACGTAGATATCCATACAAACACATATATACTTTATTTTAATAATTTACAAAAAACGACTTTTGGCATTAACAAGTAAAAAATCTATATTTGTGCATATCAGTCTCGAACCATTGTCACCCCTTCTCTATGCCAGAAGACGTTTGTTGTATTATTACATTCTGTTCATTTTTACTTACGTTTTCCTTCTCGTAAATCTTTCATCCTAAAATAAAACAAACGAAAATAATTATTTCGTTATGTACTTGTTCACGTAGTAAAAAATGCAAATTTGTTTGATTGTTATAGATTATTATTTATTCGGGAGTTAAAGAAACTTAGAAGCTAATTGGAGTGATCAATAACATGTATTGAAATTTAATTTTTTTTCTATATAAATTCATTACATTAAAACATTTTTTAATAAAAAAAATATAGGATTTTATATGCCATAACAGATGAAATAAAATAATTTAAATTTATTTATTTTTGTTGAAATCTAATTACGTGACATATCTGAATATTTCGTAGTACACATGAATGTTGTGCAATTTGTTCAAGTAGTAGTTAAAATACAAAACCTACCTCTGTTAACCGTAGTGGCATGCCCCTGAAAAGTTGCGTAAGAATTAAAGAGAAAAATCAACAAAATAGTTATGTTTTGTAAAAATGGAGATATGTGATAAGGATGATGAGAAAATACGTAAGTAGAATATGTTGTGTTACAATCAATGCTTCAAAACGTTAGAAACAAAATAAATATTAACTCACCTCCTCTGCTGAAACAAAGTATTGTTATTAATATATACATGTATATAATTTCATATACTTAAATTCTTACGGCTTTTGATGATCTACAACAAAAAAAAAACTCAAATGAAATTACTATTTAAATATGGGATGATTCATTATGATGTATTTTTTCAATAGCGATTTTTTGACAGATAAAGATTGAGTCGTGTCAAACTTTCAAGCTATTTTAGTTAAGTATTATGTGACATTTTATTATGGAAATATTCAGTCCGGTACAGTATCTATAAATTATTCAGTTGTATTGCGAAAGTCAGCGTACCACGACAAAAATGTTTCGTGCGCTTAGAGCAACTTATGGTCTACGTAATCGGCCCACCGAACGCACAATTCGCTATACCATCGAAAAATTTGAAACCCAATTTTCATTGTTGGATAATACGCGACCAAATAGACCACATCCAGCACGTAATGAGGAAAATATAGATATGGCAGCTAAGGGTGTACGCGATGGCCATGAAGAATCGATTCGACGTAGATCTCAACATCTTGGCTTGTCGTATGCCACAGTTTGGCATAGTTTACATAAGGATCTTGGTAGTAAAGCATACAAAATTCAATTCAAGCGGCCGACCTCTCGAATCGTCACCGTTTCAGTGTTTGGGCTCTTGAAAAGCTTGAAGAATATCCAACGTTTTCGACCGAAATTTAGTTCAGCGATCAAGCCTATATCTGACATAATGGCTACGTCAATAAGCACAATCGCCGGGATTGGAGTAAAGAACGACACGAAGAGATTCAAGAACTACCATTACATCCAGAAAAAAACACGATTTGGTGTGATTTATGAGCAAGTGGAATCAACGGTCCATATTTCTTCAAAAATGAAGACGGCCGCAGCGTAACTGTACTGTCGACCGTATCACTGCGTTTAATAAATTGTACGCGGTAAATAGCTTTTAAACAATAAATATTCGAAATGATGGTGTTAAGATCCCGTGGTTAAAGATACGAGTGGTCTTAAAGACGTAGCTAATCGACCGCAAAAAATTTCTCGTAAAATTGGTTGAAAAACTATCTGGAGCAGAATCGTGGTTTTTCAGTATGATCTTGAGACCAAAAAGTAAAGCAATCAATGAGTCAGAAATGGAGAACTATGACTAACGAAGACCAGGATGTCGAAATCGTAAGTCAAGACCATACTGGTAGTTTGAGACCATACTCGTAGCTTTTGCTGATGTCTAGTGTTAAAAATTTGTATCGTCTGTTCAGAAGATTCCCCCGAATTTGACTGCGAACTAATAGTTGCTAATTTAAGAAAATACATCGTCTCTCTCATCGAATTTTTCACTGCGAAAAGTTTTTCTGTGCTCATCTTTTGTACGGTATTGACTTCACCTTTTGCTATTTCTTCCTTTTCCTCAAAATGAAAGGTCAAAAAAGAACTATTGACTTAGATTAGTTAATATATGCGGAGTACGAGCTATAACGAAAAACTCCTAAAAGATGGCTGGATGATTCGAGAAAATGCGCGCTCTAGAACAAGAACAATCTCGATATTCGATCGGTGTATAGAAGCCGCTGGTATCGTGCGTTGATAACGACTAATGATATAGACTTTAATACGTGAAAATCGTGGTAATTACTGTTAATTAAGAATTATTTGTAATTAATGTTTCGAGATCATCTATTACCAGAATTATATTCGAAATGAGTGCTATTTAGTTGTATTTATTATTAATAAAAATTTGAGAAAATTTCTGATATTTCAACTTGTGATTTACTCCAAAAGTAACGCCGACAAATACGCAACAAAACTGTTCACTGAAAGATTTGTAAAAAAAATCTCGTTATTTAATTGTCGCATCTCGTATACGTTTCTAAGGTGGTTATAAAAATTTATTAGATCGAAAACAAAACAAATCGAAAAATCTTAGTTTCACCGATATCTAATTTAATTTATTATAAATATACTTACTTGAATGGATCTCCAGAGACTATACTGTCCTAAAATAATACAAAAACAATTAAGTTATAGATAGAAAAATCACCTCATTCTATACATTGTCTCAGAATAAGCAGGAGTGATTCAAATATCCCGCTAAAACGAAGATCACAGCTTAAAAATGTAACTTACCATAAAAATAAAACATAAACAGTTGTAAATCTAGAAGTTTGTCAATAATATTAAGGTGATTTTGATGGAGCCTTGGTTGATCAACTTCATCACTAAGGTTGATATATAACCCCTTTCCGCATTAACTTTCGTAATTCCGTATACGTATTTCGACAACTAAGTTGTCATCATCAGCAGATAAATTAAGCAGTGTTGCACCTGGAGAACTACGGCAATAAATACCCATACGAAACAATTATTCCCGCACACGATCGTACCGTTGAAAGACAGTGTGCGTCTTGTCTTTCGACGGTACGGATCGTGTGCGGGATTAATTCTTTCGTACGGGTATTAATTGCCGTAGTTCTCTAGGTGCAACACTGCTTAATTTATCTGCTGATGATGACAACTTAGTTGTCGAAATACATATACAGAATTGCGAAAATTAATGTGGAAAGGGGTTATACATATGTCAAGCTTAGTGATCACAAAAAAAACAATATTAATCTTTTTCTTTATTACATAAAAATAAATGAAAAAACATTCATTTTAATGGAAGCATGATTGTACAAACGTTACTCTTTGGATTAATATGTACAACCTATCCAAAATTAAGATTAAATATTATTAAAATGAAACAATGCAAAAATGTAATTAAGCGTTTATAGCTATCTGCCTCTGGGTTTCCGGGCTGGAACTGCGTCACTAGTATATCTGCCGACGTTTCGTACCCATTTGTATGGGACATCTTCAGGGCTGAACTACTGCACTGAAACTTAGTTTCAGTGCAGCCCTGAAGATGTCCCATACAAATGGACTGAACTACTGCACTGAAATTTAGTTTCAGCCCGGAAACCCAGAAGAAGCAGACACCATGGACCACGACCGCGGAAGTCTACGTACCAAATTAAACGTTTAAAGGTTATGAAAAATGGCGGATATCTGGCATTCGTTTATCCATATTAAACTTGCCTGTTCAAGCACCAATAAAATCTCTTAAAAATATATAATATTTTGGCGCAATATTTGAATCACTCCTTATTCTGATACAATGGATAAGTAATCCCAATTCGATTGGACGCAATTCCGACAGTTATATTGCCAAGTTGAAAAAACGAGCCTTTTACGAGGGTAGCCGTTGATATTTCGGGAACTGACAACACTGTTAGTGTTGCCTCCGATCTGATGATTGCATCGTGAAGTTCGTCATTTTTGGCAATGTATTTACCTGGACACTTTTATTAGCCAGTCGTTATTTCTATTGTTGACAGTAACTTGAAAATTTTATGTCAGCCAAAAAATGGAATTAACTCGTAAACATTTTCGTGCAATTATTCTTCATAACTTTCGACGTGGATTATCTCGACAAGAATGCATCGACGAGCTCAATTTTTTATATGGTGATGAAGTAGCATCGAAAACTATTATACAGTATGTCGTTGGTATAGTGAATTCAAACTTGGACGACGTTCTTTGGACGATGAATTTCGTGAAGGTCGTCCCACAAATGTTGTTGTGTCGGAAAACATTAATGCAGTGTCTGAATTGATAACGTAAGACCATCATGTGACGTACCGTGAGATCGCGGCACCTCTAGGTGTTTATTAATAACACCAGCGTGCATAAGATCTTGCATGAACATATAGCCGTTAAGAATCTATGTTCACGTTGGGTACCACATAATTTGACAACCGCTCAAAAAAGCACTCGCGTCGATTGGTGCCAAGAAATACACAAAAAATACAACGGCGGTGTTTCAAAGAACATTTATAAAGTCGTCACAGGTGATGATTCTTGAATCTATATGTATGAGCCCGATAGTAAACAGCAGTCGACTCTGTGGGTATTCCAAGGTGAGCCAAAACCAACAAAAGTTGTTCGCGTTCGAAGCACATCAAAACAAATGGTCGCCTGGTTTTTCGGAAAAACCGGTCACGTTGCAACCGTGCCTTTAGAGAGTTGTAGAATGCTCAATTCCAAATGGTACACAGCTCTTTGTTTGTCAACAGTTTTTGAAGAAATAAGGAAAACAAACCGAAACCGAGAGATCATTCTCCACCATGACAATGCGAGCTCTCGCACGGTTCAAATAATTGAATATTTGACCGGGTAAGAAATTGAATTGATGAGCCATCCGCCGTACAACCCTGATCTAGCACCCTGTAATTTCTTTTCGTTCCCACACGTGAAGAATAAACTTCGTGGTTAACGGTTTTCTACGCCGGAAGAGGCAGTTGAGGCATTCAAAACTCATATTTTGGAGATACCGCCTTCACAGTGGCAGCAATGTTTTTTGGACTGGTTTAAACGAATGCAAAAGCGCATTGATTATCAGGGAGAATATTTTGAAAAGCAATAAAACTATTTCCGATAATAAAAAAAAATTTTTGTTTGCTATTCTCGAAATATAAAAGGTTACTCTCGTATTAGCCTCTCTTTCAGTGCGCTCACTAATTAGTTATTCGCTCTGGTGGAAGTACGTATTTACTAAATTTAATTATGGAATGTTCGAAATAATAATACATACCTTAATAGCATGTTTAAGAGTGTTGCTGAAAGGATGCATAACAAAAACATTACCATTACAATACACCGTTAAATGTATTTTAATAATAGTCGTCAATTGTCACACTTACAATATATCGTATCCCTGAAATGATCATATTTTACGCTAAATATAAATAAAATCGTAACATTTGTCATGTAACTTACAGCTCCAGAGGAAGTACCCGAGTCAGCTGATTGGCCGCTTAAGCTAAAAACGACATAAATGATACAACCAAGCTTCCCTAAAGCTTGGTAAAATTATCAGAAAAGTTTGTACGCAAAATTTGTGAAATTTTGCGTACAAAACTTGTTGATAATTTTACCTGCGCAATCATATACCTGCCAAAAAAGCCCTTGTACCTTCTTTTGCTGGCTATAGCGTTCCTAATTAAAATACAAATACATATTGTATACTTAGCATTAAAATAACAAATGTTTCTTACTTATACTTGACAGATTCATTTTCTGCGTCACTGAAAAAAAAACTTGTATAAGGTGATTGTTAATAAAATATTCAGAACACGTAAACAAAGAGCACAAGAAAAAGATATCTATATTTCGAAGATAATTTTTAGAGCAGCAAGAAGTGTTAGAATGCCAGAAAACGTTGATGGGTTATGCCATATGCGTTATGCCATAATAATAATAATAATAATAGCTTTATTGTAATTCGTCGAAAAGAAAGAAATACAAACGTCATGACATAGATATGTTAGATATGCAATTAAAAAAAAAAAGGAGTAAATAAAATGTATTATATCTTAAATAAATCTATGATTTATATATTCAGATATGCTATATGGTTCCAGCTCAATTAAGAGATCACGAACTCTCGATTTAAATACTGAAAATACCCTAACTTCTCTGAACGATTCGGGCAAGTGATTAAAAAATTTAATGGCAGAGTAGTGGAGTCCACTCTCCACCAAGGCAAGGCGGTGTTTAGGATAGTAGTAATCATTTTTGTGTCTTGTGGAGTAATCGTGAGTAGCGATATGCTCCTCAAACAAATGTTCATGCTTGTAAGCAAAAAGCAGGACCTCAAAAATATATATCCCAAAAACAGTTAGGAGAAAATGTTCTCTGAACACGCCCCTGCACGACTGCTCAAAATTCATGTTGTGCATTATTCTGAGGATTCTTTTCTGAATTATAAATACGCGATCCAATTCACTGCTACTACCCCAAACAGCAATGCCATACCTTACCCTGGAGTAAAAGCATCCAAAATATATCATTCGTAGCGCCTGATCGCTAACGAGTTTCCTCAAGAGACGAATCCCAAAGCACACATTTGCAAGGACTTTACATAAAACATTGATATGATCCTTCCACTTTAGGAACTGATCGACCGTAACTCCTAATAAGCGAACACTATGTTGTACAGGATACGAGGAATGGCCAAGCTCCACACTGTTAGGAATATCAGTAAAATTGTTGCATCTAAACAGAATTATGTTTGTCTTCGAGTTGTTAATATTCAGGTTATTACATGACAGCCAGTTCTGGACTGTACCCAGTACAGATTCAGTGCTGTCAATAACCTGATTTAAAGAATTGCCGGTGACCAAAAGCGTGGTATCATCGGCATAATTGATTGTAAGGCATTGATTATTAGGTCTGTGATCCAGATAATGAATGTCATTGAAATATAAGAGAAATAAGATGGGCCCAAGGATACTATCCTGTGGAACACCCCTAGAGAACATTATCTCATCTGAATAAACATTACCACCTTTGATATTTAAGCACACCGATTGTGATCTGTTACTAATGTAAGATTTGAACCAAGAGAGGGCAGTGCCTCTTATACCGTAGCGTTCGAGTTTGCTTAAAAGAAGTTTGTGATTCAAAGTGTCAAAAGCTTTAGACAAATCTAACAAGCAACCACATGGTAATCTTTTGTCATCCAATGCATTGAGGACTTCGTCATTGAAATCATATAGAGCGGTTTCAATACACTTACCCTTGGCAAACCCATGTTGATTTTTATTAATTAAACCATGCTTTGATAAGAAATGTGTTAATCTGGAGTACGCTGCTGTCTCGAATAATTTTGAAAAACCGGTCAACAGGCTAACCGGTCTGTAATTTTCTAGATTATTAGGATCACCTTTCTTGAACAACGGAACAACCAAAGCATGTTTGAGGTAGTCCGGAAAAATGCCTGTAGCATTGCAGTGATTAATTATGTGGGTCAGGGGTCTTAAGTAGCTAGCCGAGCAACTTTTTAGAAAACTAATAGATATACCATCTCGACCGGAAGATTTGGAGTTGCTCAATGAGTTTATGAAGGAAGAGAGTTCTCTTTCACATATTGGGAAAAAATAAAATGAAGAAGAATTATTAGGAATGCATAAGAAGTAGTTCAAAACGTTCTGCGAAGAAACATGCAGTAGCACTGAATATTAACCGTCGATACGTCTAATTTTACATAAGGACTTACTAAGTTTTAACCCTAATAAGATTCAAATTGTTCAAGAATTACAAGAAGCTGATTTGGTTTCTCGCATGGATTTTTGTCAAGAATTGTTGCAGCGCTTGAATGGTGACTAAAACTTAATCCTTCAAATGAAACCCATTTTCATCTAAACGACTATGTAAATAAAGAAAATAACCGATATTGGAGCGGTGAAAATCCACTTCATTTACAAGAGAAACCTTTGCGTAGGCCTAAGGTGACAGTATGGTGTGCCCTTTCATCGTCTGAAATTGTTGGACCATTTTTTTGAAGACGAACGTCACTCAATAAAGCAAGTGATAAAATCTTCTTGAATTTTTATTTAAAATTGTGTTGCAAAATTTTATTCTGTTGCAATTTGTTATTTTCGTGAACATGAAACTGTGTTAAAGGGCTTCCCCGTAACCACCGAAAGAACTGTTGTCTTACTTGGAATTACCAGGAACGAATTTCCTGGACTATTTCTCTAGTGCTGCTTTACCTGCACCACGTTGACTGGAAACAAATGTGCTTCTTTAAATTTTATTGGTAGATGGGTGCTGCCAGTGTCGATGCCGTATTGCATATTCATCTTTTATAAGTGCGCATTTACATTGCGAATCCGAAATACTATAATCAAACAAGACAAACGAAACCCCTTTCCTCAATGTTCGTATTCTGCGAGTCGTATCCTTTGCAGAATTGAATTAGGACGAATTGCCACATATCTGAGGTAATTCGAATTAATTTTTTAGAACAGAATGGCTATTTTGCTTTAAAAAATTATGATTTCAGTTCTGAAATTCCTGGAATAGAGAACGAATACTACGTTTGTTTCCTAAAGAAAAGATTAGAATAGTTTATGTAACGAGTTTTTTTTTATAAAGCTTTCCTATTTTTCATCGTTGTCGTCATAAAGAAAATAAATAAAGTTTAATAAGTAGTCAAAAGGTGCTGCCTGACATTTATCCGTAAATTTTTGATCACCGTGCATGTCTACCAAGTACCTTCTCACTAGAGAAACCCGGTTCACTATTACGATCCCGAATCAAAATAAGGAACAACGTAGTGGCACGTCTAGGGCTTTAACCTTTTCGAGGATCCTTATATTACCTATGAGAATCATTGTATAATAATCTCCACCTACGTTGCCTTATTTCCAAGTTTATTTCAAATAATTACGTTGACACATAAAATACACGAGTAAATCCAAAATTTATTTGTTTCCATTATTTGCGTTTAGGTAATTTTTTGATTCCACACCTAAAGAAATCTAGTGGTTTGAAAGGGAAAAAGTCATTGCACTTTAAAGCACGACTTCCTTATCGAAAACTGTCTCTGTGCTGTATTCTCCCCAATTATGTTTTCTCCGTAAATGACACAAATAATTCCAACGGTTTTCTCCTTTAAACTCGAAAAATTCGTTCTATTTGACATCATTTTTTTTCGTCGATAATTAAAATTATCTTTGCACAAATGTAATAATTATTAACTAAACAATAGAAAGACTAAAATAACTTTGACATATGCATAACATATTTTGTTTTTCTAGACACGCATGCTTGAAACCAGAAAAACTGCAAAATTGTGCATCGATCTAATACATAAATGTATGGTAAAAGTCTTACTCTGAATCGTTTATGTCGCCATTGTTATAGTCAGAACTAACGTACCTGTACAAATAAGACGCAAAATAAAATTATTGCGAATAAATAAAAGTAGGGTAATGTACTTACCCAAATACATTAAAGGCAAAACTACACAAAACTATTAAAGTTATTTTCAACATTTTTATTCTTTGAGTTGGATGACGGAATTGTAAAATTTGTCAAAATATCCGTCTTACATTATCATAAGAATAAAAACTGAAAACAGAATTATTAATTGTGTTCCATAAGATTAACAATAACACCCACTTCAATGACGTACATTAAATATTAATTATCAATAATATTAAGGCAATTTTCACAATAAAAATCTCAGGGAATTTTTACTTCAACAATAAATATTGATACATATATAGTAACAGTAATAGTAAAAGAAATATACGAGGGAGCGTTTTTATATTCGCGGAATGGGGACAAGGGGTGGAAATAAAAAAACCAAATTATTTTTCTTTTTCAATATATTCACCTGCAAGGCGGATACATTTTTCACATCTTTCAATTAATTTATTTATACCCTCATAAAACAATGATTTCTCTTTATCTGCAAAATACGCCGAAACTGCCTCCTTGACTTCATCATCGGCAGTAAATTTTTTACCCCGCAGCTCTTTTTTCATTTTCGGAAACAGGTAATAATCACTCGGGGCCAGGTCTGGGCTGTAGGGTGGGTGATTCACAATTTCGAAGCCCACCTTATGCAGGGCAGCTAACGAAACGGGGCTCTTGTGGACGGGCGCGTTGTCGTGCAAAAGCAGAACACCTTTTGTCAATTTTCCCCGTCTTTTCTCTTTAATGGCTTCTTTTAGTCGCTCTAATATTGAAGCGTAATATTCTCCGGTTATAGAAACACCTTTATCTTGATAATCAATCAACAATATTCCTTCCGAGCCCCAAAATACCGTTGCCATGAGTTTCCCAGCTGATTGTGACACTTTAAATTTCTTGGGAGGTGCTGTGCCCTTTTTATGCCACTGCATGGAGTACTGTTTGGACTCAGGTTCATAATGATGAACCCAAGTTTCGTCTCCAGTAACAATTCCACTCAATACACCATCCTTGTCTTCATTACAGAGGTCCAAATATGCACGCGAACACTCTACGCGCTGTTGTTTTTGCGGCGGCGTGAGCATTCTCGGCACCCATCTTGCGCTGACCTTAGACATGCCGAAATGATCGTGTAGGATTTTAAAAATTGTTGTATCGGATACTCCAACCATTTCTGCGAGTTGTTTCTTCTTTAGTCGAGCATCTTCGAGTACAATTTGTTCAACTTTTTGGATAAGTGCTGGCGTGGTCACCTCAATGCTCCTGCCCGGCCTCGGGTCGTCTTCAAGGGATTCCCTTCCTTGTTTAAATAAACTATGCCACTTGTACACCATGTTTTTTCCTGGACAAGAGTCGCCGTAAACCAATGACATCAAATTCATTATGGTCGCGACTGATTTTCCTTGCCTGGTAAGGAACTTTATAACGGCACGATATTCGATTTTTTCCATATTTCACTTTTCACTCCTGATTATGTTACTTGGTTGACGATAGCTCAAAGACTAACTGTCTAATAACAATGAAACTTCGTATTTATACTAATCATGAGTCGCTGCACAGGCCACGCCCCCAATGCGCCTACTTACCCCTCTACAACCCGCTCATTCCGCGAATATAAAAACGCTCTCTCGTATGTACAGTAGCATATGAAAAATATTCAAATCTTCGACAAAATTGTTTCCATATTTAATAATAACTTTATTTTATTTTCGTAATAAATTTCCAGGAATTCAAAATATCTATTAATAATAATAATAATCATCTTTATTTGTCCAACGAATAATTAATTACAGGTCAAAAACACAGTGCAAAAAATACAAATTAAATGTATTTATATATATTTCAGCTCTACGGGCATTTAAGCCAATGGCTTATTCCATATTGGATTTCATAACCTATACATCCATTACATTCTCTTAACCCTTCCTTGTTCTATTGTTTAATACTTTCTTGTGTGGTACAATAGAGGGAGGCAATGTTTTTTCATTAAATGTAAGTAATCACAAATATACATATATATATATATATATATATATATATATATATATATATACATATACATATATATATATATTATTCACAATTGGGAATATATAACTGGAAAATGTATTGCTATCTGCTTCTGGGTTTCCAGGCTGGAACCGCGTCACTAGTATATCTGCCGACGTTTCGTACCCATTTGTATGGGACATCTTCAGGGCTGAACTACTGCACTGAAACTGGTGTAAGTCGATGGGGGACGCGTTTATGTGTGGATAATGGGTCATGGGTCAATGGAGCGTTACGGTTACGGTTAGGTAGATTAGAAATGCACGATTGCCAAGCGTTATGTAGGGGGTAGCCATCATCGCGGTTAAGGTTATTGGGATGTTTAAAGATCTCTATAGTTTCACGAATTTTGCTACCATAGAAATGGTTAGTGCGGGATAGGATCTTGGTCGAATTAAACTGAATATGGTGCCCGGTTTCCAGCCTATGCTCGGCAAGTGTAGAACCGGCTATGCGCAGCAATCTAGTACAACGCTCATGTTCAGAAACACGAGTGCCGACAGACCGCTTTGTTTCACCAATATATGCCCTGCCGTATGAACAAGGAATCCTGTACACACCAGGCGATTCTAAAGAAACATGGTCTTTTACGGAAAAAGGGTCAGATAATTTGGAATGGGGTTTGAAGATGGTTTTGATGTTGTTTTTGAGAAGAACCCTACTGATGCGGTCAGTGACACCTTGTATATAGGGTAGGTGGGCTTTAGAGAGGGGAAGAGATGATGTAAGCTGTGTATTAAGTTGTGAGATTTTGGGATTAAGATATCGATCAATGGTTCGCTGAAGGTATTGTTGGTTGATGAAAATAAATAATTTGAAAAAGGGGACGCTTTCCCAGAAACGTCTTTAACATAAATTAAATGTTTTATTAATTCAATAATCGAAACTAGAAAAACAAAAAAGAATAAAAATTTCAGTTATACCTAGATACCTAGATACTTTCTTACTACACTTCGAATTTTTACTATTGAAACAGTGGAAAGCACACGTTTTTTCTTTAAGTGTACTCTTTTTCGTTGTGTTGCGTCATAAAATTGATCTAACAGGGATGCATTGTATTCGCCTGTTATAGTTTTACCTATTTCAAGATAACTGTTAAGAATCCCATTGCAGTCACAAAAAATAATAACCAACCCAAACGTTCTGCAATTAACAAATGCGGCAACCAATCTTGCAAGATAATTGTTTCCATACTCAATTTGTTATGCAAAATCGAAACCACAAATCCTTACGAAATGTGTAGTCTCGTAACTTTACATACGGTGCGTTGTTCATCAAAGATACTGATCCGACCATATCTGAACTCAGATGTCCATCGTTTTATGGATGAAATCGACGCAGATTGGTTCCCGTAAACAATCTTCAGCTCAGCTTTTGCCTTCGTCGTTTTGTGCTTTAAAATTCTATTCAAATAAAAAAGATAAGGATAATGTCTTCAGAATTGAAAACATTATCCGGTCACCGTAAATACCAATGCGTAACGATCAAAGAAACTCCCATTTGATCCGATTTCGATAATCGTTATCACAACAATTATTATATGAAAAATGGTAAATCGTAGTACACAGAAAAGTAGTCCTGAAGTAACAGGATGCAAACTCATCACGTTTTCATGACAAAATCGTGCAAACTCCAAAGATGATCCATTTACACCTTTGAAAGTTCACATTTTGTTACTGTTTTTCAAGGTTTCTTATTAAACTAGAATAACTAGATAAATTTTAACTCCAGAATAGTTTTTAGGGCCTTCGCAAATGCTAACACACCAGTATTTATTAACATACGATAACTTTTCAAAAATACAAATTATTGCGAGTATACCCCTTTGAAAAAAATGAGATTTTCGTCAAAATAAAAAATTTTGAATTAGGTCCTCATAATACGTACAAAAGTAGTCCTGAAGTAAAGCAATACAAATTCATTACCTTTTTTATAGCAAAATCGTTCAAGCGCTGAAAATAACTCATTGAAACATTCAAAAAATTCACCTTCTAACATGATTTTTCAAGTTTTTTTATTAAACTAAAATAACCAGATAAATTTTGACTTCGAAATCCTTTTTAAAACCTTGAAAAATACCAACACGTGAACATATATCAATATAAAAATATGTTTTGAAAATACCAGATTTTCGAAATGGAAAATGGATTTAGTCTTCCTGGTAGATAAAAGTGTAGTTCTGAAGTAACAAAGTGCAAACTTACTACGTTTTCATGGCAAAATCATATGAACTCAGAAGACAATCTATTTACACATTCAAAAGTACAGATTTGAACTTGGGCTTTCAAATTGTACATTCTATCAAAGTTAAACTCAAAGTGTTAGATGGATTTAAACATCTTTTTAAGCACTTCCGTAAATATCAACACTTGGGCATTTATTAACAAGCAACAACTTTTAAAAAATACTAATTCTTGTGAGCGCGCCATGAAAACGAAATTCGATTTTAACTTTGTTGTTAAGTAAGACAGTAATTTTGAACAAACTAGCTATTTTTTATATACACTACAACCAACAACGGCAACCTTTTCATAAGATTCCACTCGTCTTCTTCGCATTCAAACTATCAAGACAACAATTATAAAGTATAGGAAGGGGAGAAAGCTTTTTTTAATAAAAGAAGTTGTTAGGACATACATATATGTATATTGAAACAATAAATGCACATTATGTCAGTGTTCTTGAAACCACTTCTACTTAATATATCTTTGTTTTCTTGACTTTTTTTTGATCGTCTTGAAGATAAGCCTTGAAAATAAAACAAATAATATTAGTATTAATTCTCTTAAATAATTATATAGAAAAAGATGGTAAACACAAGCAAAGAAATGTAAATATAGTCCGTTTTTTATATAGGTATATATACATACGTTAAATTCCTATATATTGCATATGCACTGCTGACGAATATTAAATTATGGTATAAGAGTTTATGTAATATGTCGAAACAAGATAGATAAATTTGTTCCGGAATTAATTGGGTTTCTAGAAAGTTCATGTTTTTGCTGTTTCCATCAATCATTTAGGCCAAACATTTATAACAGATTTCCCAATAGGAACATACCAATTCTGTCGTTTAATACGAACTTTTGAACATTTTTCATGACGTGTCAACGTCTGAACGTCAGTCAAGGTTAACATTTATATCATGGTGAGGTTCATGAACGAGCAATGTTTGAAAATTAAATTCGAGTCAAAATATTCACTTTTGGATGTTCCTGTGCCAGTGAGAGAATGCACCAGTCTAAGTACCGAAAGTATCACAGCCATAAGTGCTTTACTTCAAAATGAGCCAAATCAGTCGACTTCATACCGTTCACAGGAATTGGGAATCTCTCAAACCATATTGTGGCGAATTTTGAGTAAAAGTTTTGGTTTATACCCTTACAAGATCGAATTAACTCTTTAGATAATTAGACAGTGTTGACCTGGAAAACTACGGCAAAAACCTGCACGAAACAAGTTCCATACACGATCTGTACCGTCGAAAGCCAAAACGCACACAGTGTGGGTCTTGAGTTTGAATTTGTTTCGTATGGATTTTTGCCGTAGTATTCCATGTGCGATACTGTTTAATCATCTGCCGATAATGACAACTTAGTTGTCGAAATACATTTCCAGAATACGAAAATTAATGTGAAAAGGGGTTATATATTAACCTTAAGTGATTAAATATAAACTTCGCTTCATTCTGTATCATGACAATGCCAACTATCACACATCATGTCAAACGATTGATCGTTCCAAGGAGAAAAGCGTTGGATTAATGTCTGATTTCTTTCTATAATTGACTATCAAACAAGAAATACACGGACAACATTTTCAACACCTCAAGGAGCTGTTGAAGCCTTCAAAAACCATTCTTTTGAAAATCAGCTTTAGAATATTTCAAAATGTTAACGAGAATTCATTTGAACGCTTATCTTGAGACTATAAAACGATTATCTTTGAAAACAGTAAAACGATCTGTTCCAAAAATATCCCTTTTACCCCGGTTGAGTTGAAACATAAAGGGCACGTCATTCGTATCACTAATCTAGGTAAATAAAAGTACTTTAAGAGATATACCTAGGTTGCTTCCTTTTTTTCTTTTTCTTCTCCGTGTTCTCAGATTCACTCTCCATCATCTTCTTTTTCTTCTTCTTCTTCTTCTTCTTCTTTTTCTTCTTCTTTTTCTTCCTTTTTCTATTTCGTCTTTTAGCCTTAAAACGAAATACCAATAGTTTTGTTTTCTTTAAGAAACTCATATTATTTTCAAATTAGAAAATAAATTTTAAGCAATGAACAGGAGCTGGGTGTTCACATTTTTATAGTTTTCAAAGTTTTAGTGTACCAGATTATTCAATAAGTTTTGTCGTTCTATAAGAGATGGCGCTATCAGGATCGTCGTTTTATTTTTATAAAAATTGTACAACTTTTTTATGAACACGAGCGAAGTTTTTCTCATTCATATATTGTATTTACAGGTGTCCAAAGTTAACGTGTTACATACATGTTATTTTTTTACAATGAAAGAAAATGAATGTTGTGCGGTGATAGAAATTCTTACTTTTGGAAGGTGTGGCATCTAAAAAATTCAAGAACGATTTTTGAAAGTGTATAAAAACTTTTAACCTTCAATTAGAACGGTAGGAAGATGAGTTGCTGGATGTAAACGTGGCCATACAAGTCTTGAAGACGATCCACGTGAAGAACGTCCAAAAAGTGCATCAACATCAGAAAACAGCCGAAATGTAGGATATGGTTTTGGAAGATCGTCGGTTAACGAGAGAGATTTAGTAGAAGTCCTAGGCTTCCCATCAGGCAGTATGAGTAATATTTTGGCTGAAATTGTGGCTTTCGAAATGCTGCATTCGTTAACAACGGAACAGAAGCACATACGTTTCATCACTATAGATGAGAATTGGGTCTAGCACCATGATTCTCAGTCAAAACAAGAGGTTAAGGAGTAATGTGACCCCAGTATTTCGGCTCCAAAGCGAGTGCTAGGTTTCAGAAACCGACCAAGAAGGATTTAGCATCAGATTTTTCAGGATTATCTTCAATCTAGTAAAATAATAAACTTAGATTATTATTGTAACCTTTTAGATCAACTGGATGTAAAAATTCGTGAGGAAAGACGTGGTTTACAGAAGAAAAAATTATTTTTCATCAAGACAACCCACCCTCTCACACAATTCGAAAAACAATTGCAAAAATCAGTGAATTAAAGGACGAATTGTTACAAGAACCATCTTATTCGTCAGATTTAGCTCCCTTTGACTTCTGGCTGTTCTCACATCATAAAAATTGATACGTGGGAAACGATTTTCATCGGACGAAGAGATAATAGTAGCCGCGGAAGGATATTTCCACAGTCTTTCGGCTTGTCACTTCGGGGAAGTAATCTATAAATTATGCAATCACTGGAACAAGTGTATTGAAGTTCAGAGAAGTTATATTGAAAAACAAAAAGTATTTCAAACCATAAAATCGTGTTTCTCTTATCGAACGACGACACCTATTGAACAACTTTATATATACATACAACGAATATTTCTATCTGAATATCTAAAGGTGTTGATGTGGACAGTGAAACACTGAAAACTATGACAAATACAAAATAAAACCTGGAAGAAAATTCTGCTTTTAGTCATAGAGCTCTATGATCTTTAGTAAACGTAACTAATTGACAAGCGCTATATACCTATATAGTATATTACCTCAAAGCGTCGTTAGGAAATCTAAGAGATAGTACAGGAAGATTAACAACCGATAAATTGTATGCGGTTTTAAATGAGAATCCCGATTTTCAAACTATAGTGCGTATAGACAAGAGTGCGAATATGATGCGAACGTATTTTTTAAATTCGCGAATATCGTATCATTAAACGCAGAACGCTGCTTTTCCAAATACAACAACTTATTTTCACCTCGCCGTAGTGTATGACTGAGTCAGCACTGCAAGACATACTAATGACACAATACTACAGCGAATTTTTGTGTCACTCTACATCAACAACACAAAAAAAAAACTAAAATAGTAAGTAATTACATTTGTCATTTTTCATATTAATAGCACTTGTTTCTGCAGCCTTACTTTGTACCAGTACACGTAAATATTTACAAATTTATAAATTGGTGGCATTGTATGATAACTCTTATCTGTAAATTATATTAATTCATTTATACGAAGGCGAAATTATGATACGATTATTCCTATATTCTGTATAACTTCATGCAAATATTTACAAATGCACGATGTTCAATAATAAGACACCCAAAGATTATTCATTTTAAAACTTTAAAGAAACATCTTGGAAATAAATAATTTAAATGTTAATCAATACTTTGCTGGAAAGAAGCGTAAATAGTGTTATCTCAAAGATAACCTTAAATTCAAAGAAGTGTTTTCAATCCACCAAAATACAAAAGTTCTACGAAACGAGTTCAGTTGCTAATACACGTCCGCAGTCGTAAAATATGGGATATTTCTTTAGTGCATTTCTTGTAAATCTAGTAGTGCATGGCGTCTACTTAGAGAAGTGCTCAACGCAAAATTTTAACGTGGCATGGTACAGGACAAAATTTGATTTTCCCAAACACGAAAAAATTTTTGATTTAACACACAATGCAGAAGTAAGAATAATGGGAACAATGCCACATCAAAATATTGATAAAATCTGTGCAAACACAATCAATGACATGGAAAATCTTTCCATCCTCAAACTGAATTCCAGTGGCATAAAAGATATTCTAGACGGTAGCTTCTGCAATGTTCCAAACTTATTCGATTTGGACTTGAGTGGAAATAAATTGGAAGAAATTAATGGTGGAGTATTTAATGGCCTCAACATAAGTTTCCTTCGCCTATATAATAACAGAATTAAAACAATTGATTCGACAGCGTTTAATAACATGAATAAATTGAAAACAATCGATTTGAGTAAAAATAAAATCGAAGATGTAAACAGCGAATGGTTCAAGAACACTAACAACATAATACACTTAATTTTAGAAAACAACGATATAAAATCCTTAAACGCCAACGTTTTCAAACATTTAGCACGGATAGAAAACATTTCCGACGAAGATAAGTGGTTAAGTATTCATTTAAGCCAGAACCAAATAGATTCTATTCATCCCCGAGCTTTCGATGGTTTAAAACAATTGAACGGTCTATATCTACGTGAAAACAAGATCGAAACGTTGCACGAAGACACCTTTTCAACATTGAGTAATATCAAAAGAATTGAAGTAACGCTCAACAAAATAGAATGTTTATCGGAAGGTTGGGAATTTTTGCTTAAAGTTGACAAAATTCTTTTAGATGCTAATCCTTGGAATTGCAGTTGTCTCAATAGTTTAGTAAGTTGGTCCGGAGAACATAATGTTAATATCGATGTTGGTGTAGATCATATAAAGTGCCTTGCCGATGACATAAAGTCTCTTATTGAAGATATGCGAAATATGTGAATTTTGGGAATGTTAGAAGATATTTTAATGAACCGAAATTAAAATTTATTATTTCGATCGTATTTTATAAAAAGAAAATGTATTTTTCAGTAAACTATTCTTTTCGTCGAAGTGTGTGTTCTTGTAAATAGGGACCTAATATCAAATTGTCTCTAAAATTTAAATAATTTTGCTAGAAATAGTAAAAAGATCGCAATCTGCTAGTTTAAAACCTAAATTTAAAATTTTCGTATTTTGAGATAAAATTTAGTTTTTTTTTTTTAAACGCCAGTCTATTTATAAATTATAACTTATAAACTCTTTTTCAAATAAAATCACGTATCTTCCTATTGGTTGGGAACCGTGATTGCGAATCCTAAAATCGGAGTTTCTCGTTAGAATAAAAGTGAATAATTTAAATTTGTAAAATTGTAATTCTTCAAATATTCAGGTAACAAATATCTAATTGGCCATTCAGTAAGAATTAATAATTGTGATTGGACTAATAGAGAAATCAACGTCGACTCGGACTTCTCAGTCATCATATAGTAATGTACCGGAGAGAGAGTGGCTTAGCGACGGAACGGGAGTCAACGTGGACCGCGTCCGCCAATAATCTTTTTAGCTTTTAGCTGAGCCATAGAGCTCTATGATCTTTAGTAAACGTAACTAATAAAGAGTACTTAATTGAACGACATATTTACACTGAAATAACTCACCTCTTCCCATTTTATCCTGAAAAAATGTAAATAAATAACATTAATATCATAACTGGTTTTCCTTTTTTCTAAAATTATTTGAGTGTCCGAAGTAATATAGACGGCGGTGTATATAGAATGTATTAAAAAATAGACTAAATTATTACAATCTTTGAAACATCTGCAAATCGCTTCTTAGCTTTACGACGTTGATATAAAACAAAATATTATGAATTTTTGGACTCAATTCCTACTACTAGTCTGGTTCAATTGTTCCACTCACAAATCGAAAGGTGCCAAGACGCAAATATGTATATCGTCGCTCATTTTCAAAGCCTAAAGTTCCCATAGCCGATTTTATTACAGTACCTTCTCCAGTTAATGGCGTATATTACTCAACACTTTTGCAAAGTTAAATAAGCGATCGGGAACATGTGAACACATTGTCTGCTTGCTCCAAGACAATGTTTATTCTCATTCCGTCGCAAAAGTACTTCAAAGTACAAAAGGTACTTGGAAAGTTTTGCAATGTAACGCAACAATGGATCGTAGGAAGCTACTTGTTGGTGCAAGTTGAGACAAGTGCTAGGAGATGTTAAAAAAGTTTAATAAGGGACAATCTCGGTATGTGAGCAACATCGTGACAGGTGACGAGACTTAGCTGTACCACTACGATGTGCCGACCAAAACTCAAAACAAAGTTTGGGTCTTTGATGATGAGGACACATCCGTATTATATAGCTGTATTTTCAAATCGAGTGGAATTGTGGAACGCGTCGTTTTGGGCACACAGAAGACAGTCACAGCTAAGTGGTATATTGAACAGTGCCTGCCTAAAGGTTTTGGATCTATGAAGAACCTGCGGTCAAAGTCAAGAATGGACACCTGGTTCCTCCATCACGGTAATGCTCCAGCTCACCGCGCCAAAGCCTGTACCAAATATTTGACCACAATAGGATTGAAACTTCTCGAGCACCCTCCCAACAGTTCAAATCTTGCTCCCTCCGACTTTGCACTGTTCCCACATGTGAAAATGAAGCTAAAAGGGAGGCGGTTTTCCAGTGATGATGAGCTTCTACGGGCTTGGGACAACGCGTGTGCTTTACTCCCTAGTGAAACTTGGGAGAACTGGTTTGAAGATTGGTTTCGGAGGATGGAGAGGTGTATTGAGTGTAGAGGAAATTACTTTGAAAAAATTAAATAAACAAAGCTGTATTGCAAAACTTTCCTAGTACCCTTTGTAAGTCTTAAAGATGGCACATATATGCTGGTAGATTGCAAAGACTGGTTAAATTCTATACTTTCTTTGGTTCCTACAGTACTTATGGAATATTATAGAAAAATTAAGTGACATTCAAGTTAGCAAATTTTAACAAAAACGGCATTGAATTCGCTATATTATTTATGGTTGAGCACGTGAAATAATTAAATTGAATGTTACAATACGAAATTGAGTAAAATTTTGAATTTGAACATAGACATGAAACAACCAGAAAAAAATATAAAAATTTTGAAAAATTCAAATTATATTTTTTTTAAATCATTAACTTATTAAATTCGAAAAGTGTAACACTGATTGAAAATTAATTTTCGACGACTTTTTTTCAGTAAGAAATACATGCGTATTTGCTCTGAAAGTACCTGCTTATTCCACAGAATCTAGAACACCGCCAATCATTCTGAATATATTTTAATAGTACTTACTGGTCTTGCAATTCCTAAAAGAAAAATAAATATTTCTTAATGTGTATTAACTTCTTTAAACTAGTTTTGACTTTGATATTCCACTCATTAATTTACTAACACTTACCAAAAATTGGTCCTCTTCATTTCTGAAATACATTGGGATAATTACAACAATATCTTTTAAAATAAAGACATTCTCTCAGAGAGATTTACGAAACAGGCATATGCGAACTTTAATTGAATATTTATTTATACTATGTTACAAGAAACAACACTTGTTCAAGACTTCTATAAAAAATTTAATAAGATGTGTACCAAGTGTACCGGCACGTCATTACCGGTTTCTATAATACATAGATGTGCCCTAGACTTAAGTATGCAGTATTATGATTTGACACATATGCCATTTTATTCTACTGATATCAAGCTTCAAAGCCATACATGATATATTTTGCGACAGTAACACCGTCATAGATTCATACCTCTTTGAAAATGTCGAGTTTCGTGCTTGAAAAAGTGCATTTGCAGCACGCATTACTTTTCTTATTTCATCAAAAGAAAAAAGCTGTGGAAAGTCATCGTTTTCTGGTAGAAACATACGGTGATCCAGCTCCAACCATAAAAACATGTCAGACGTGGTTTCAATAATTCAAAAGTGGTGATTTCGATGTGCAAGACAAAGAACGTTCTAGTAGACAAAAAAATTTTAAGATGGCAACTGTAGGAGTTATTGGACGAAGATCCAACCCAAACTCAAAAATAATTGACATTATTGAGTGTTAAACGTGGCCTAAGAAACGATTAGTGACCGATTTCGAGCAATAGGAAAATCCAAAAGATGGAAAATGGGTGCCACATCAATTGAATGACAGGCAAATGGAAAATCGAAAAATCGTCTGTGAAATGCTGTTTCAAAGGTATGATCAGAAGTCGTGGCTGAGTGGTCAAAGTCTTTCCAACAATGAAAAAGTGATGTTGGCAGTTAATGGCTATTTTGAGGAGCAAGACAGTTCTTATTATGAAAAGGGTATCGAACTTATTGAACATCGCTAGGAAAAGTGTATAGAGCTGAAATATATTTTTTTCCAAAATTTTTGTGTTTTCTTTATTGGATCGGGTACTTCTGGGACCACCTTCGTCCTCTACATATACTTTTAAACTGTTTCTCTTTGACAATAATTCGTTAATAAGTATTAAAAGATATTATTTGATCAATAAAGTTATTATTATTATTATTATTATTATTATTATTATTATTAATATTGTAGATAGATAGGTATACTTACTTAGTTGGATGAGTCAAACTATACTGAAAAAAATAAATGCAAAATAAATACCTAATAAAATCTTTAAAAAAAAAATTTTCACCATACTACATTGCTATATCATTTATCTATTATACGGTACACAACAATTGTTTCGTTTTACAATGTCTTCATCAGGGAGACGAAAATGTTCGTCCACCTGATGAAAATTAAATGAGAGAATCATACGTCCACCTCTTTGATAGAAATTAAACTTCTATATACTGGGTGTCCCATGACATGATTGCTACAGCATAAGGATATGTTACTGAAGTAATTTTAAGTTAAAAATGTCTGGTGAGTATATGCCCAAAACTCTATCATAACTGAGCTACAAACATTTGAAGTTTTAGATAAGCCTACTAATAGTCATTGCTTGTTCGACTATAATTGTTTTTCATCAATTATAAACGCCGAGAATTGCCATGTATATGTACATAAGGACAAAGTTATACAAGTGCTTTCACTTCTCGCTATAAAAATTTAATTTCCATCCGAAAGATGGACTTATAATTCTTTCAATACTTGAAAGCAGTTTTAGTACTGTCCGTTCTAGCCTTTGTTGGAAATTTTTGTACTTTTTAATTTGGAAAACACAAAATTTTGCAATTATAGTTTCTTTAATCCTCTGCGTAGCAGATGTCCGGACTTTCACAGTGGTGCCTCATGGGGTCTGGCCGGACTCCTTTATATTTTCATATATTTATATAGAAATATTGCGTTTTTGGTGACGCATTGTATCTATATACTATGCAGGTATATATTTTCGTTTTTTTCTAGTTTTCTGTGGCTTTCGCATATTTTGAACTACCGCTCATGTAAAACTATTTTTAAAAAAATTTTTTAAGGTAATCGGGATTTTATAATGAAATACGATACGAATTCTATGATTGATAATCATGCATGCAACTGAAACAAATATAATCTACTTTGGAGTGTTGTTGGTATACTGGGTCTGAACATTTTGCACAAAAGAAACGAGTTTTACAGCGTCTTATCACTTTCTTGTAAAGAAAGTTTACAACCTCTCTGCTATTCGAGTGTATTAGGGCCATTTTCCTTTTCAAAATGCTTGTACTGGAATCCGAAATAGAACAACGAATCGAAAACTAATGACGTATACTTTTACTATCCGCTTGGTACACGGATCCAGCCAGACCTGTTTCGATTTCAATTGTAATTTAAATGTACTTCTAGTTGTGCTAGCGACTCGAAATTTCGCCACTTTTCCTAAAATATTATTAACTGGCATTTCTGAAAATTGGGAGTGCATTATGTCTTCATGAAAACGCATGAAATGAAACGATTCAATCACCGAACGAGTAGTAAATTGCTTGACGATGTAAAAGTTGTTCATTCGATTTTCAATGTTTGGGAGAAAACGTGGAGAGGAAATTCCATCATGCATGAAATTTGTTGAATTTATCGACTTCTTTGCAAAAGCAAAATGCCGCCAATGTCATCACATCTAACACATTACAGAAAAAAACAAGTCCATAACTTTGTTGAGAGTTTCGATGTGAAATAAGTAATCATTTGAGCCATGCAATCAACGCCGTCTTTATTCGCATTGTACAACAAAATTGCTTCTTGTTTCATTGCTTCGCCCTTACAATGTTTTGTATAGTATATTGTGGAAAGTAACTTTACTATCTTATTCTTTTTTGGCACGTAGCTGCAAATTTAAACAAAGTTTTCACAAAATTCAAAATGAGAAGAAAAAACAGCACGAGAGGGTCTTCTTTCGCCTTTTCTGTCACTTCGTTGTTGATTTTCAGCATGACTTTCTTCTTCATCTTCTTCTTTGCCACTATCAAAAATATCGTTTTCTTCACTTGTCATTTCCACTTCAATATCAGATGCTTCGTTGTCAGGCACATAATCCATATTATGATTGTCATCATCGTCTATGAATGAATCGATTAAATTTTCGGCTCCTTCACGTCCTATAACATTTACTGAAGCTACTACCAATTGTGTGTATGAAAATCGACATCTCTATACTTTGCCTGCGTAATAGTGTTTTATAAAAAAATTCCACTTCGTTTCTCATTTTAAACAAAAGAAACAATCACAGAATTTGGCATGGGATGCCTTGAACGTTACATACAAGTTTGTGCCTGTAGTTACTTACGCTTATGTGTGCGCACAGTGCTTAAAGAATATGAAGAGCAGTTTGAATGAAAAATAACCAAGACAAAATAAGAAAAACAAGATGTCATGATCGAACTGAATTTTATATTTCATACATTTTCATGTAAAATGCGTAAGGGTCTGGGCAGACCACATGAAGCACGAATGTGATGTGTATACTAAGACATCTTTGTGATTATCAACTCGTATGGGAAGTATCCTCCCAATTTTCAGAAATGCCAGTTAATAATATTTTAGGAAAAGTGGCGAAATTTCGAGTCGCTAGCACAACTAGAAGTACATTTAAATTACAATTGAAATCGAAACAGGTCTGGCTGGATCCGTGTACCAAGCGGATAGTAAAAGTATACGTCATTAAAATAGTTCTTTAGTATTATTAATAAGGCGACTCACCTTAATAGCATTCTTCAATACAGTGCTGGAAAAATAGCGTTATTAATAGGGGTAATATTAATGTTATCTTTATACTTACAATACATCTGCACCGGCGTTTTCCAACTGAAATCGCAAAAAATATATATTTTAAAAAGAAAAAGATTGGTAAGTACCTAATACATATAACTTACTTTTCTGGCTAAATCAGGTCTATAATTTTGTACGCTGTAATACAAAATATTTTATAAATTAATTTTTGGTGTAATCACAAAAAATATTATAATATATTTTTGCATAACACAATAAATTTATACAAAAATTATAAATTATATTAAACGATTAATAATTCAGTTAATTTATATATATATATATATATATATTATATCGACAACGAAGTTGTCTTCATCAGCAGATATTAATCACAGTGTCGCTCCTGAATTCACAGCAACACGGCGCACAGAAACAAGTCCGTGCAAGTCTTTCACTACCAAAAGCCAAACACGCACTGCGTTTCGCTTGACACTGTGATTCATTACCTGCTGATGATGACAACTTCATTACATAAATACTTATACAGCATGAGAACGTTGATGTGGAAAGGGGTTTTATTAACTTTTACTGATTAATTATATATTTATGACTCTTTTATGTGAGGGATGATTCACTTGGAGCCTACTTTCTATAAAAATTTTAAAAAATTAAAAGTTGAATTTTATCGGGTATTCTTCATTATCATACAAAAGAACCATTCCTAAGATTTATTTTTTACAAATTATTTTCATCAAATGTTGGCGGTAACTGCGCCCACCATGGTCGATTCTGAAGTTTCAATTTTCGATGACGCGTTCGGGTATTTCAAGTTGTATTTGGCGAATAATGTTGGCTTCCAATTGCTCAATCATAGGTAGCTTATCCATGTAGACTTTGCACTTTACGTAGTTTCAATGGAAAAAGTCTAAAGGTGCGATATTACATGATCTAAGCGGCCATTGCACAGGTCCATTACGTAAAATTAAATGTTCACCAAATTGTTCTCTCAATAAAACCATACTTTCGCGGGATGTGTGGCAACTAGCGCCGTCTTGTTGGAACTAAATATCGGCGAGATCACGGGCTTCAATATTAAGCAGCAAATAGTCCGTTATTATAGCGCGATAAAGGGCGCCGTTCGATGATTCCATTTGCGCATAAACCACACCAAACCGTGCTTTGTCTGGATGTAATGGCAGCACTTGAACCTCTTCGGATTGCTCTTCACTCCAAATACGACATTTCTACTTCTTGACGTAGCCATTAAGTCAAAAATGGGCCTCATCGCTGAACAAAATTTTGGTCGAAAACAGTGGATCTTCTTCGAACTTTCCAAAAGCCCAAAGACTGAAACGGTGACGTTTCGAAAGTTCGGCCGTTTCAATTATTGAATTTTGTATGCTTTTAAACCAAGATCCTCTCGTAAGAAACACCAAGTTGTGGCATACGACAAGTCAAGCCGTTGAGATCTACGTCAAATCGATTCTTCACGATAAACACGTATACTCTCAGCTACCATCGCTATATTTTCTTCACTACGCGCTGGATGTACTCTATTTGGCGTATTATCTAATAATAAAAATCGCATTTCAAATTTTTCGATGATATTGCAAATTGTGCGTTCAATGGGCCGATTACGTAGATCATAAATTGCTCTAAACGCACAAAACACGTTTCTCGTGGAAGGCTGATTTTCGTAATAAAGCTGAAGAATTTATAGATGTTGTGCTTGGCTGAGTCTTTCCATAATAAAATGTCACACAATACTTAATTAAAATAGCGTGAAAGTTTGACACGACTCACGATTTATCTGTCTAAAGATCGCTATTGAAAAAAGTACATCATAATGAATCACCCATTATACTCATACATTAAATTAATATGTACATTTCTATAAGCTCTTACTAAAGTGGGCCAGCAATTGAGAAAAAAACATTAACTTTTCGGCAAAAAATATTTTATTTTTAACGTATCCTCCTTATAACTCAATATATTTAACCCACCGATGTGCAAATCTTTTCATTCCTTCAGAAAAGTAAGGTTGTTCGACCAAAATCTCTTACCACTGACTCAAATTTTCAAGTTAGGCAAAAAAAAATAATCTGACGGGGTTAAACCTGGTGAATGAACTGGTTGTGGAAGCAGTTCGAAATGTACATAGTTCATGAATTTTTGCCATAGAAATAGTCTAAATGTGAGCTTGTGCATTGTCTTGAAGAAAAAGCACTCGTTTCTTGTTTAGGTGGGTTCTTTTTCACTGTATTTCATTGTGCACTTGGTCTAAAAAAGATGCCTAGCATTCGTTTATTATTGTTTTACCTTTCCGAAGGTAACCGTTTAGAAAAAATCCACTGTGGTCGCAAAAGATAGTAGCCACAGCTTTTCCCGTTGAGTGTTCGGTATTTACCATCTTAGGAACTCTTATATAAGCCTCAGATCACTGTTTCGATTGTTGCTTAATTTTGAGTATGTATAACGGTGTATTTAAATTTTATCAACCGTTAGTATTTGACGCCAAAGATCTTATCGTGTCTTTGCTTCGCTAAATTGAAGGTTGAAATGTGTTTTGTTCGCTTTTGTAATCTACAGTCAACGAACGCGGTACCTATTTTGCAAATAATTGTTTTATAGTAAATTCAGAATGCAAAATGGAAATCACTAATCCACTTATATGAGATGGGTACAGCTAATCTTATATAAAGACCACCTAGCGCTGTATCATGTACTTTTATACACGTTTTTGGAGTACGCACATCTTTTGGATGTTGTCCATCAAATGTAGTGGTCCGATCATATTTAAGCTGCGATTTCCATCGTTTTATATTTGCAATCGATAGAGATTCAACATAAACGAACTCCAACTCAACTTTGATTTCATCATTTCATCATTTAATTAAAAACGGTAAATAAAGCCTCTCACCACATCATGATGACAACTTAGTTGTCGGAATACGTATACAGAAGACGAACATTGATGTGATAAAGGGTTTCATTTACCTTTTTTTGATTAATCCTATCAACAACGGTCCCCATTAAAATTTTTGTTTCATCATTTGCATTTCAACTTTCAATGGGGACTCGAATCAATTATTCTTACTGAAATAGCCGCCAATACTTACTCATTAAAATATCCTTTACGTTTTTTACTATTCCGATCATCTCTGAAAATTTAAAAAAATAAATAAATAAAAGTATATTTAGCAACGGAAATAATAATGTGTTCCTTACTCTTTTAATGGTGCTAAAGGAACTCCATATCTGAAGAAAAAAAATTTGTATTAATCTTTAACGCATGCAGTGAAGCTGTTTCAAATTTAAATATTATACAATCTGGAAAATTCTTATGAAATAAATTAAATTTCGTGTTCTAAATCACTCAAATAAAATATCCAAAAATTTAATTTCGACTTGTCAAAATTCAATTCCAATTCTTAAAATGTATTATATTAAAGCATTATACCCTATTATACCCATTTCAAATTTCGTTATAAGACTTCCATCCTTATGAAAAAAGGTTTGTTTTGAAAAATTCTCTAAAGTAAACATATTAGATATAACTGATACTTTATTTGTTTGATTTGAGCATATACGAGGGTAGTTTGACAAGTAGTGAGAATGGAAAAGAAAAACGAATTTTTTAAATACAAAATAATTTTTATTTTCCAATATATTCTCCTAAAAGAGCGATACATTTATTCCAACGGTGCTCCAATGACCTTATGCCATCTCTAAAATGCGATTCCGGAAGGCTTGCAAAATACTCATTTACGAAGAGGATAAGCTCGTCGTTAGACGAAAATTTCTTTCCACCTAGTGCCGTTTTCAATTTTGGAAAAAGGTAGAAGTCGGAAGGAGCTAGATCCGGCGAATAAGGCGCATGCGATACTAATTGGAAATGCAACTCGTGGATTTTGGACATCGCAACTGTGCTGGTATGCGAGGGAGTTTTGTCTTGGTGAAACAGAATCTTTTTCTATGCTATTCCTGGCCGTTTAGCACGAATCTCAACATTTAATTTTTGTAGAAGTTCTGCATAATATTGTCCGTTTATTGTGGCACCTTTCTGAAGGTAATCAATGAGCAAAATTCCCTTTGAATCCCAAAAAATTGATGCCATCACCTTGTTTGCCGATAAAGTGGTTTTCGCTTTCTGTGGAGGTGCAGAACCACGTTCTAACCATTGTTTCGACTGTTGTTTAGTTTCGGGTGTACTGTAGTGTATACAAGTTTAATCGCAAGTAACAAATCGCCTACAACAATCAACTGAATTCCGCTTATAAAGGTCCAAACACTCATTGGAAATGCGCAAACGAGTGAACTTTTGATCAGGCGTAAGCAATCGCGGCATCCATTTTGCCGAAAGCTTGGAAACGCCGAATTCTTTCGTTAAAATGTGGCGTACGCGTTCTGTTGAAATGTTTACCATGTCTGCTATCTCTCTCACTTTGAGTCGTCGATCTTGCGTAATAATATTATGGATTTTTATAATCATTTCCTTAGAAGTCACGATTTTGTGTGCTCCAGAGCGCGCTTCATCAACACAGCTTGTTCTACCACGTTTAAATTCATTTACCCATGGCGGATGATAGAGCAGATTCACCTAATGTTTTCCGTAACTCGTATTTTATTTCGGTAGCTTTCGTACCCTTAATTACGAAGTATTTAATCACCGCACGATACTCTGCTTTTTCCATTTTAACAAAACGACGTGTTGCTTCTTTTTCAATCAGCTATCAAAATAAACTAATCAACCGATTTATCTAAATATCGGAATGTAAACATATAAATGGCTAACCTAAATTACAGTGCATTCGTTTTACCAATTAGAGCGCCACCTATGTGTCATTCTCACTACTTGTCAAACTATCCTCGTATTAGCTTGATTTACTTATTTAAAATCAATTCATTTCAATAACAAAGCTTACATTTGAATTTCTGTACACAAACTTTCTACTTATTAGCAATAACATGGTTGCCAAATTAAAGGCAAGAGATAGCAACAATAAAAATAAATGACAATTGTCGATTTCTGTTTACATAAAAAAAGTCTTAAAACAGTATCTCAACATTGCAAAACTTTAGAAGCCGTCTCACATTAGGTGTTTTTGAATTATTGAGAAAAACTGAAACCTGCGAATTTTGTTTTTCTTTCAAATTATTTAATGTCTCAAGAAGTTTGGGTGAATTTGAAATGGATTCGCCCCGTGTAATGAATTCTACAAAACAATCCTCATTTAGCCATTGCTTTATGTCTTCTGATAACTTAGCACTCGGCTTAAAAGTATCTGGACATCGATAGTTCAATATTTAACACACATAGCTTACAATTATACAATCTGTAGAACTAAATACTTACAACGATTCCAAATATCGGTAGTAACTGTGAAAAAAATTAAGGTAAACAGTAGAAATATATTTATGTAGTTGTCATTTTCTAACTTACGCGGGATTTTCATTTTCCATTCTTATTTCGCCTCCCGCGATTTGCCTGAATATAATACATAACGAATCGGGTAATATTGAGCATAAATACTTGCGATAGACTTACCCAAACGCACTGAATTCAAAGCTGCATGTTAGCATGAAAAAGGGAATCACTTTAATACTTCTCATGCTTACGAAACTAAAATTCAATCAAATATGTCGGTTTTTGAAATCATTGACCTGAAATTAGATGAAATTTTGCTCTTTATCATAATGAAGAAATATTTTTATAATTAGCTTTTCACGTAAGAAAACATGCACTTCAAAATGACGCTAAATTACCAATTAAAATGAAAATTAAAACAATAACACCTACTTAAACAATACCCAATTAATTTAATTACATGATTATGTTATAAATACGACGTATGCAAATATTGAACACATTATACCAAGTTTACGAAATAATTATGAGGAAACATATTTTTGCAATAAAATTTCTTTTCAGGTAATGTGCAGTACCTGGTAATTAAACTAGAATATCTTACACTTTTAAAGTTTTAACAAAGTAAAATCCAAACACATGAAACTTAAAATGTATACTTCCATATTACATATCCTGGTTTAGATTTAAGCATATACTTTTGTATGTACAACTATAGAATATATGTAAAGGGTTTTCCAATAGGAACTTGACAACTTTTAATTCAATTTGTGAACGCACCCCTTCATTAATCATCGAACTGTCACTGTCAATTCATTCAGTAAACTTAACATTTTCATCATGGAAAAGTACACGAACGAACAACGTCTGCAAATTATAAAAATTTACTACAGAAGTTCGGAGTCGGTGACCGCTACTTTAAGAGCGTTAACTCCGATTTTCGGTCGTAATTCTCGCCCTAGTAGACAGGCAGTAACAAGTTTAGTGCAAAAATTTGAGTCTACATATTCGTTGTGTGATGTTGCCGTGCCAGTGAGACAACGGGTTGGTCGAAGTGTCGAAAATATCGCTGCCGTTGAAACGTCCGTAGCAAATGATCCAAATCAGTCAATTCCACGGCGTTCTCAAGAGTTGGGCATCGCCCAGACCACATTATGGAGAATTTTGCGTAATGATCTTGGTTTACAACCATACACCACTTCATCCACAAAAAATAACTGTTTGGTGCGGTTTGCATGCCGGCGGCGTCCTAGGGCCATATTTTTTCGTCGACGATAATGATCGTCACGTTACTGTGAATGGTATTCATTATCGCGCCATGATTACCGATTATTTTTGACTCGAATTGGAAGATATGGACTTGGACAACATGTGATTTCGGCAGGACGGTGCCACAAGCCACACAGCACACGTTACAATCGATTTATTGAAGAGTAAGTTTGATGACCGTGTTATCTCAAGAAATGGACCAGTCGATTGGCCGCCTCGTTCGTGCGATTTAACGCCTCTAGACTTTTTTATTTGGGGCTACGTCAAGTCATTGGTCTATGCCAACAAGCCGACAACGTTGGAAGAGCTCAGAGCCAATATTGAACGCGAAATATCAGCCGTTTCGGACGAATTGTGTGGCCGAGTCATTTGAAAATTGGGTCCAACGAATCGACCGCTGCAAATGAGCCCGCGGTGGCCATATGAACGAAGTCGAGTTCCATTCATAAATGTTTTGATTGTACTTCAACTCGATAATAAAGTTTTTGAAACATCTCAAATGGTCTGCATTTTATTTTGAAAAAAAGTTGTTAAGTCCTTATTGGAAAACCCTTTATTTTTGTATGTACAACTATAGAATACATTTGTTTTAATATTTGGTTACACCTACCTTAATGTAAATGACCACTTGAATTCATCAGACATATCAATACAGGCTGTTACGATGTCTTGCTTTTTGATTTCTTTCCAGGCTTTGATATTTTCTTCTAAAGCTTTTAAATTAGAATTTGGAGACGAGTAAACAATAGATCAAGAACACTCCAAATATTCTCGATTGAACGATACAATGCCTGGATTCTGATAGACAACGAACTTTTTAATTTTCGTACATCAAATTTACCACAGACTTAGTAATTGAAAAATCTAACTTTCTAGATCTTATTATAACGCGAAGCAGAAATCATTTTATTTTTAAAATATATAAAAAACACATACATAATAATAATAATAATAATAATAATAATAATAATAATAATAATAATAATAGCTTTATTGTAATTCGTCGAAAAGAAAGAAATACAAACGTCATGACATCGATATGTTACATATGTAATTAAAAAAAAAAGAAGTAAATAAAATGTATTATATCTTAAATAAATCTATGATTTATATATTCAGATATGCTAACATATATGGTTCCAGCAAAATTAAGAGATCACGAACTCTCGATTTAAATACTGAAAATACCCTAACCTCTCTGAATGATTCGGGCAAGTGATTAAAAAATTTAATGGCAGAGTAGTGGAGTCCACTCTCCACCAAGGCATACATTTATATTATCGTTAGCTTATCGCATTTTTACACCAGGGTTGCCACAAAGCTATATACTTTCTATTTAGTTAATTTAAAATATCTTGGAACGTATTTATAGTACTTTAGTTTGTTTATCAGTGAATGGACTTAAATTTGATAATTGAATAATATATACATACCAAGATAGAGCACTATGTATGTACTTATATGTCGTATACATAAATATATATGTAATATACTCGTATGTATGCAAATTTTGGATTTTATTTAGTAAATTTTGCCATCTAGAGAGTAATGTATTTTTGCATGTAAAATTAGTGGTAATCAAATAAATATCTTAAATAATAATCGGTGTTTGAGCAGAAGTTGCATTACAATATCCGCAAGGGTGGGTTTATCGCTGTTTTAATTTACTACGACATCTATGTATTAATTGTGATATAATAAACCAGAGGATGATTAAAAGGTTGATATTCGTAAATTGAAAAAATGTAATAACCGATTACATAGTAACAGTACATATTGATTTATACATATATTATGAGCAAATTTCTGTTTATGTAGACAAATATTGCTATTCCGCCAGTTAATATATATTTTCGAATGTAGATGTAGAAATTAATTGTGTATAGAATAAATATACAAGTTATATAGATAATATAAATCACTGAATAATTAATTTATTTTGACAGTTTAGATTACTATTTTCCTTTTTCGTTAGGAGTGTAGAATATATGTATTTTCCATTAAAATAATCGAAAAGCATTTTTACCTATCAAAAAATCTAGATTTAATACCGTTCAGTTTTAAATTAGAAAATCTTAAGTTGCCATGATATGTCACGTGATGCATGATTTAAGAAACAAGAACCAACGCGTCGAAAATTTAAATTGAAATCAAGATTCGACGCGAATTACATGTTTTCGGACAATTAACGCAAATACTTTGTTAAAAATGTGATTATTAGAATGTACAATTTATTCGTTCGTGTGAATAAAATATACTTGTTCTCGATTTTATGTGCAAAATTTTAAAATACGGGAAAATATGTATATTAGAACACAAAATAAATGTGGAAATGTGGTATCTTATTTGTACTTCGACCGTGTTTGAAGCGAAAAAAGGTAATTTTTGGAAGGTGTAATATATATGTATATATATATTATATATACATATATACATATATACATATATATATATATATATATATACATATTTATGTAGTATTCTATAATTAAAGGGGAAAGTTAATTGTCTTTCGATGAAACATCTTTTTTTGAGATGCTTATATTGGCAGAGATTTGTTATTTCCTTTGAGGTTAGATTGCAGTAAAGCTAAGGCAAAGGTAGGTGGTGGTTATTATTGCTTTAATAGAATATAAGTATAATAATTACTATTATTAATCTTGCCAGTTTACATTATTATCTTTCTTTTTCGTTAGAAGTGTAGAATGTATGTATTTTCCATTAAAATAATCGAGTAATATTTCTACCTGTTAATACACTATTAATTTTGAAATTAGAAAATCGCAAGTTGCCATGACATGTCATGTGCTACGCAAAGATCGCATCTTTTTGTAAACAAGAAATGAGTCATCGAAAATTTAAATTCAAATCAAGATTCAACACGAAATGACACGTTTAGGGATAATTAATCCAAATACTTTATTAAAAATGTGATTATTAGAATATATAATTTATTCATTCGTGTGAGTAAACTATACTTGTTCTCGGTTTGATACGGGAAAATACAATATAATAACCGTGTTTGAAGCGAGAAAAAAGTTATTTTCGAAACGCGTTGCAAAATAATTTATTAATTATATAATGTTTAATATTTACTCAGAAAAATTAATTTTCTTTGCATAACAGATCGATTCTTTTGCAGAAATTCATATCGAATCTCGTGAGGCGGTGTTTAAGGAAAGGCTGCAGCATACATAGTAAATGTAAAGGTAGGTTTATCTATATTATAATGTAATATAATTATAGGTATGTATATAAGTATATGTAGATATTCGTTACTTCTGAATTGATTAATTTGAATGTTTAATAAGCATTCATTTAGAGATTAAGTTTCGTTTATAGAATATACATACTTATGCTTACATAAGTATGTATATATATGTCATATGCATAAATACATATGTATAATATCTACACGGTAATGTGCTTCTGCAAATGTAGAAATGTCACAGAAATTATTTAAAAAATTTAATATTTTTATTATATTAAAAATTGCATTCCCTATAATTCTTCATTCTCATAAGTCTTTTTTTGAAATAAAAATCAGTCTGTTTAGTTTTAAAATTCGCAAATACTTTCAATAATAATGAATAGAAGGTACACGATAACAAATATAAAATGAAGAAATGGTCATTTTTTTCACTACATGTATTTGAATAATTAGAATGCCGAGAGATGATACATCAATAACAAAAAATGTTTGAAATATGGCGTGCTTGTACTTTCATACTCGTAAATATGTAATATTCCATATTTAATGGGAAACGTTAATTCTGTTTGGATAATTGATTATTTTTTTTTTTTTAGATAATCAGCAGAGATCAGTTACTTCGTTCGAGGATAAGTTGCGGTAAAATCAAGGCAAAGGTAGGTCGTTATTATTATTTTAATAGAATATATAATAATTACTTCATTTTGAGTTTTTCTATAATGCAACATGCATAATATTATACTATGATTATAGATCTTTCACATGATACATATTTTAGATAGTTTAGCCATTGAAGTACCCCAGTTTAGATTATTTAAATGTTATTTTTTTTTCGACTAAATATTACATGCTTACTAAGAGTAGTAATTTTCACATAATTAATTCAGCAACATACACACACGTGCTGTTTAATACCAGACACCTTACACCATTTACAAATGATATTTTTTCAGGAGCATCATATAAAGTGGACTATATCCAAATGATGGTCGGGTTACATCATCCAAATCTGTGGTGTCTTCGGTGGCCGGTGACCAGGAGTGCAGCGAGGTAGGATTTTTTATTCTATCTCTAATTTATAAACTACGTTATTTACTTGCAAATAAATTCGATTATTTTTATTACGAGACAGCTACTCGTTAATTCATGAAAACAAAAAGTTGTGTGGAAATTTAATAAATTTCAAAGAGTACATTTATTAAACATTTATTTTCTAAAATCAATTAGTTTTTTTATAAGAGTTTTAATTTACATTTTTCTTCAACTACTTTGTAGTATGTTCTATGGGTTATTCTTTAATAAAAATAACTGTGCGTGTTAGTCTTACGGACGATGAATTCGGTTTGGCTTCAAGAGAATAAAGAGATAGTTATTAACAGTTAAAATTTTTAAATTCATGCGTTAGTTGATTATGCATTACCATCTTTTTATTGTCAATATTGTTTGGTTTTTTATTTATAATTCAATAAAGGCATTACTATTACTATTCTTGTTTCAGATAAGTATAGTCCGCGCAGAAGATCCTATCCAGAATTTGGACGATCAGCAAGGTACGTGGTTTATTTTATTACCAGTAATTGTCTATTTTTGAGAAGAAATTCTCTAAAGGAAACCATGTCATCTTCCAATTGAATCAAAATCGATGTTTAAAGGTCATGTGATTCTCTTGTTGGACTTTTCGCCGTAATTGGTTCGAAAAGTTAATCCCAAATGAGCATGTTATAGAAACATGGTCCTTCGTAAGAACACATCTGTTAAAGCTTTTGACAAATCGCCTTGAAATTTTAATGCTCCCTCCCTTTCTTATGCTTTCATGCAATTTTCTTTTGAAAGTGCATTTTTTGAACTGCTAAAACTGGTCGGTTAATTTGTGGCTTCCGAGAGCAGGATGATCGACAGTTTTTCCCACGCCAGGTACCATTTACGGGAGAGTACCATCCCTGTGTCTGTAATACCGATCTACAAAGTGGGTTGTCACGTAAAGGGATAGGTATATACAGTGGGAAAGATTGTTGTCCAACGGCCATAAAGAGTCGTCCAGTTCGGCCACTGATAGAATCTTCCACATCATTTTTATAGCTAAAATCTTCACTCGGGTGTTCATAAAATCTTTCATCTAAAGAATCTTCAAAGTTAATTAAATAACATCGCAACATGACCTTTCATCTAGTTATGAACTTGTCCTAAAAAGCTAAGGGATACTTTTATGTTCCTATTGACTTTCGATGTAGTAAAGTACTCAAGTTGGCTCTTAACTAAAGTCAACCAGAACAATTAATCTAAAATTCGACTTTCGCTATTTACTTTATGTTTCTCTGTCATTTTCCAATATGAAAAATTTTGGCGATGAATTATTCAATAGTTGGTTCATTTGTGGTAGCGAAAACGGATGATCGACATTCTTCTTACGCCAAGTACAACGCTGTGGGAGATTACCGTCCCTGTGTCTGTAATACCGATCTGCAAAGTGAAATGTTATGTATATACAATGGAAAAAATTGTTGCCTGATGGCTAAAAAGAACTGGTAGTGTCTTCCACATTACTCAAATCTTTATTCCTGTTTTCATATTTGTTGAAATAAATTTGTTGCCATCTATTTGGTCAAAGATATTTTTCCTGTACGCTGCAAAAAGTAGAATTGCCGGAATTAATTCAGCAGCTGCCTAGTACTATACAAACAAATGTTTTTTTCAATAGTGTTAAGAGCGTACAAATACAAGCAGTTGAATATGAAAATAGCGCCTGCGAAAGTCTTTTTATTCAATAATAAATCATCACATATTTTACGTCCAGTCTTTGCTAATTATTCTTTCTGTTTAATGCATGTACATATTAGAAATAGGAAATGTACAGATGCTCTTTACAAGGTGTAAAAATTATTTCTTCAATAACCATAGTGACACAACTATTATTCAAACAAAATGAAAGGTAAAATGAAGTATTCCCTTATCGAAAAAAAACTGCTCCAAATTATAAAACACCAGAAACAGTAAAATCGAAATCTATTTAAGAATTAATCAGAAACTATTTGCTTTCTTTAATTTCTAATTAACGAATTATACTTTATCTTTTGAAGGGCGAATTTATTATTTCTCATATTTGAATTTTTATAAAATTACTTATGCGATATTAAAACTTTTAACAATTTTCACAGTTGGTTTTAATTAATTAATTAGCGAACTCGAATTTAATTTAACTTCTGGTAATTACTAATTTAAAGGCAATGGATTCGATGAATAGGAAATACTTGTATTAAAAATGCCTTCAATTCACTTAAAGTTATGCTTATTTTTCGTATTTAAAAAAAAAACTCGAAATATTTAAATTGCTTCTACCGATACAAATTTTGTACTCTTTTTTCCACTACAACTTTAAATAATGATTTGTGTTGTTATATTTAGATATTTTAACATTATCTAATTTATAGTTTTATTATATTTCATGACTAAGTACAGAGTCTGTCGCAGAGAAAACCAAACTTTTTTAAAATAATTTTGGTATTTGTATTTAATTTGAAGTAGCCGCCTTCGGATTTGATACAACATTTTGCACGATCAATTAACATGTCGAATGAATTTTTAAGTTCATCTTTAGAGATGTCCTTCCAGATCGCTGTCGACACCTTTTTAATGGCTTGGACGTCGGCATAACGCTGTCCTTTAATCGGCAAGTGTAATTTGAAAAATTGATAGAAATCACAGGGGGCCAAATCCATTGAATGGTTGATGGTTAAAATGCCATTTGTAGCTAGAAAATCAGTAATAAACGTCGAGCGATGAGATGGTGCATTATCATGTAACAAATTACTATTTTCACGATATTGAGGGTGCTCACGACGAATACACGCCAATGGACATTTCATAACACCAGGATAATATACAGCATTGACAGTTTAACTAGTCGGTACAAATTCTTTGTGCACTATGCCTTTCGAATCATAAAAACAAATCGACACTGTCTTCACTTTTAACTTCTCCAAACGGCTTTTCTTCGGTCTTTCTTCGCTTGAATGCTTCCATTCGGATCTTTGACGCTGGGTCTCTGGGTCATATTAAAAACACCACGTCGCATCGCTAGTTACAATAGAATACCTGAAGTTTTCGTCCTTTTTTGTGTCTTTAATCAAAACCATACAATGTTGAATTCAGTTAGCTTGTGTAGTACAAACCTTGTACAAATCTTTCTCAGTCCCAAATGCTGTGTCAAAATGCGATGAATTGGATTTTTGGAAATATTTAATTCCATTCCTACGTATCGTAATGAGGATTTCGACTAATTTCTGATAGATTCACGCACGAGTTCGATGCTACTTTCTGTAACCACAGATTTTGTTGCACCAGGATGTTCGTCGTCATTTATGTCCGTACGACCGTCTATAAATCGTTTATACCACTCATACACACTCGTACGTGAAAAACACGCATCGTCATACACTTATTTCATTAAATTAAACGTTTCAGTAAACGATTTATCGTGTTTGAAACACTCTTTGTTCAAAATTCATTTTTCGACCAATGCCAAATACACGCTGTTGCTTTATGTGCAGTTCCTCCGCTTCTAATAATACAAATATCATGATATGTGGACAAACATTTGTGAAAGATCTACCTTTCCGACGCATACTTTTTTTAATAGATGGCGCCACTAAGAATTACTATTTTAAAAAAGTTCAGTTTTCTCTGCGACAGACTGTGTATATTTAACTCTTAACCCTTTGAACGTGCTCTCCTCCCCTATCTATACACCGCTGCATACATGTTCTCCATTGCTCAAAACAATGCTGTAGTTCATCAATTGAAAAGGAAAGGTTAAAAAAGACACAAATAGAATGTATAAATATATTTATTAAGACATAATACACATATACATACATTTCTAAATTACATAAATTTCGTTGCTACTTTTATCGTCTTTAAATACACCTATGTTACTTTTTAATTATGCCACTAAATTCATATTTTTGCTGACTTTAACATCTAAAATATTATTATATTAAATCTTTAGTTCAATATAATTAAATTAAATAAAGTTTCTAAAAAGATATTTTTGAAATACGTCAATCAATAGTATTTTTTATCTATGCGAGAAGATCATATTCACCATATACTGTAAGTAATGAATAATAAAAGGTTTTCCAATAGGGACTTGACAACTTTTAATTCAATTTGTGAACGCGCCCTTTCACTAATCATCGAACTGTCACTGTCAATTCATTCAGTAAACTTAACATTTTCATCATGGTAAAGTACACGAACGAACAACGTCTGCAAATTATAAAAATTTACTACCGCTACTTTAAGAGCGTTAACTCCGATTTTTGGTCGTAATTCTCGCCCTAGTAGATAGGCAGTAACAAGTTTAGTGCAAAAATTTGAGTCTACATATTCGTTGTGTGATGTTGCCGTGCCAGTGAGACAACGGGTTGGTCGGAGTGTCGAAAATATCGCTACCGTTGAAACGTCCGTAGCAAATGATCCAAATCAGTCAATTCCACGGGGTTCTCAAGAGTTGGGCATCGCCCAGACCACTTTATGGCGAATTTTGCATAAGGATCTTAGTTTACACCCATACAAGATCAAGCTGACTCAAAAATTGAAGCCGATGGACCATTTGAAGCGACGTACGTTCTCCGATTGGACTCTGGAAAAGATGCGCCAAGATGATCAATTTCATCGCAAAATCATTTTCAGTGACGAAGCTCATTTTTGGCTCAATGGGTTCGTCAATAAGGAAAATATGCGTAATTGGTCGGGTGAAAATCCGCATATGCTTCATGAAACACCACTTCATCCACAAAAAATTACTGTTTGGTGCGGTTTGCATGCCGGCGGTGTCATAGGGCCATATTGTTTACTGTGAATGGTAATCGTTATTGCGCCATGATTACCGATTATTTTTGGCCCGAATTGGAAGATATGGACTTGAACAACATGTGGTTTCAGCAGGACGGTGCCACAAGCCACACAGCACACGTTACAATCGATTTATTGAAGAGTAAGTTTGATGAGCGTGTTATCTCAAGAAATGGACCAGTCGATTGGCCGCCTCGTTCGTGCGATTTAATGCTTCTAGACTTTTTCTTTAGGGCTACGTCAAGTCATTGGTCTATGCCAACAAGTCGACAACGTTGGAAGAGCTCAGAGCCAACATTGAACGCGAAATAGCAGCCGTTTCGACCGAATTGTGTGGCCGAGTCATCGAAAATTGTGTCCAACGAATCGACCGCTACAAACGTGCCCGCGGTGGCCATATGAACGAAGTCGAGTTCCATTCATAAATGTTTTGATTGTACTTCAACCCGATAATGAAGTTTTTGAAATATCTCAAATGGTCTGCATTTTATTTTGAAAAAAAGATGTCAAGTCCTTATTGGAAAACCCTTTACTTTACTTATATGTTAACGTAAAGTGTATAAAAGTATTTATTAAATGTACACGCCATTAATGCATTGAAATTATATATTTTCTAAATTATTAAACAGTAAAAATAAAACGTAACACGTGAAAAAGTGCAAATGACCCTAAATAAACTTCATTAGTGCAGCCAATCTGTAACAAAAATAAAGTATTAGCTAAAGAATGAAAATTCAATAAAATCGTATGTAGTCTACTTATTAAACAATTAAAGTTGGCTATATTTCAGACAGGAATATAGCAGGCGACGAATAAGATTCTAAACTATTATCCTTTGAAATGAACAAGAACGATTTAAATACGATAATGTTAAATATGTAATTAAAAAATTCAATGTACTGGAACTAGTATTCTATGGGATACAAATTATATAATGAAAGACCATCAGAAATTAGAAAAGGAAAATGATAATTGCGTAAATTTCCTGGATAGACCAGTAACACAAAAGACGATAACATTTATTCAGATTGATACACCAAACTCACTAACTTACATAGATATCTAAATTTCATATCAAATAATTATATTAAATACAGAAAAATATAATTCATATTAGTAGGCAGATGTGACGAGGTTTCAGAAAAAAAATATTGCAAAAAATTATTCTAAAGACTTCATAGAAAAAAAAAGTATCGAAAAATTATTTACACTTAAAAACAGAGAAAACAAAACAGAGACAATAATATGGAAAGCATCGGTAATACACACAATCAAAACTCATCTTAAGAGTCTGCAATTGGAATGTCTTTGACCTTAATACTTCCCAACCAACAACCCGTAGTTTCGTCTCTCTGTCTGCTTTAGTTTCCTTTTGAACTTTAATTGTAAAGGATACTGCTACTTAGTAGTGCCGCGATAACGGTTGACTAAAAAATCGATCAGCGAATTAACCTGAAAGCCCTTGTCGGATTAAAAAAATCGCCAACAGAATGTTTACAAATGTTAAAGGAGGTGTTTGGTGATAGTGTTATGTCATGTGCGGATGAGCAACACGAATAAGCAAGTCGAAATTGAAGACAATGCTGTTCGTTTTTTTTCGATATTGAGGATTTTATGTCATGACTAACTGGGCGCCTGTAGATCACACCGTTAATCAGAAATACTACAAAGAAGACCTAATCAAACTGAGAGAGAAAATAAAGAAGAAAATATTGGATTTGTGGAAGAACGACTTGTGTGCCTGCACCAGGACAACTTACCAGCTCACAGTACGCTATCTGTGAAGCAGTTTTTAGTGGACAAGGACATTGCTGTGCTTGATCATTCTCCGTAAATCATGTTACTTGGACAGTACAACGACTAGGACTGCAAGAATGGAATTTAAGTAGAAAATTTACTTAGAAGCAGTTGTGAAAAATATATCGACATATTGCTTAAATATGTGGCAATATTCATTCCAAAGAACGTCTAACACTCCATAAAAAGTAAATTATGTACACGTTACTTTTTTAGGTTATGTAAAAATATCAACAAATGTAGGGTTAAATTGAATACTTACGCGACATAAAAATGTGAATTATTTTCAAAAATTTATTTCTATACTTACTTGTATTTTTGGGAGCTTTGGTAGTCCTGAAAAAAGTGCACATTAATATACTTAATTTCTTATATATAAATATATAATTATTAATGTCAAAATAGCCTGACTGCGGATTTTAAATAAATATTGCATACAGATTTGTTTCCATAAAGCGATTTATGGCGTGGTAAAGGGCTAGAAGTTACACTATCCGGAGACCTAATTGGTAAGGCGACCGTCTAGCAAACGGCAGATAGAGGTTCGAATTTTTAATTATTGATTACATAGCAGAAAACAATAATTTTCATTAATTTCACATCGTAAAAAAATTTAATTATATGTTTATATATAATTATTAACATCAAACATTAAAAAATATTAATTTACGAGAATTATTTGGCGGGAAGTGAAACTCGCCCACTGGCGCTATCTTTGAGAAAAGCCTATTATATATTACAATTCTGTGTTTTAAGTTGAGGTTAAATTGGATCAATTTCTGACATTCGAAGGTAAATTTGATGGAACCTGTGGTTGATTAACTTAATCAATGAATGTTGATATACCGTGAATATATTTTATAATGCAACATGCACATACATACACTAGTTGCTAGAGTAACGTAATAATGAAATGACAGCAATGTATTTTAGCGTGTATTTTATTTTGCAACATAAGATGTCAAAATAAGTTACTCAATTTTTGAGGTATGTATAGTGTAGAAGAAAAACTGTTATTAGTGAACTGGTATAACTCGAATATGAGTTTGAGGAGAGTAGCAGATTTGTTTCAAATTACATATCCTGACCGTCCAAGACCGAGTCCAACTACAATAAGTAGGTTAGTACAGAAGTATAAAAATAATGGATGCATCGTCCCTAATCATATAAAAAAGAATAGGCCAAGATATGTTATTACCGACGCCAAAAGAGATGAAATTCTACAAACAATCGAAAATAATAATATGCTCTCCACAAGAGCTTTAGCACAAACTACAAATGTAAGCAAATCTTCCGTGCATAAACTACTAAAACGAGAACATTTTAAGTCGTATCATTTTCAAAACCATCAGGAACTAATTGCGAATGATGCAGAAAGAAGAAGTAACTTTTGTGAAATCATGTTGGATAAGCTTCATACTGATGATACTTTACTACGCAGCATTTGCTTTACAGATGAAGCAACATTTTATGTAAATGGTGAAGTAAATTCACAGAACTGCCGCTACTGGAGTAGACAAAATTTGCATAGATATCATATCACAAGGACTCAGCGGCCACAGAAAGTCAATGTTTGGACTGGGTTGATTGGACACCATATTGTAGGACCGTTTTTTATTGAGGGTACTCTTACAGGAGAAAAATATTTAGAATTGTTTGAGTACAGAGTTATGCCAGCCCTCCACGCTTTAAATATTGATGGTGAGATTTGGTACCAGCATGATGGCTTGCCGGCACATAATTCTCATATGGTTAGAACATTTTTCAATCAAAGATTTCCAAACCGTTGGATAGGCCGTGGAGGAGAAGTAGAATGGTCCGCAAGGTCACCAGACCTGTCTCCAAACGATTTCTTTCTTTGGTCATGTATCAGAAATAAAGTTTTTCATGGAGAACCTCTAAACAATATTGACCAATTAAAAAATAGAATACGAGTTGCTGCAAGAGAAATAATTCCTGAGCAGATACAAAATACATTAAATGAATTCTACAATCGCTTAGGATACTGTCTGGCCGTCAATGGTAATATTTTTGAAAATTTGTTAAATTAGTTTTTAAATTTTGTTCAACTACTGTATTTCACATCCTATGTTGCAAAATAAAATACACGCTAAAATACATTGCTGTCATTTCATTATTACGTTACTCTAGCAACTAGTGTATGTACGAGTATGTGCATGTTGCATTATAAAATATATTCACGGTATAACCCCTGTCCACATTAATTTTCGCATTCTGTATACGCATTTCGTCAACTAAATGTATAAATGCGTATACAGAATTCAAAAATTAATGTGGCGAGGGGTTATATATATCAACCTTCAGTGATCTATTTAATCAACCACAGGCTCCATTAAAATTACGGAAAAATAGTTTGCCGTAGTCTTCCAGGTGCGACAATGTTTAATTGTCTGTTGATGATGACAACTTAGTTGTCGAAATGCGTATACAGAATACGAAAATTAATGTGGAAAGGGGATATACGTATATCAACCTTCAGTGATCTGACATTCGCCTTGAAAGTTTACGTCAGCTTGAATAAAAATTCTAAATAGAAATTTTCGAAATGCATAAATAAATTGGAAAGTGTCTTTGTGCAATGCAATATTTATTTTTATTTGAATTATTAAACAGATATACTACATACTTTCAGTGGGAATATTCCATCATAAGTTGTAATTTGTGTTTGGATTGTGTCATTTAAACGTGGCTGTATATGGTAAACGTAGAACATGAAATGTAACAACATTAATAAAATCTACAAGGATCCGATCCAGGAATGATCATTGTAATTAATTATATTATTTCGAAAAAAGGTTACCATAAATCATTTGTCTTCGGGTCTCACTTTCCGTTAATCTCATATATAGTTAATACTGTACTAAATTTCATAGTAGAGTTCGATTGTTTAGAGAAGAAACTTCAAGGTCAATGCGCTCGGATGAAATTTGGTTTAGGACGAGTCAATTATGCGCTGAAGGGGCGACCCTGTTTGCAGTGGTGTCCATTGTTGTTCGTGTGTTTATAGTGTGTGTGTGCTGTTTTCGCTGTTTTCACTTATTAGTTTCATAATTTATATAAAAGACTATTTATTCAAAACCATTTTATCAGTGGTAAGTGAAAAATTATGACGATTGAAGTAAAAAATATATACAGAAATATTAAAGTTAGGTTAAGTATTGTTTGGATGCCACCGTGTTACGCCTATGGTAGAATCTCGTCGCGCAGATTTTGATGAGTCATAGTTTCTTCTCTAAATAATCGAACCCTAACCAGTGATTGTAAGTAAATGTTATCTTCCTCGACAATTGTATTTTGATTTGATTGCTTCCGTTATATATTATTTATAATTAGCTTCTATAATAGGATCACATACATACGTAAAATGTATTTAAATTCAATTAAAAATAAAAAATCACAACTGATTAATCAAAATGCTAATTTCGTATCATCTTATGTTAAAAGGTATCTAAATTTTGTTGTTTTTTGGACTTCTGAATTGTAGCCGCGTCTCTGGCAGAGCTGCTTCACTTTTCCAGTGAGACAGCGGTCTCAAAGACGCGGTACCAACGCAGAAATCTAGAACAGATTGGGCAAGTGAAGTAATAACACATGGATCAATAAGTCCCGAGACTAACAATGAAAACAACATTTTTTTTGCAAAATTTTTTTTTATTCATCAACATAATCACCTTTTAGGGTGATACAATGGTTCCAACGCTTTTCCAATTTTTCAATACCATGTTTATAAAAAAATTTATCTTTCGCTTCAAAATAAGCTTCAGTTTCAGCGATGACCTCCTCATTTGAGCCAAATCTTTTTCCCTGGAGCATTTTTTTAAGATCAGCAAAGAGCCAGTAGTCACTGGGGGCTAAATCTGGCGAATATGGGGGGTGGGGAAGCAGATCAAAACCCAATTCGTTCAATTTTGCCATTGTTTTCATCGACTTGTGGCAGGGTGCATTGTCTTGGTGAAAAAGGATTTTTTTTCTCTGCATGTGCGGTCGTTTTTTTGCGATTTCCTCCTTCAAACGCACCAGTAAGTCAATATAATAATCACTGTTGATCGATTTACCTTTTTCGAGGTAGTCAATGAAAATCACGCCATGTGTATCCCAAAAAACTGACGCCAGGACTTTGCCAGCTGACTGCTGCGTTTTCGGACGTTTCGGACGGCTTTCGCCAGCTGTGTGCCACTCAGATGACTGCCGCTTCGACTCTGGAGTGTAGTGATGTATCCATGTTTCGTCCATGGTCACGTAACGACGCAAGAAATCTTTTTTGTTGCGAGTAAATAGCGATAAACAGCTTTCTGAATCATCGACTCGTTGCTGTTTTTGTTCCATCGAAAGCAATCGCGGCACCCACTTGGAAAAAACCTTTTTCATGCTCAATTTTTCATGAAGGATAGTAAATACACTTCCATATGATATCTGTGTCATCTCAGCAATCTCACGGAGCTTCACTTTACGATCTTTCATTATAATTTTTGTCACTTCACTCACATTTTCCGGTGTAACGGCTTCCACAGGTCTACCCGAGCGTTCCGCGTCATTTGTGTCGGTACGACCACGTTTAAACTCGGCAAACCACCGACAAATCGTTGCTTTTGATGGACAAGAGTCCGGGTAACATTTTTCAATCCATTGTTTTGCTTGCGTGGTGTTTTTACCCATTAAAAAACAATGTTTTATCAGAACACGAAACTCGGTTTTTTCCATTGTTTAAACAAACTACAAAACGACTTTACTCCAATCTCGATAACTCAGCTGTTTCTGGTCCGATCGACTTAAAATTTTGACACGTTTCAAGCAAAGGTTAGTACTCTAGAAAGACGTAGTTACTTGTTTACTACGAGCGCCATCTATGGGTTAGTCTCGGGACTTATTGATCCATGTGTTAAGTAAGTAGGTGGTGTAACTACATTAAAATTAAAAAAGTTTATCGTAAGTTATACTACTTACTTGATCAAAGGTGGTCTTCTGAAAAAAAAAAGAAACTATTGTAAGATATAAACGATAAATGTGCATATATGTATGTTGTGTCTTATAATTAAATTGTTAATAAATTCTTTTGATATACTACGCACTTGAATTTTTCGATAAGGCATATGCATTGTATTAGTATTATGTATGTAGTACGTGTTTCCATTAAAGTCTTTAAAAACTTTTAGTCAACGAAGATTTGTCTAGCTTAGGTTCTAGCCCTAAGCTAACTTCCAATGCGCAACTGATCTAACCTGTTGAACAGTACATCTACACCGCATAGCCCACTACGTAGATACAACCCTTTAATTTATTTACGAACGGATATGCAGCAAATTGGGCAATTGAAAAATATCGGAAACTTGTCATTTTTGTAAGAACACATCACGACATGACCATGACAAAATCGTGCAAACTCTAAAGATTTAAACATTTGATAGTTCACGTTTTGACATGGTTTTTCGTGCTTTCTTAATAAACAAGATTAACTAGGTAAATGTCGACTTTAGAATCGTTTTTTTAATACGTTCGGAAATGCCAACGCACGAGCATTCATTACCATATGATGACTTTCCAAAAATACCAATTTTTGCGAGTATATCCCTTTGAAAAAAATGAGATTTTCGTCGAAATAAAAAGTTTTGAATTTGGTCTTTCATAGTAGATAGAAGAATAGTTCTGAAGTAACAGAATACAAACTCAGACCTTTTCATGACGATTTCATTCAAACTCTGAAAATAATCAATTCATTTACACATCCGAAAGTTCATGTTTTCGCATGGTTTTTTGATTTTTTTCATTAAGCCAAAATAGGAAAATAAATTCTGACTTCAGAATCATTTTTAGGGCCTTCGGAAATACCAACACACGAGCATTTATTAACATACAATGACTTTCCAAAAATACTAATTTTTGCGAGTATACCCCTTTGAAAAAAATTTAATTTTTCTCGAAATAAAAAGTTTCGAATTTGGTCTTTCATAGTACATAGAAGAATAGTTCTGAGATAACAGAATACAAACTCACATCTTTTCATGACGAAATCGTTCAAACTCTGAAAATAATGAATCCATTTATACATTGGAAAGTTCACGTTTTGTCATGGTTTTTCAAGCTTCCTTAGTAAACTAGAATAACTAGGTAAATATCGACTTCAGAATCGTTTTTATGGCCTTCGGAAATGCCAACACACTAGATACACTAGCATACATGACTTTTCAAAAATACTAATTTTTGCAAGTATACCTATTTGAAAAAAACGAAATTTCATCAAAATAAAAAGTTTCGAATTTGGTCTTTCATAGTACATAGAAGAATAGTCCTGGGGTAACAGAATACAAACTCACATTTTTTTATGGCGAAATCATTCAAACTCTGAAAATAATCAATTCATTTACACATTCGAAAGTTCATATTTTCACATGGTTTTTTGATTTTTTTTATTAAGCCAAAATACGTAAATAAATTCTGACTTTAGAATCATTTTTAGAGCCTTTGGAAATACCAACACACGAGCATTTATTAACATACAATGACTTTTCAAAAATATCAATTTTTGCGGATATACCCTTTCGAAAAAAAATGAAATTTTCGTTGAAATAAAAAGTTTCGAATATGCTCTTTCATAGTACATAAAAGAATAGTTCTAAGCTAATAGAATACAAACTCACATCTTTTTATGACGAAATCGTTCAAACTCTGAAAATAATGAATCCATTTATACTTTTGAAAGTTCACGTTTTGTCATGGTTTTTCAAGCTTTCTTATTAAACTAGAATAACTAGAGAAATTTTGACATTAAAGTCGTTTTTAGACCTTTGAAAATACCAATACACGAGCGTTTATTAATATACTATGACTTTTTAAAAATACCAGTTTTTGCGAATATATCCCTTTGAAAAAAATGAGATTTTTATCAAAATCAAAAGCTTTGAATTTTGTCTTCATAATACATAGAAGAGTTACCCCGAAGTAACAGAATGCAATCTTACACGTGAGAAAACATAGTTAAAGGCAGCATTCGCCTATTTTTTGTATTAACAAAGAATTAATTTTACAATTTCATCTTAAAGAAGCAACTGCCATCAAGAAATTCCAAAATGCTGAAGTAGAAGCATATTTGCAAATAATTTGTAACAATTACAAGGGCATAGTTGAAGCAATTGATAAATTGCAAAATCTCTCTTTGCCATTAGTGGATTCACTGCAAATACTAGATATTATACAAGCACAGCTACATGCAATCAAAGGCGGTAAAAATTCTCGTGTGTAGAAATAAGTTCCAACAAGAACTGACAGGCGAGGGATACGTGTATCAACAAGACAACAAATCCAAATGAATCGCCAAAATAGTAAAAACTATTTTGAGTCAATCGAAAGATGGAATTTTCAGTTTAATGACAAGGCCTCCTGAAAATCCAGACTGTAATCTTATTGAATTGCTGTGGGACTATTTGAACCGCGAGGTACGTAAAGCTCTACCCAGCAGGAAGAGGACTCTGGACCTATCAAGCACTTCGAATAACATAAAAGGAGACTACCTTCAACAATAAATAGCCCGTACGCCGCACATTTATAACATTATCATTAAGGCAAAAGGCAGTTCTTGTGGTGAAAGTAAAATATAATTTATATTAGCATTTAAATATTTCTGCATTTTATAATTAAGTTTTATTAGTGTATGTAGTTTTTGTTCTTTAAATAAAGTTTTTCGCAAAACTGAAGCATCTATTTTATTTCATAGGAACACCACACGTTTACGTGGTGCAATTAAATTTATGGATGGCAGTGTAGATGTAATTTTATAGAGTACAAAGATCAACTCGTTCGCATTTTAAATTTTTATTCTTATCACAAATATTGCACAATATTGCGCAGGATTATTTCACGAAAAAAAACATAGTTTATACACACTACATGTATTTATATTATATATATACCAGGTTGTTATTGGCTCTGTTATATATTGAAATAGACTCTATTATCCAATATAACTTCCCTGAATTTCAATACACCTGTTCCAGTGATCTAATTTGTGGATTCCGTTCATGAAATGAGAATTCGGAAGACTGTCGCAATTCGCTTTCACGGCTGCTATTAAGTAATAGTTCGTTCGATGAAAATCGTTTTCCAGGCACGGATTTTTTGAAATGTGAGAATAGTCAGAAGTCGGGGGCAGCTAAATCTGTCGAATGCGATGGATATTACAAAAATTCGTATTTTAATTCACTGATTTTTGGGATGCCTTTTTGAGCTATGTAAAATGGTACATTGTCTTGATGAAAAATAATTTTTGCATCTGCAAACCGGGTCTTTCCTCACGAATTTTTACATTAAACTGGTCCAAAAGGTTACGATAATAATTTTAGTTCATTGTTTCACCAGTTTGGAGGTAATTCACGAACAAAATTCCTTTCGCATCCCAAAAAACTGATACCAAAACCTTCTTGGCCGATTTGTGGAACCTAACTCGCTTCGGAGCAGAAGTACCGGGTTCACACCACTCCCAAGTCTCTTGTTTTGATTGAGAATCACGATGGTAGACCCAAGTCTCATCTATAGTGATGAAACGACGCACAAAATAGTTTATATTTTTTCTAAAACGCTTCAGATGTTGCTGAGAAAGTCTCATTCAAATGTGCTTTTGTTCCAGTGTTAACGAATGCGGCACCCACTTTGCACACAGCTTTCTGAAACCCAAAGCTTTAGCCAAAATATTGCTCACACTGTCTAATGAGATGTCTTAGGCTTTTACTAAATCTCTCTCGGTTAATCGACGATCTTCCAGAGCTATATCCTATATTTCTGCTACGATTATTGGTGTCGATGCACTTTTTGGACGTCCTTTACATTAATCGTCTTCAAGACTTGTACGACGACTTAAATTCAGCAACCCATCTTTCCACTCTTCTAATTGAGGGTGAAGAGTTCTTATACATGAGAAAACTTCACATAAAAGTAGTACAATTTTTAGAAAAATGAAACAGCAAATTTAATAGCGACATCTCATATCGAACGACAAAACTTATTGAACAACTTGACTTTTATATATATATATATATGTTTATTTTATGTAGGAGATGCTCCCGCGTAAGTTTATTTAAATAAATGAAAAAAACAAACAAAATATGCGCAAATGTATGATTTGTACCTAATCTGATTATTGGCACCATTCCAATAGTTTAAAATTAGTTATTTTAAGATATTGCGATATGAGTACATACCTGCGTCTCATTAGACTCCATCTGAAAAGTAATAAACGAAAAAAATGCATTAATAAACGCAAAAATTATAATTTTAAAGAAAAATATAAATATAATGTAGGCATCTCGGAAAGAGACTGTTAGATAGTAAAATTTAAAAAGGAACAGAATGAAGTAGGAGTGGCGGTTTAGAAGAAAAACAAACGAAATGCAAGTTTTGAAAACCATTAGCTAATACATAGATATGTACATACCCAGAATCCTTCTCTGTCCTGAAACAGCATGAAAATATTTAAAAAAATGTTAATTAAAGAAAAACATTTTCTAAGACTAACTTTAACCTATAACATAAACATACTACTTAGAACATTTTCAATCCTTAACACGTTCACGACCGCGCGTTACAAATGTGTGATAGAGTTTTAACAGTAAACTATTGTCACATATGTATGAGGGTGGTCCCAGAAGTACCCGACCCAACAAAGAAAACACAAAAATTTTGGATTATTTTCGACCGTACTACATGCCTTTGAAATATTTCAACGTGGTTGTAAACCAGGCTGTATATTTGACTCATTCTAAAAATTATTGAAAAGGCAAAATACATTTACTTTATAGTAAATCTAATCTAAGATAAACTAGTTGAATTTGATGGAGCCTGTGGTTGATTGACTTGATCAATAAGGTTGATATATAACCCCTTTCCACATTAACTTTTGTAAATTCTGTATACGCATTTCGACAACCAAGTTGTCATCATCAGCAGATAATTTCAAAGTGTCGCACCTGGTAAAACACGGCGAAAAACAGCTGTACGAAAATCAAACTCCGTACACGATCCACACCGCTCAAAATCAAGATGTACACTGTGTTTGTTTCACAAGATTTTTAAAAATTATTTTTACTTAAACTAACATGCACTACATTGAAAACGGGGGTTACGCTCAAGACAAGTGCCTGCCTATGATTTATTATATTGTTCCTCCTCTGACATTAAGTAGAGCCTGTCTCATTATTGTTCACCACATGGTTTAAATTCTTAAAGATGTGCATGCTTTCATACGTATCTAGTTCTCGATAATTATACACGTTTTTTATCAAATGTAAACAATCCATATTAACACTGTGGTTATTTTCTAATAGATGTCTCGCTAAACCCGATTTTTCCGGTCGGTTGAATTTTATGTGCGAAAGGTGTTCTTTATACGTGGTTTCGATCGATCTTTTAGTTTGGCCGATGTATTGTCTATTGCACTCTAAACATTCAATTCGGTAGATTCCCGATTTTTTATTTTCTTCGATTTTGTCTTTCGCATTTCCTAAAAGCGTTTTAAGAGAATTATTGGGGCGGAAACAGACTTGAAGCCCGCGCTGTTTAAAAATACTATTTAGATTTTTTGTCATAAGATGATAAGGTAAACAAACAAACTGCTTTTCCCGCTTGCTCTGTGGTGATAGACATGTGGTGTCCCGAATTGTTTTTCTTATGTTGGCCTTTCTAATTAATCCATTGATTATTTCCGAATCAAAACCGTTGTATATCGCGATATTCTTAATGACGTTCAATTCTCTTTCATATCTTACATTTGTTAGTGGGAAATTGATTACACGATTAATAAGAAAATTGAATGAAGCCATCTTTTGTTGCATGCTGTGATTTGAGTCCGCCGTGATGAATCTATTGACATTGGTTTCTTTTCGGAAAATATCAATTTCTATTTTGAGATCATTCCTAATAAGTAAGGTGTCCAAAAAAGGCAACTTGTCATTGTTTTCTTTTTCTACTGTAAATTTAATTGTCGGGAATTTTGAATTTAACTGTTTGACGAAATCATCTAAGTTGCATTTATGTGTATTGAAAATCGCGAAAATATCATCGACATACCTGACCCAATTTCTTGGAAAATATTTAGCTTTATTTTTTAATACTATTTCAAAGTTACTCATTAATAGGTCCGCTATGAATGGAGAAAGACAATTGCCCATTGCAGTTCCCTGTTTTTGTTCATAGAACTTCCCTTCGAATTGAAAACAATTTTGGGACATGCAAAGGTTTGTTAATCTCACGTATTCCTTTATTTTCTCTGGTTCGATCTTATTTTTGTGAAGAAGTTCTTCTAAATATTTTAAAGTTTCTGGGATCGGTACCGAAGGAAATAATGACGTTACGTCGAATGAAACTAAAATTTCCCCTTTTTTTCACCAAGTGCAACACTTTCTGCTGATGATGACAACTTGGTTGTCGAAATGCGTATACAGAATTTACAAAAGTTAATGTGGAAAGGGGTTATATATCAACCTTATTGATCAATAAAGATAAACTAAAGCATTTTCTTCAATTTCTTGCTCGTGAACGTGTTAAATTTCATAAAAAATTTTATTTAAAATAAATACGGAAATATCGTTGTGCATACGTACTCCTTATTAAATAGCGCTCCTCTGAAAATAAAAATAATAATAAAGTATTGTACTATTATAATTAAAAAACAGTTTTAGTTAATGATTATGCCCACTTACCCGATCTCGACAATTTTTCTATAACAAATAACGTTACAATTAATTAATGTACATTTCAAAAAGAATTTTATCATTTAGCGTAAATGGAAAAAGGAAAAACATCTAAATGTGTACTCACTCTAGGTCGATAATTTGTCTGAAACAAAACATATCGTTACGTTATTAGCTTTGCGATTTAATATACAGTCAGCCACAAAAGTGTTCGTACACCCCGTCGATGTTGAGGATCATGAAATGTGAACATCTTGCTATGGTAAATAAGGCTGCAGAAACGAGTGCTTTCGCACTAGAGTACGGCTGAAGTATTATCAATATTAAAAATAATAAATGTAATTACTTACTATCTGCTTCTGGGTTTCCAGGCTGGAACCGCGTCACTAGTATATCTGCCGACGTTTCGTACCCATTTGTATGGGACATCTTCAGGGCTGAACTACTGCACTGAAACTGGTGTAAGTCGATGGGGGACGCGTTTATATATGGATAATGGGTCGTGGGTCAATAGAGCGTCACGGTTGCGGATGGGTAGATTAGAGATGCAGGATTGCCAAGCGTTATGTAGGCGGTAGCCATCATCGCGGTTAAGATTATTGGGGCGCTTAAAGATCTCTATAGTTTCACGGATTTTGCGACTATAGAAGTGGTTAGTGCGGGATAGGATCTTGGTTGTATTAAACTGAATATGGTGCCCGGTTTCCAGCCTATGCTCGGCAAGTGCAGAACCGGCTATGCGCAGCAACCTAGTACAACGCTCATGTTCAGAAACACGAGTGCCGACAGACCGCTTTGTTTCACCAATATATGCCCTGCCGCATGAACAAGGAATCCTGTACACACCAACTGATTCTAAAGAAACATGGTCTTTTACGGAAAAAGGGTCAGATAATTTGGAATAGGGTTTGAAGATGGTTTTGATGTTGTTCTTAAGAAGAACCCTACTGATGCGGTCAGTAACACCTTGTATATAAGGTAGGTGGGCTTTAGAGAGGGGGGGAGATGATGTAAGCTGTGTATTAAGTTGTGAGATTTTGGGATTAAGATGTCGATCTATGGTTCGCTGAATATTATGATTGGAGAAATTATTATTTATAAGAGCTTTGGTAACATGACTTAATTCCTGGGATATAGAATGCTGGTCAGATATGTTGACAGCTCTTTGGACTAAGGAATTGATAACGCCCTGTTTCTGGGCGGGATGATGATGGGAGAGGGCATTGAGATACCGATCAGTGTGTGTACACACAAAAAAAACTAAAATAGTAATTACTTACTATTTTAGTTTTTTTTGTGTTGCTGATATAGAATGACGTAAAAATTCGCTTTAGTATTGTCATTAGTATGCCTTCCAGTGCTGACTCAATGATACTCCTACGGCGAGGTGAAAATATGTTGGTGTATTTGGAAAAGAAGCGTTCTGCGTCTAATGATGTGATGTTCGCGAATTTAAAAAGGTTTTCAGTTAAACTCTTATCTATACACACTATAGTTTCAAAATCGGGATACTTATTTATAATCGCACACAATTTATCGGTTGTTAATCCTCCTATACTATCTGTTAGATTTCCTAACGAGGCTTTGAGGTAATATATTATATTTAGCGCTTCATGTAATGACAGCTTGGTGCTCTTTAATTTGGAAATAGTATCTAAAAGAATTGAATAATAAAGTCTAAAAAGTGTGTCCTACCTCAACAAATCACTTGTGGAACATATTATAAGTAGAGTGAAATAGTATACTGAATAGAGTGCTTGAAAAACTCGTGAAATGGATGTCTCGAATTGTACGGGCTGTTCTTTGCGTAAAAGGGGGTTTCGTCTATGAGCGGAATGTTTAAGATGTCTTTGTTTATTTAACGTTAGAATTACTTTAATTTTTATTATTATACTTTATAAACATCTATAAATAATAATGCAATAAAAATTTTAAGTTTTGACGTAAATTAGTTTAACTGTTTTCTCTTTTTTTAAATTTATTTAAGTGTCCGAACTAATATGAACGGTAGTGTATGCATTTTCGTATTTTTCTTCGTAACGGTAACCATACATTTTTCTCTTTCTGTACCAATTTGTAGAAGTTGTACTCATTGTTAAAAAATAAACATTGATAAAAATGTTGTAAAAGAATTAAATGTTTATTTTTCACCAATACGTGGTAATATGAAGAGAATTTACCGAATTCGTTCCAAATTTATGACGTACAATAGGGAAATATCTAATAAAAATTTAATTTTCGAAAACTTTTGCGACATTCAGTGATAAAAATATTTAGCAAATTCTTTTGGAGTTGTATAAATAATAGCAATTTTCATATTGTTATTAGAGGTTTTTAGAGTTTTTTAACGTTCTTAAGTGAAAGTAAATATACTTTAATAAGATGTTCACAGTTGATATTCAACATTCGACGAGGTGTGCGAACACTTTTGTGACTTGCTGTACCTCTTCGATATTAACCTATTTCAATATAAAAAGACAAATTATTAATTTTTAAGTTAATTAAATTATATATATGATACATACCCTATTTTTAAAAGCAGGCTGGAAATAAATACACATTTTAAAAAACATGAAAAAAAATTAAATTGGAAACGGGATACAATTTGACAGAAAACATTTGTGTACGTACCCTATATCAATTGCTCGTCTGAAAAAAAAGGAATTAACATAATAATTATATAATTTTTTATATTTTCTGATACAAATAGGTTAACTGATCTAAATGCATTCAATAATTTGAATCAAAAGATATGAAATAATGTATATATGGTATACATGTATTGTAATATAGCGGCGCGACAAATGAAATTTCAATGAAAATAAATTGTATAATAAATCTTTTTAACAAGCAAGCAAGGTCACTTGATTTATACGTATGCCCGGCGATGTTTTGATTCACCATTTTCAATTATCAATGCGCAATGGGTATGCATAAAAATGAAAAATCGTCCAAAATGCGCACGGCACTAGATTGTCGAACTTTTTTATTAAGAGAACCATACCAGATGCCATTTTAGTTTTGAAAATATGCGGCTAAGAGTTTCCGCAATTTTCAATGTTTTCTTTTAAATCTCTCAAAAAGTTGACAAACATATGACAAATTTGAAAATGTTATCAAATATTCCTTGAATTTCTGAACAAATTTACTAATTTAACAGACCCTGTATGTTGAATACTAAGAAAGTTCATATACGGAAATAAAAAATGGGTACCCAGAATATTTGATTCAAATGTAAGAGAGCACTTATGAAAAATTTTCGTTTTATACTCATATTATATATTATATGTACATACCCAATTTGGATAAGCTTTCTGAAAATGAAAATAAAACGTTTAGTACGCCCTAATATAAAATTGGTTGTTCAGATAGAAAGATTGCAAATACGTACCCTAAATCGACTATTTTTCTAAAACAGAAATATATAAATTTATTATTCGATTATATGATTTACACTTACTTAAATCTTATTAATTTCTAGGTAGATATAAATAAGATTTAAGAGAGATTTGGCCAACACATAATAATAAAATTTTTTAAATTTTTTTCTACTCCTTCCTTTTAATTTTATTTGGAAAATTAAAGAAAAAGTAAATGTCGAAACATTTATTATATTTTCAAGAAATATTCCCCATTACAGTACCTCGAAATTAAATTTGCCCAGACTATAATTTTTTAGTTTTAACGAAATAAAATTCAAACAAATATAAAACGTGTTGGTGTAGATTTGAACGCATATTCACAACTATAGAATATTGCATATATGCGCTTTTACGATGCTTAACTGGCAAAATCTAATTTTAACCGTTTTTAACATAGTGTGTAGTGCGGAAATTTTTCTGTTTTCCGTGCAAGACTTGAATCCGCACTCCCATTCTCTCCGGGGGAATGTGCTATCACCATTTGAACACGGAGACAGGGAATTCGAAAGCCGCGCGAAGAACAGAAATTTTTTTAAAAAAATCTGCATTACATATATGACGTAAATAGTGTTTAAAATTAGTATTTTCAATCTATAGAATATTTTTTTTTTAAGAACGTATTCTTTTTTTTTTAATACGTTGTTTGTTTTATTCTAACTTATTTTATTGTTTTGTATTGAGTGTTTCGACCGTTGAGGTTATAAAATATTTAATTTTTTGTAACGACGTTGCAGGGGGGGGGGTGGCATCTTTTCTAAGATATTTAATTTTTTAAAATCTGCAATGAATTGTTTATTTACATTTTATTACTTTATAGACAATAAGTACTTACATTTTTTTATTTTATTATTTTTTTTTTCTGTTTACTATTGTAAAATTTACAATTACAGTTTTAATGGAATGTTCTAGCGCATCCTCCGTACTGATTTTACTCCATCTCACATGCAATCATAAAATATCCTCTCCGGAATAAACGGTTCCGATCCGTAAGCGAAATAAAAACATATCTCCAAGAATATTTTGCAAATAAGCCCCAACAATTTTAGAGAGAGGGAATAATGGGTCTTCCTGATAAATGGAACAAAAAGTGGTAGAGTAGAACGGTTCATATGTAACGCAATAAATCAACTCTAAACAACAAACATCCTGTATTCATTTCGTATCAAAAAACGGAAAGAAACTTAAGGGACCCCCTAAGATATTGTAGGCTAACAATCTGTATATATACATACGTTTATCTTTCCAGGAGAATACACTAATACGTATTTAAAATATTTATTCATCATAACTGAGCCCTGGAGTAATTTAATTACCAGATACTGTAGAGTCAATTCATTTCACATTTCGAAAACACGTTTTACTAAAATATTTCGTCTGTTTTTAGATATACTTCGTTTAGCTGTCACATGAATGAATCGACTGCGTATTCTTCCATTAAAATGCATCAAATACATTAGGTGAACATTTTTAATTTTTACAATGAACTTTTATAATTTATATTTTGTTTCGTTGGGTGGGAAAATATCAACATTTAAATATCAAACTTAAATATAAAAAATGTATCTTAAAAAGTGTGAAACAAAAAAATTTATTTATAAAAATGTCAACTGTTAGTTAAAATCAACTTATATTACAAATATTATTAATTTAGAAAACGCACGAACATGAAAACAAAAGAAAAACTTACCGTACATCCATAAGCGCTCTGTAAAAAAATTAAATAATTAAAATACTAGACATACATTACCGGCCATAAGTGTTTGCGCGCGTGTAAATAGATTTACTATGAGGGTACTAGCGCAAAATCCCATGTATTTTCTTACAGAGGTCACGTTGCATTTTTTCGTCTCCGCGTAGGTATGCAACTCTCAATACACACGAGTTTTATTGACAACATACTTCAACTCATGTCAGATATTGTAGAGGTAATGAATTGATCTTAAACAGCTTTCGAACACGTATTGAATAGATATTTGAACAGCTTAAACAGATAATGAACAGATCGAGAAGATGTTGAAGCTGTTCATTACCTTAATGAATAAACATTGGCTCTCTCTCTCGTCCAACACAAGAATGTATTGAACGAGAAAGCGAGAACGCGTATATCTCGCTGGTCGAAAGCAAAGTTTCCAGAGCGTGTGTAGACAGACACTTGCTACCACGGCGATTTGCCGAATAAATTAATGTTAATTACCTGTTCAAAAGCTGTTAGAGTTATTCAAATATCTGTTTAACGCCATTAAATACATTACGGAAACAGATGCGACACACCGCAATCATTAATAATTATATATAAATATACAATTAAGTGCAACGAAAATTATTATTTTCTGCTATATCATCATGGTATATCATACATACGTCCGTTCAAGGCTGGAATACGCCTCTTTGACGTGGTGCCCTTACTACGAAGTGCATAAATCTACTGTTGAAGAAGTACAGCGAAAGTTCCTGAAATTTCTATATTACTCCGTGGATGGAATATACCCTTCCAGAGGTATCGATTATAATACATTACTTGCTAGAGCTGAAACAGTTTCCCATGAGTGCAGGCGTGGGTTGACTTTGGTAAAATTTTTGTACAATTTGATGCACAAGAAATTTGACTGTCCACAACTTTTCTCTCAACTTAACTTCCTAGTGCCCAGACCATCGACACCATCGCACCAGACATCGTGTGCCGTACTGTGAACTTGGTTACTGATCATTGCGATATTCATCATGACACCCTACAGAAGGTGGCTGAGTGTGCGACATTTTACTTTTGCAATAATAATTTTTAAATGGCACTGCATGTTTGATGGGTGTACATGAACTTTACCCATCTCTCATTATTGCTAGTTCGTGCAGGAAACGTTTGCGGTTCCTTGTGTGACATTTCAATATATTCCCTACAATTAATATTCCTAATGTAATGTAATGGCACAAACAGATAGAAGAATAAGCATAGTACACCACAACTAGGTATCAGTTTCTACAATATATTCATGATAGACTAAATTATTCTGTTGTCTCATTTTAAATACACATAATATAGCTGCGGTCGAGAGTATTTCAGGGAAGTTTGTTTAAACATTGTATTTTCGCAAATATAACACTTATCTGTCTAACAAACTGTACGCATTATGAATTATTAGTGTGTAAATGACCATATTTGTGATTCAAACTTGTTAATCCAATTCTCATAAACTGGACTCCTGTTACATTGGAATTTTTTATCCCCGTTTACTAGTACTCTTCATCATTTGTGACCCCAAACTTTGTTTGTGTTGTAGTGCGAATACCTATTGTATGGGCATTGGCTCAGCTTTAGTTTATAAGTTCAGAAAATATTTATTTTTTTGCCTTTCTCTTGATTTGTTCTTTATAAATTGTAAGTAGATGTAAATTATTTTACTTTATAATTAAGCTTACCCTTCAATTCATTATTTTTTAGTATATATTGTTTGTTTTTTTTTGTATTATCTTGTAAATGGCTTACGCTCATGGATAATAAATAAATTATGATTGTTATGATAGCAGAACACAAACCATTTAAAAATATCTGCGATAATTTTCTTATTTTTAGAAATACAAATGTAAGTTGATATTTATACATACCCAAGAGTGCTCAGTAATCTGAAAAAACAATTACATAAATTATATAAAAATTAAAAATTGTAAAGATGAGAAATTTTTATTTTATTCAATTATTCTGTAATTTTGATTTCAATTGATACATATATGTGCAAAGTGTGACAATTTCATTCCCGGAATATACTTATCTATGAAAATATATCTATGGTATGGTATACTGAAAGTACTAACGGCAATTACAGAGGCTTTAGTAAGCCATGAGTTATTATTAAGACGGAGATATTCAGACATCACGTATGAACGGCGCGAAAAGGTGGTACGAATGTCTCCGACTAGTCAAAGCCGCCACCGACGTATATTGAGCGTGTTGTAGAATGAAATAAGTTTACTTACTTACGGATTTTTATTACGTCGACAAGATTCAACATTCAATATTTGATATTGCATTGTAGCGTAATTATGAGTGCAAAACGGAATAACAACAGGCCGCTGCGTGTGCACTGTGTAAAACAATTTATGGAACAATTCTCAGATATAAAATACAATGGTGGTAAAGTAATTTGCTTAGTGTGTCATACATCGTTCCCTTGTCGGAAGAAAGAAGATTGCTTTAGACACGTAAACACACAAAAACACAAACATACAAAATGTCGTCCGACATCTCAGAAGGAGTTTGTGTTATATGCAATTTATACCTTGACGACTTGTAATCTACTATTTAGGATAGTAAAAAAGGAAACATTCCGTCAGTTTAGAAGTACATACAATGCAGACCACGAAGACATCCGCGTCAGCTTCATTCGCCGCCCACGCATGTCGTCTAAATATTTCCTTTTCTTTATATACACACTGATTTAAATATTTTTTACATTATCGGCATAAATGAATCAAAATATTTGCTTAACGTTTCTATATGGTGCTTTGAAAAGTAAATTATGCAAGATTATGTAATATTGCAATTTAAAGTTTGCACAGCCGGACCTTAATGGTTTAATGCAATCAAGTGACAATATAAATAAAATTGATCAATACATACCCTCGTTTATTTTTCCTGGAAAAAAGTTGAATCATTAATATAACCTACTAAGAGAAGTTACCTATTTAATATAGTATTTAATTGTTTTTTAATGAAAATAAAAAATGTAAACTTACTCGCTATCAGAGTTTCTGAAACAGGAATTATAAACGCATTAGTTTAAATAAATTCCACTTCTTGTGTTAAAACTTAATTTATGAAGATACAGATTCTTTGAAAACTTGATTTAATTCGATTGTCTTTAAGATAAATTTTAATGGAGACTGTGGTTGATTGAATTAATCAATAAAGGTAAATAAATTCCCATTCCATAATGATGTATACGCATTTCGACAACTAAGCCAAACACATTCAGTGCGTATTTGGTTTTTGACGGTTAATGTCTGGTACCGACTTGTTTCTGTGCGAGTTTTACCGCGATTCAAGTGATCAGTTACCTGCTGACGACTTAGTTGTCGAAGTGCGTATACAGAATACGAATATTATTTTGGAAATGGGGCTTTATTTACATTTTTTGATTCTTTGACTTTTAGCAGAAAATTTGTGATCAAAAAAAAAGCTTTCATTAAAAATATTAAATTATTTTCACAGTCATTTAATTTGCGAGATTATCAAAACAAATTTCAATATAATTATATGTTACATCAAACAATTACATTAAATAAAGTATTCATTTTGCAAAGAACATACTTGCACGTACTCCAATAGAGAAACTAATTCTATATAAACCATTCTCATCTATTTTAATTAGAATTTTATTTAAGAAAGACCGATTGAAGAGAAACAACACTACACAATTATGTAATTTGTGTATTATTCTTCAACGATTCCTAAATGTACATACACTCGGTTGCAAAAAGTGTTCGTATACATCGTGAATATTGAGGATCGTCAAATTTAAACATCCGGCTATGATAAAGCATATTTATATCTATTTAACAAGATGAAAAACCTCGAATAACAATATGCAAACTATTATTCACAATTACAGAGGAATCAAGCGAATTGTAACAACTGTATTGTGAACTGTATCTTTTTCCAAATGCGTAATAAATGACAAACTTAAATATGATGATTGTGAAAAAAAAGCGCCAGCACACATGATTTTGTTAATGTATAGAACAACTTTTGAAAAATGGCAATTTTTGCGAGTATACTCTGGAAAAATTGATTTTTTGTCGAAATAAAAAATTTTTGAATTTAGCCTTTGCAAACTGTAAAGCAGCTATTCTGAACTAGAAGAATAAAAAGTCACTACATTTTATAACGAAATCATTATAACCTTGGAGAAAATCCATTTACATATTGAAAAGTTTGTATTTTGACATGGCTTTACAAGTGTCCTGTTCTCTCGAGAATAAGTTAAAATAGTTAGATCAACTTTGAACTCGAAACCATTTTTACGATCTTCGAAAGTGCCCACACACGAGGTTTTGTAAATGTACGATAACATTTTTAAAATGCCAATTTTTGTGAGTTATACCCCTTTGGAAAAATTTTTTTTTCGTCAAAATAAAAAATTTTTGAATTTAGCCTTTGCAGACCCTAAAGCAGCTATTCTGAACTAGAAGAATAAAAAGTCACTACATTTTATAACAAAATCATTCAAACCTTGGAGAAAATCCATTTACACATTGAAAAGTTTGTATTTTGACATGGCTTTACAAGTGTCCTGTTCTCTCGAGAATAAGTTAAAATAGTTAGATCAACTTTGAACTCGAAACTATTTTTACGATCTTCGAAAGTACCCACACACGAGGTTTTGTAAATGTACGATAACATTTAAAAAATGCCAATTTTTGCGAGTATACCCCTTTGGAAAAATTGTTTTTTTCGTTAAAATAAAAAATGTTTGAGTTTAGCATTTACAGAACGTAAAACAGCTATTCTGAACTAGAAGAGTTTAAACTCATTACTAGAGCGGCGACGAAAGTGGCAATAACATAGGCGGTACGTTAGAACGGGCAATTGGTGCGCAGTGAATGAGATCATTCACATCAAATACAATACGGTTCACGGTTAGTGTTTATAATAACTTCACACAAACATGTCGCGAAAGTCTGTGCCGTTTGCTACGTCGGTTAGAAAATACATAGCAGAATTTCCCGATTTAAAGTATGATGGATGTGCAGTATTGTGTTTGGTTTGTAATAAGCGACTTATAATACGGAAGAAAGACAATTGTAAAAAACATGTGAACAGTGCAATACATAAACTGAACAAAAGAAATGAAATACCTTATGCAACATTCCTTTATGATTTTTTATTTATGTTGACTGCATGTAATTTGCCGCTTCGTTTAATCAGCAAACGCCCTTTTCAAGTGTTCTGGAATAAATATCTGCCAAATTATAAATTACCTGCAAGAAGAACTTTACAGAAACATTTGCCGCGTTTAAGAGAGAGGCTTGGAAATATAGCAAGAAGAGAATTGCATAATAAAAATGTGTGGATTACTGTAGATGAGACTACTGATTTAAAAAAAAATAGTATAATAAACGTAATCGTACGTATTTTATCAGCCAACACATTTTCACAGCCCTATTTGTTAGCCTGTAAACGTATACAAGCATGTACTGCGGCAAATATTCGGCAAATAATAATGAACACCTTAAAGAAATTTCACATTCATAGTACTCAAGTCTGCATGCTTGTAACAGATGGTGCTGCTACTATGTTACTACTCGGACGTTTACTAAAAGTAACTTTTCCTAAATTAATACACATAACTTGTGTATTCCATGCTCTTCATTTAGTTGCTGAAAATGTTAGAAGTAGTTATAAAAACGTTGATCATTTGATTGGATCCACCAAACAAGTGTTTCTTAAATCCCCTAAACGACTTAAAGAATTTCATAAAACTTGTCCAGATATTTCGGAACCACCGGAACCCATTCTTACACGATGGGGCACGTGGCTAAATGCAGCTTTTTATTACCATAACAATTTTCACAAAGTTAAATCCGTTATATCAAAATTTAGGCCAACCGAATCCCAAGCAATCAGAGACAGTCAACATCAATTTGAAAATCCCCAAATTCTGGAAGATCTGCATACAATATATAACAATTATCATCCATTAGTAGAAGCAATTACAAAACTTCAAAACGAAAACGATTCGCTGCCCTTAGACGCATCACTATGCATAGTGCAAAATGTGACCGCTCATTTGCATAGTTTAACTGACGCTGCTGGTGTACGAGCTCATCAAAAATTATTAAGTGTTTTAAAAAAAAATCCGGACTTGCATGTTTTACGAACTATTTATGACAAATGTGCAAATAGTGAGCCCTGGAATGATTTTGAACAACAGCTTCTTTCTGCCAAAATTACATCAGTAGACGCCGAACGATCTTTTTCTCTATACAAAAACATTTTCTCGTCGCGAAGGACGTCATTTACAGAAGCAACCGTAGAGACGTATGCAATGATGCAGATGTACAGTTACTTCCACAACACATTACCAGGGTTATGAAATTACATATTACTAGGTAAGCACTAATTGTGTAAGAATAAGTCTAGACACGGCACTGCTACGGACACTTTCGCCGCAGTTTATAATTTACACTTAAACACAAACCGTGAACCGTATTGTATTTGATGTGAATGATCTCATTCACTGCGCACCAATTGCCCGTTCTACCGTACCGCCTATGGTATTGCCACTTTCGTCGCCGCTCTACTCATTACATTTTGTAACAAAAGCATTCAAACTTTGAACCCAACCCAACCCAACCCAACTAGGCCTTCAAAAGTTTTATATTTTGACATGACTTTTCAAGTTTTCTGTCCTTTCGAGATTAAGTCAAAATAGATCAATTTTGAATAAGAAGATATAAATGTCATAATATTATTATAAAAATATTTATACTATCGAAATAATTTACTTTTGTGTTAGTATAAAAACGTACTTTCAGGATATTTCAAATCAAATCACTATTTCACCAAATGAATGACGATCTAGTTTAACAATTGTTTGAGAATTAACCAACAATAGGACTATTAAAATGTTTATAAATTAAACATAACAGATTTCGTTAATCAACAAAAATCGCTTAAAGAAAAATTAGTGTACATATGTACATACAAATATGTATGTACATATATTACTCAGAGTAGAAAGCCCTGTGTGTAATAGTTCGACTAATACATCGGCTACAAACCTCTAATCTTGACAAAAATAATTGCTTTCTACACTTACTGCAGTATATTATTTTTTCAACTATTTATGCCCAGTTGAATTTGATGGAGCCTGTGGTTGATTGACTTGATCAATAAGGTTGATATATAACCCCTTTCCACATTAACTTTTGTAAATTCTGTCTTGTGAAATGTGTTGTACTCCTTTGACCGGGAAGTCATCTTGTAGTTGAATTTGATGGAGCCTGTGGTTGATTGACTTGATCAATAAGGTTGATATATAACCCCTTTCCACAGTGTACATCTTGGTTTTGAGCGGTGTGGATCGCGTACGGAGTTTGTTTTCGTACGGGGATTTTTCGCCGTGGTTTATCAGGTGTGACACTTTGCGGTTATCTGCTGATGATGACAACTTGGTTGTCGAAATGCGTATACAGAATTACAAAAGTTAATGTGCAAAGGTGTTATATATCAACCTTAGTGATCAAATATTTATGCCCTCCAAAAAATACGTCTTCTATTTCGTATAATGACATTTACGACTATTCACTCGGGCAAACATTAATTTTCATCCTTTTGAATAATAGCCCCTCATATTATACACTCGTTTAACATTCATCTTAAAAGTGAGAATTACAATAAGAATAATTGAAGTGCTAAACGTGTATTTAAATTAATGATCGCAGGTTCGTCCTTGGGGCTACAGCTTTTCCGTTAAATAAACACTTTATTAACACTTCGCCATTTTTTAATAACAATACTGTCGACAACGATGTTGCTATCTTCGGCAATGATGTTAAACCTAAATATGTGCTAGTTTAAAGTCACGGTATTTTTTGTGTTCCTTACATTTCACATCGAATTAAGAAATACTAAATTGCATATCTGCTTCGACGACGATATTGCCTTCAGCAGCGCTACCTGTATTAAATTGAAAAATTAGCATAGTGCCATGACATTTATTTGCATTCCCTCATACTTCGCGCCATATCAATAAGTACTATGATGTATACAATTTCAATAATGATATTGTTATCTTCAGCAAAGATGCTAAACTTGAAAACTAGTTCAGCGTAATGGTGTCAATGGAGTAATTTTTTTGTATTTCTTAGTGCTCCAAATCGCACAAAAAAGTGTTAAACTACATATATACGTGGGCAAGGTGAAAAGTTCTCGGCCTGACAATGAAACACTGCGATTTAAATTTAAATAATAATAATCTCCCTTGAGTTCAACACACTTGGCCCAGCGTTTTTCTAACATCAATATTCTAATCTTCTACGGCCCTTTCAACTTCTTCGTTTTAATGTGAATCGCTTTCCATAAACAAATTTTTTCAAATTTGGGAATAGATGGAAGTCTGAGAGTGCCAAATCAGAAGAATAGGGAGGATGGTCGATCGAATCGTACCACAAATCCCGCAATTTTCCCATCGCCAACGCACCCTTCAAATGAGGCTTCTTCTCGCGAATTTTGGCGTCCAGCTGGTCAAGAACGGTAGAGTAACATGCGCCTGTAATTGTTCTGCCTTTTTCAAGGTAATCAATTAAAAAGATTCCTTTTGCATCCCAAAACACGCTGGCCATGTCTTTTCCGGCAGATGCGATCGACTTCGCTTTCTTTGTCGCTCAACCACCAGCCTCCACCCACTGCTTCGACTGCTGTTTCGTTCTGACGTGTAGTGGTGGACCCATGTCTCATCCATGGTGACAAATCGCCGCACAAAATCGGTCGGATTCTTGTTAAATCGGTCCAAAGAATGCTCCGAAAATCGTTTGCGCATTTGCTTTTAATCGACATTCAGCAAATGCGGCACCCATCTTACGCAGAGCTTTCTCATCTCTAATTTTTTGTGCAAAATGTTTCGCACCCTTTCTTCCGATATCCACACAGCCTCAGCTATCTCACGCACTTTCACTCGCCTATCGTCCAACACAATATCATGTACTTTTTCGATGATTTCTGGTGTGCTTGCGTTTTTTGGGCGTCTTTCACGTGTGGACTACCACGTTTAAATTCAGCTGCCCACTTTTTAACGGTTAACATCGAAGGAGTAGAGTCCCCGTACACTTTTGTCAACTTCGGACGAATTTGCATAGGGGTTAAACCATCCAAAACAAAGAATTTTATAACAGCACGATATTCAAGTTAAATAACACGCACGACGTCTATTACAAAAATTCTTGCAAACAAACTACTTGAGAGAATAAGTTGAAAGTTTTCATATGAATTAAAGACACATGCAGCCACGCAGGAAACATAAATTTCTGTTAATTGTAACGCCATCTCTGTGTCAGGCCGAGAACTTTTCACCTTGCCCACGTATATTACAACGACGATATTGTTATCTTCAGTAGCGATAATAAACGGAGAAAATAGCCAGAGCTAGAGTGCCACAATATTTTTTAATGTTTCCTGATACTTCGCGCCAAATAAATAAATGCTACAATGTATACGTATTTCAATAACAATGTTGTTGTCTTTAGCAATAATGCTAAACTTAAAAAGTAATTTAACGAAATAGCATTTTCTTATGTCTCTTGATGCTGCACATCAAAAAAGTGCTAAACTGCATATATATATATATATATATATATATATATATATATATATGTATATATATTTCGACGACGATATTGTTACAATTACAAACTAGTTTCGTGTGATAGTATTTTTTTCGTGTTTCTGAAACACTAATTTAGCATCACTACCGAAGATGAGGACATCGCTGTCTAAATCAAACGGTTTAGAATTTATTTTGATTTGACGAGAAGCATCAAATTATGAAAGCTTAAAACTAACCATCAATCCGAATATGTGTGTTTTCATTGAATCATCATAGTGATTAGATCACATTTAAATTGGACCTATTCAGTCTCTCTGTAGAATGGATTTGAAGCCGAAGTTACTTTTTCTATAATATTTTATTTTTATTAACAATTAGTTTGAATTATAAGCAATTGTTTGGAGATTTCAAATTATCTATAATAAAAAAATAAATTTTAGGAAAATCAGCTACAAAGTTGCTGATTTATAAATATTATTATTTATTAAAATTGTTGTAATTGTAAAAAATAAGAAAATTAATATTTCCTAATTTTTTTATTTTTTTATTATATTTTATTTATAGTCAATTCTCTATCAAAGTACTAGACAAATATAAAAACTTTTAGGTAATATGAATATTGTGGGTGCAAGTGTTTCAAGTTTTAAAACTGAAATAAATACTTACGCTTTATCAATGATTTTTCTGAAAAACAAAAAGAGTTATTAAGATACATTAGATAATTACAATGACTTCTTAATACATGTCAATATTAATTGTTGATTGCATATTTATAATAAATACGTACCCCAGCACTTTTATAACTTCACTGGAAAAGAGAAAATATTATTAAAATAAAATTACACGTTTTCATTTGGTGAATGAATTATTCAAATCCGTTAATAAATAAAGATGTAGTAGTGTTTGGAAGCTTTTGTATGACCAACACTTCTTTCGAATAGACTAAATTCAAATGAATACGTAAATGTGTTGGACGAAGAACTGGATAATGTGCCCTTAAATGTCAGAGCCAACGTATATTACTTAAGTTTATAATGCAAGAATTATAAGAGCATGGTTGAACAAAATTTTTCCAGAGTGGTGGCCAAATATGTTGCAATGCGTCCTAAATTCAAATCCCACAGCAGCATTATTATTGTTATTTTCATTAGACTTGAATAAGACTCGTATTTTGTAATAGCATTTTTACTAATTAATTAATGGTTTTATATGATATTGCCAAACCTGTACATCTTTTAAGCAACTCGTATGGCTTAACGACTGACAATACAATCTTATATTAGGATTGTCGACTCAGAATTAATCAAGAATCTGACGATTATTCATGAATTTCTGACTACTCTGTGTATATACTCGTATATATATATATATGTATTAGAAAAACTTACCTTTTACGTGTACGCCTGTAACAGAAAATATTATCGTTAATTGTTCTTGACAACACAGTAAAATATTATAAGAATATCTTCTATTCTATATTCTACATTTCCAGCTTTTAATTTCTACATTTAATTCTAAATTTTCCATATTTATTCATATAAAAACTGAAAGAGTAGAGCTTTAATATTAAATTATACACTTTCCTCCTAATATACGTATTTTAGTAATTTTTTTAACATTATACAAAGTCGTTGAGCGAAAGCAATCGTTAGTCTTGTTTGGAAAACTATTGGGTTGGCAACTAAATACTTTCGGTTTTGTAGTATAGAATAAAACACTTTTTTTCTAAACAAAGAATAGTTTTTAATCAATTATATATTTTCCATTTTGCTCAATGACCTTTTTGCCATCTTTCTTTCAGCTGCATGATTCCGCGCTCATAAAATTTCTGGTCCTTGTCAGCAAAAAAGTGAACCAGGTGCGAGTGAAGGTCATCGTCATTTGTGAAAGTTTTACCATTCAAAGAATTCCGCAAACTTCGAAATAAATGGTAATCAGATGGTGCTAGATCAGGGCTGTATGGGGGATGTGGCATCACTTCCCAGTCAAGCTCCAATAGTTTCCCACGAGTTGCCAAAGATGTGTGAGGCCTTGCATTATCTTCGTGGAAAACTACGCCTTTCCGATTTGACAATTCTGGCCGTTTTTCTTTGATTGCTTCATCCAGTTTTATTAATTGTTGACAGTAAACATCAGAACTGATCGTTTGGTTCCTTGGAAGCAGCTCAAAAAATACAACACTTTTGTAATCCCACCAAACTGACAGCGTGATCTTTTTTGGATGCAATTTAATTTTCGATGTGGTTTGAGCTGGTTTAAGCTGGTTTATCGTGTTTGCTCCATGATCGTTTTCGAACTATGTTACTGTACAGGACCCATTTTTCATCACCAGCCAGTGATGATTCTTTTTAAGAAAGGGTCGGTTTCATTTCGTCTAAGGTGCATATCGCAAAAGTTGATTCTTTGTGTTAAATGAATTTCTTTCAATTCGTGAGGTACCCAAATATCAAGCTTCTTAACTAGCCCAAAACATTTTAAATGTTTTTCAATTGTTGTGTGCGATACATGTAGCCTCTCCGCAACCTCTCGAACAGCTATATGACGATCCTCTTCAATTATGACTTTGATTTGGTAATCATCAACTTCAGTCGGCCGACCAGAACGTTGCTCATCTTTGAGGGAAAAATCTCCAGAACGGAATTTTTTATACCAATTCTGACACGTGCGCTCTGTTAAACAATCAGCACCATAAACTTCACATATCTTTCTGTGAGCCGCAGCAGCTTTCTTTGCTTTACGGAAATAAAATAGTAAAATATGTCGAAAATGTTCGTTTCTGCACTCCATTTCAAATTAACCCACAACTAATAGCTTTAATAAAAATCACGCACTACTTGCTTCTGAAGTTACGTCAATGTGACTAGTATCACGCGACAAACGGTAAAGTACAGCACTAGCATACGTTATACAAAAAATAAAGCAACGCTCTCTATCAGTAAAAACCGAAAGTACTTAATTGCCAACCCAAATACAAAGTCGTTGAGCGAAAGTATTCGTTAGTCTTGTTTGGAAAACTAGTTTATCCTTTCTTTTTAAAAATTTTAGAGTAAGTATGGGGGCTCATTTTCTATTAAAAGAAACTATTTTCGTGATAGTTGCACTTTCGATGAAACCGAAAGTCCCTACCGTCTCATTTATTTTAAATGGAAGAATGTACTTTTTTATTGTATGTATATATTTGAATTCTACGAGATTTTCTAGGAAGAATTCAAGTTTTCTCTGTACCTAAATTCGTAATTTTGGAAATATTTGAATTTTTTTGAAAGTATTTGGTTTCACATCATTATTGTTGTTATTTATTGAAGCTGTTTTGATATTGGAAATTATGATATTTCCAGCATAAATAAAAACAATTGTTAAATTCAGGTATAAGAAAGAATTAAGAAAATCTTCATCAACTTCAAATATGCAATAAAAAGTACATCATTTCATTTAATATAGAAAAGTTATATGAGGAACATTTGGTTAATAATTTAATTAAATTAATTTATATGTGTGTTCGATGTTTCCTGTCCCTAAATCAATATTGATATTATTAGGAATGAAATAAGTTTCTAAAATGCGAAAATGAAAAAAAACGAAAAAAACTTTAGGAGCGCATAATTTATACATACAACATAGGATGTACTACTGTGGGCAAAAAATAGTAAGTCTTTGTTCATAATTTTTAAATTCTTAATTTATTCTTCCAAATCTATTTCGTCCCCTCAAAGTAATCCCCCCTGGCCCCAATACACTTGTACCAACGTTTCTTCCAATTCTCGAAACAGTTGTTAAAGTCAATTTCAGGAATAGCCTTCAACGCGCGTAGCGATTCACGTTTAATGTCTTCAATTGACTCAAAACGGTTTCCCCGGAGCGGTCGTTTGAGTTTGCTGAATAGTCAGAAGTCACACGGAGCTAAATCGTGGGAATACGGTGGTTGCGGCACGATATTGGTTGAAAATTTAGCGAAAAACTCAAGAAGAATTAATGCAGTATGCGACGATGCATTATCGTGATGCAAAAACCAAGAGTTGTCGGCCCATAATTCTGGCCTCTTTTTACGAATAGCATTGCGCAAACGACACATAACACTCAAATAGTATTCTTTGTTGACAGTTTGGCCGGTCGGAAGGAAGTCGGAGTGCACCACACCTCGATAATCGAAGAAAACTGTCAACATAACCTTGATTTTTGACTTGCTTTGACGTGGTTTTTTGGGCTTCGGCTCACCTTTGATACGATATTCGGCCGGTGGATCGTCTGTTTCCGGGTCATAAGCGTAGATCCAAGTCTCATCTCCAGTTATGATGCCTTTCATTTTGTCTTGATAGTCGGAAAGCATTGTTTCACAGACGTCAAAGCGACGCTGTTTTTCGAAAAAATTGAGTGATTTTGGAACAAATCGTGCTTTCACTTTTCTTAGGCCCAAATGATCTTTCAAAATAGTTTTTACTGATCCTTCCGATATTCCAACGATGCCAGTAAGGTCTCTGACTGTTAATCGTCGATTCTCAAGCACCAATTCCTTGATTCTATTGACGTGTTGATCATCAGTTAATGTTGATGGCCGTCCTGGACGTGGTTCGTCATCAACGCGTTCTCGACCCTCTTTGAATAATTTGTACCAATCAAAAACACTTGCTCGCGACAAACAATTATCACCGAAGGCCTTTTGCAACATTCTGAACGTTTCGGCACCAGAAATTTGATTCCGTACACAAAATTTAATGGAACTTCTTTGTTGAATAATTTCACTCGTTGTAAAAATCGCCGAATGCACTTTTTGTACTTCAGAAAGACAAGCGTATATTAAACACTAATGATGTCACTGACAGTCATACCAACCTAGAAAAAAAATATTTCGACGAATGGGTTTTCGCGCGAAATTTAAATTAAAAAGTCTTACTATTTTTTGCCCACTGTAGTATGTATGTTTACTTCCTTCTCTTTTTATTTATATTTCATACTATTATATTATAACATATATAAAGAGAAAAGTAAAATTACCTATTTATACGCTGCTTCTTTTTCATCTTCCTGAAAAATAAAAAAAACTCATAAAAATGCATATCCATTAAAAAAATAACATTACGTAAAATGACTAAAATGTACGCAGATAAAATTAATAATGAATAAATACATTTAACCGATGATAATTTTATAAGTATAGCAAACAAATGCACAAAACATCGTAGAGATTATCGCGTCGTTAAAAATCTAGGGATTTTATATTAAAAGTATTGTTTATCCAAAACTTAACTCATTTTAATCGAATTAAGTTTTTAAGTCATCCTCTCTGATCAAGTAGTGTGGTTAAAGTTCAAATCACCAATACGGAATTTCATGCATCATCGTTAGCATTGTTGAAGTGTACCATCATCGAAACCTTTACGCAATTTTTCACAAACTTTACATGCGTTCTTTTCTTTGCGGAAGCAAAAAATAAAATACGACGAAACCGCCCCCCACTTCGATCTTTCATTTTCAACTTTTATAAAATCTCAACCAAATTGGTCATTTTTTTCCCCAAAATGCAAATAACTATAACACTTGCGAAAATGAATTACCGCATCTGTTGCAAAAATACGTCATGACTTTCTTGACAACACAATACTATCCATATTCGCATACAATGTTCCCTTTTCAAAATAAATTTTATTGGAAATTGCGGGTAATTGGAATTAATTAAGACAAAGTAGAAGTTTCTGATCAAATCGACGTTCGTATTCTGTATACGTATTTCTACATCTAAGTTGTCATCATCAGAAGAAATTAACCACAACGTCGCACCCAGGTGCGTGTGGATCTCGGTACGACACTGCCATTAAGATCTTCTGATGATAACGACTTAGTTATCGAAATACGTATAAAGAATAGAAATATTGATTTTTGTTTAAAATTCCTAAGATTATATGCCAGATATTTTGTATATTACGCAAAAAGTTAGTAAAATAATAACAAATAAAAAGTATACGTACACCTTATCTTCTAGCTCTAGAAGTTTCCTAAAATATGCCATTATTATTAAGTTCCCTTATAGTATTACTGTTATGTATACATACTTTACAACAACCATAATTTTTCTGAAAAAGAAGGTAATTTAATTAGTAATTTAGAAAGTTTGAACTTACATACATTGGCGAAAAATGCACTAATAAATTGAATTGTCACTACGAGCATTCAGTTAACTAGACACTAAATGTAATTTAAGCACTAATCCTTTTAAGCAACTCTTCCAGTATGCAGATGCACAAAATGGATAAGATCGATTAAATATTTGCAGCATAAGGTATGTTTCAACAATTTCTTCACGTAACCCTGCAGAAGACGACCGTTCGATATCTAATGTTGAAATACTTGCATAATTAATATTTTTTTAATACTTAACGAACGTGTAAATCTACAATCATCAAAAATTTGTTTTAACCTGATAAAATCCGAATCTAACACACTACTTTCGCAATAACACTAATTTAAAGAAAATATTTAAACATAGCTGATGCTGCAAATATTTAATCGATCTTATCTTATAGTGAAAAAGCTGCTTAAAAGTGTAAGTAGATATTCACATTTATTACTTGCTAAACATTTTGAACTTTACGAAGTAGGCGCCGCTGCTTGAACGCTAGCAGTGCTAACCCTATTGATAAATGCTAAAAACAGCAGTCTAACAAAAAAATCACAAAAATTCCATTGAAAAAATATATTGATTACTAAATTATGGATCTACCTAAACCCTGACACAAACAATAATATTGACGACACTTTTTTTCGAATCCAACCTAATTATTAAAGTGCGTATATTTAGACACCATGGATATGGAATATAATTGATGAATTGGTCGATAACTTTGCGTGTATATGTATATCCGGACAGAATAACATCAGCTCTTGCAAAAGTAATAGCGTCTCCACTGTGAGTGTCTCCTTCTTGTCAGAAAAAGATGTTGACAAGGCAATAAGGAAACTCAAAGATAAAGTGACAGCAAGATTATATTACATACTATATGTAGCTTTTTGGTTCGCATCTGTAGGATTCTTTTAACGCATCTTAAAAACCCATACCTTTCCGGAAATATAGAAAATTTCTAAAATACGTCCAGTCCTAAAGAAAGATTCTAAATCCAATATTATTATATATATCGATTCTTAACAATTTTGTTAAAGTTTTAGATATGGCTTTATACTCACACATCCTAAAATAAAGTATTACATCTCACCAATTCAACATAGATTTATGGAAGGATAATCACCGGTCTCCAACTTGGTGACTTTTTCTCAGCTTTCTCTTCTACTCTCGGCATCCAGGATCAAGTATGGTTTTGATCGTATTGGCCATGACGTTCTTCTTCTTATATTAAAATCTTTCGGCTTTATCGATTCCCTTTTATTATTTTTTGGCTCTTCATTGGTTCATACAAAAACCCCAAAGTGTTATTAACTAAGTGCATAAGTCCTACATCTTCTATGCTACTTTCGGAGTACCGCATGGCTCTAGTCTAGATCCAGTGCTATTCTTAATTTTTTTTAATGATATGCTCAATGTTTTGGAGTGCGAACGATCTGTTATTGCTGATGACTTGAAGCTATATCTACGGCAGCCGACCGTCTTCGCTCGCAAAGACAACTGGATAAGATCTCCGAATGGTGTTTAAACGACACGCAATTTATAAACGTCTCGAAATCTAGAATTGAGAAATACTCGAATAAAAGCACGTGACGTGTAAAGTTCATGCTTTACACTTTATAGCAGAAAGTATTCGACGATGTTATCCAGACGTGAATGCATTAATAACGATGCGAGACAATAACGTTATCGAAGTATCAATATAGCTTTGTATGTCGTTGTATGGCATTGAATACTTAAGTTATAATAATATTGAGCAAATCTTCAATTTCAGAGAGCCAACAGTCTCGGCAGAAAAGCTAGATAGGTGCGATTATAATTTAATTAAAGTTCCTATATATTCTAACATAAAAAACGATTTGGAAATTTATTTATGTTTGCCGCAGTTAACAATCCACATTTGTGAAGCATCTTCGCGTCACTTACATGCAGCAAGCTATCAACAATCCTTCATATATTCGCCTCCCATTACTTACTGTTGCTGGTTACTCGGAAGATTGTTCAACTTTAGTTATTAAACAACTTTAATGTGAGACAGATTGTGGCAAAGTTTGTTGAAATATTTGACTTATACCAATTTATCTCTGTAAATATCTACCGTGTTATGGAATGAAAATGTAGATGTAATATTGTTATTTAACTATGTGGAGGAAATGGTAGCAGAATTGTAACGGTGTCTAAATTTACGAAAAACTTGGGTTGTTATTTGGAAAATAACAGAGATTAAATCTTAATTAAGAATTAGATTTTCGGTGGTAATCTAATGTCTTGTCTATTAAGCCAACTTTAAAAAGTACTAAATAAAATCATAATCTCATATGTACTTACTCTTTGTCGTATTTCATCCTGAAAAATAAAAATTCGTAAATGAAAATTTATGTAAAAATTAAACATTGATCAAGTAATGCGTTAACAATAAATTATTACATGTATAGTACGATCAAGAATAACTGATGGAATTGACAATCTGAAACACGAAGCTCAACTATTAATCGTAACAATAATTTTACAATCCATAAACTTACTTTATATTGTCTTTAATAATTAAATTATTGTTATTTTAAAATGTGATTTAACTCAAAATTGGCGACACTATGGATACAAATAGACAATAGCAGGAAAAAGTTTGCCAAAAAGTTGAGGAAAACATCAACATGACGGTATGACGATTCTCTATTCTATTTATACAAATAAAAAAAGTGTGCCTATGAAATGAAACATCTAACCCGATCGACGTAAAAAGTAGTCAGATCTGGAACAACAAATTAACAGGAAGACCTTCATTTCTTACTCAACCAATTGTTGATAACATCCAGGAACATGTAAAAGATAATACAAAGAAGACTGAAATGTATTAAAAAATTGTACTCACTGGTTTTTGGCTAATTTTGTACCGAATGGATGATCGAGTCTATCTGGCATGCGAACTGTATTTTTAATTAGTCAGAGCAGTCTACAGGGGTGACCAAAATAAAAATAAACTATCAAACAATATAAAATACAATATATTCCGTAACTAAGTCATTACAAAAATTATCAGCACTATGTTAATAAAGACTTATATTCTTTACTAACACCTAACGTGCACTTTAAAATAATTTTTTGAATTATGCAAAGTGACCTGTTTAAAAACAAGAAAACTGCATCGAAATCTTGTTGATTTCGAATCGAGAACGACCTATTGTGACTGGTTTTATGATAATGTAAACAACAACGAAACATTAGATCGAAACTTTTTTACCGATGAGACTGATACACTAGTAATTATAAAACATGGATAACGAAAAACCCTAACACCTTTGTTAAAACAAACCTACGCTTCGTAAAAGTTAGCATTTATGTGGCAATATCACGTCGTAGAATAATAGGATCAACATTTTTCCGTGATACGATCATCATCATGATGAGTTGGAAAGATAATTTTTTTAAGCAATACAACGCCTCAGCTCATATTGCGCGAAGAACTTTAGCATTCTTAAGCTAGTTTTATGATCAGATTAAATGAGGTAGATGGCCATCTAGGCCAAGACACTAAATTACTGTTTATTTGGAAAGATTAAAGACAATATTCGTAGGAATAGATTGCGTAATTTGAATAATTTAATAAAAACAATTGAATACGAAATACATTCGATTACACAGGAAGAACTTAGCATGTTTTTGAAACCATTAAGTGTGGTACAAATTTATGTTAGCAAAAATTCAATATATGTTGTCAGTTTCCATTAATAGACAACCGTACATTGATTATTAAAAAAAGTAAAATTAACATAAACGTACCTTAATTCTTTGTTTTTGCTGAAAAATAAAAAAATAAATTAAATATTTATTTAATACCAGGAAATAATCAAATTTTAATTCAAAATTTTTAAAGTGCAGAAAAGTTATGCGAAGTCGTAATTATTCTTTACTATACGTACCTCGCATCATTCCTAAGCCTGAAAAATAATAATGAAATTAATTTTGAATCGGACTCTATTTAGTCCATTTACACTAGATATGTATGTACGTACCTTTTTACTTTGGTTTTAGTTCTGAAAAATGCAGAATATTTGTTTAAAATATTGTAACATAATCGAAATAACTAATCATTTAATAATAATTATTGTGAAATTACGTGGACTTGTTTTTACATTCCTGCACTGAGATTAAAGGAAAACAGTAAAACGGTAACGAAAATATTATTTTTATTTAGTTCTCTTTCTTTTGAATACGAGCACCATTTTAATAACATTCTAAACATTCTTATTAAAATGAATAACGTTTCAAGTGTTTTTTTTAAATTGTACAAGTTATCAAGGTATGATGGCGTGTACAAGTAACGGTTCGAAAAGCAATAAAACAAAATGAAATTGAACCTTTCGGTTTTGTAGTATAAAATAAAACACTTTTTTTTTAAACAAAGAATAGTTTTTAATCAATTATATATTTTCCATTTTGCTCAATGACCTTTTGCCATCTTTCTTTCAGCTACATGATTCCGCGCTCATAAAATTTCTGGTCCTTATCAGCAAAAAACTGAGCCAGGTGCGAGTGAAGGTCATCGTCATTTGTGAAAGTTTTACCATTCAAAGAATTCTGCAAACTTCGAAATAAATGGTAATCAGATGGTTCTAGATCAGGGCTGTATGGGGGATGTGACATCACTTCCCAGCCAAGTTCCAATAGTTTCCCACTAGTTGCCAAAGATGTGTGAGGCCTTGCATTATCTTGGTGGAAAACTACACCTTTCCGATTTGACAATTCTGGCCGTTTTTCTTTGATTGCTTCATCCAGTTTTATTAATTGTTGACAGTAAACATCAGAATTGATCGTTTGGTTCCTTGGAAGCAGCTCAAAAAACACAACACCTTTGTAATCCCACCAAACTGACAGCATGATCTTTTTTGGATGCAATTCAGCTTTCGATGTAGTTTGAGCTGGTTTATCGTGTTTGCTCCATGATCGTTTTCGAATTATGTTACTGTACAGGACCCATTTTTCATCACCAGTGATCATTCTTTTTAAGAAAGAGTCGGTTTCATTTCGTCTAAGGTGCATATCGCAAAAGTTGATTCTTTGTGTTAAATGAATTTCTTTCAATTCGTGAGTTACCCAAAATCAAGCTTCTTAACTAGCCCAAGACATTTTAAATGTTTTTTAATTATTGTGTGCGACACATGTAGGCTCTCCGCAACCTCTCGAACAGTTATATGACGATCCTTTTCAATTATGACTTTGATTTGGTCATCATCAACTTCAGTAGGCCGACCAGAACGTTGCTCATCTTTGAGGGAAAAATCTCCAGAACAGAATTTTTTATACCAATTCTGACACGTGCGCTCTGTTAAGCAATTAGCACCATAAACTTCACATATCTTTTTGTGAGCCGCAGCAGCTTTCTTTCCTTTACGGAAATAAAATTGTAAAATATGTCGAAAATGTTCGTTTCTGCACTCCATTTAAAATTAACCCACAACTAATAGCTTTAATAAAAATCACGCACTACTTGCTTCTGAAGTTACGTCAATGTGACTAATATCACGGGACAAACGGTAAAGTACAGCACTAACATACGTTATACAAAAAATAAAGCAACGCTCTGTATCAGTAAAAACCGAAAGTACTTAGTTGCCAACCCAATATTATTCAAAGCTTCGGTAGAACTGGCCCACTTCGATAGAACCTCTGCTTCAATGCATAAGATACTTGAATACAGAAACCAGGTTGTTTCAATTATGTTAAGTATTAAAAATGTAAATACGGTTTATGACGCTTACTAATACTGGGGTGTCGGAATTATAACAGTTGTCGTAATGGCATTTTCGATTGTCAACACTTTAAATTAAATAAAGGTAAGTATCAGAAATGGATATTGACTTTAATAAGTAATACAAAGAGGTCCATTTTCGTTTTGTATAATTCATAAGCATTAGTTGTTAAGTATTCATAAATGCCAACTTAATATTCTCAAATAAATATGTTTACATTAAATAGATTACCAAAATAGGTTTAAAGTGGCTTCTAAGGAGTCCTAATACGATGTAACCTCTAATATATAGCGTTTATAAAGAGTTGAGTTTTCATTTCGCCTTTGATCACTGTGATTAGACAGTTCGAATAAATACACTGTGTATTGGTGGTATAATGGAAAGACGTGCATATACAAGTGAAGCTGAAAAGTCAAAATTCTAACTCTTCATAGGAATGGATTCTCCGCGAGAGAAATCACTTTACAAGTGAATAAATCGGTATATTATTATATTTTTACATTATAACTTTGATATTAAAAATAAATTTAAACACCCTCTTCATTGAATTTTTTTTATTTTTATTGAATCGTTATAGCATTCTTTAAAATATAAATTGAAAATTTTAAAAGTCGACAGTCTTAGGTCTTAAGATGATACGAAATAGAAGGGCACACAAGAACAAAGTCGAAATCGAGTCATCTAAAAGTCAGATTACTGGAAAATTCAGCATGGGAGCATCTCTTTTGTAACAATTCTCAATCGCTAAATTCTACAAACCCCGAATGCAGTTGATTTACTGTTGCAAGAAGACTGAAAGAATTTGGCCTTTATACCAGGAAGCCAGCCACAGTGATCTATTTTGAGTAGTACTACGTCCAGGAAGGCACGGCATTCGCTGGGCAAAATTTATACAGAGATTGTACGGACGTAGTTTTTTCAGGCGAAAAACTTTTCAGTTGTAATATAAAATCTGATATATTAGTGCATAGACCTGCGAATACCAGAATTGATAGAAGATATGTACGTCTTAAGAAGTAAAAACAGTGGTAGGATAACGTCTGCTTACTCGGGATGGATGTCAGCCCAAGGTCACGGGATCTATGTATCTTTAATGACGTGCTATTAAAACTTTTTTAAACAAATAAATAAAATTACGTGTGTTTTCTAAACAAACATCTGCACACACAAAAACAAGCATTTTGATGCATGGATTATGTATCAATATTACAGATTCATTTACTTTTCTATTCTATTTCACTTGCGCGTACTGTACTACTGCATTTGTAATTCTGTTGTAAGTAGTAGGCATCGGTTTCATGTACACGAATTTAATTTTACCGCGTAAAATAAATAAGCACATAGGTACTTACATTGCTTTCCCGTGTCTGAAAAAGAATAATATATTTAAAACGAAAATATAATACTCGTATGTAATTATGCAGATATAAAAAATAAACGTTAAAAGAATCATTCAAGTGTTAATAACACCCTGTTTACTGCGCGTTTCGAGGAATTCACCTCTCGTCAGGTAAACTTGGGTTATTAAAGAATTATTCTCTGTCTGCTTGTCAAACATTTTCGACACAGAAAAGTAATGGGGAAAAACATTACCCCTCTCTTTCGTTCAAACGAATGAAAGAACAAGGTTCCTTCTTCTTTCGTTCGTTAATAACACAAGTTTCTCTGAAGAGAGGTGAATTTCTCGAAACGCGCAATAAACAGCGTGTTATTAACATATGAATATAATAACATATGATTCTTTTACGTTCATCTGATGGTAATTTGCCAAGTTAAAGTATTCGTCTATTAACGCAACGGTAACTTAGTTACCTATTACGAGTATAACGAGATGATACTTCCTTGTTCTTTCGTTTGTCTGAACGAAAAAGGGAGGTAATACTGGTGCATATTATTGTATAAGTTACGAATATAAACTAAAAAATAGTACATATAGACTTACCTTTTTTTCGATTTTCTACTGAAAAAGGAACCAATATTTACTTTAAAATTGTAAAGTTAAGTTCTACCAGACTTCTTAACAAGCCGTGATCGATAATAAAAATATTTAAATAGTTCATCAGATACATAAAAGATTTCCATTGCCTGTATTTATATTTAGTACTGCTATTAAACAATCAATAAATCTATAAAATTCTATGCTTATCAAGATCAACAATCAGCTGATCCGCAACGAAGACTTTTGAGAAACTAAACACAACACTAATCAACCGCCAATTAGCATGATTAGAATTGCCATTACGTTTTTGAAGTGTGATGGGATAATAACACGCTTGCAAAACGATAAAAATTTGTTTCATTTACTTGTAGGATTATAATTAATCCTTGCTAAAAGAGATACAGGCGCCCAATTTATCACCGCCGGGTTTGCAGACAAATGTTACCGTTCTACTTTTTACAAACCCGGTGTGCAGACAAATGTGATCGCTCTACTTTTTACGAACCCGGTGTGCAGACAAATGTAACCGCTCTACTAATAGTCAAATAATGACAATCGAAATTGTATTTTCTCAGTTAATCAGATGCAGGAATTAAATACATTTTAATTCTAACTTATTTAGATGTGAAACATTCATACCTTCTGCGCATATGTTTCCTGGAACAAAATTGTTAATATGAAAAGTTATCGTAAATAGCTACTACATAAACTAAAAGAATTAAATAAAATAATCAATATTAATAATATTTTAGGAAAAATAACTAAAAAATTTTTTTTTGGCGCAATGTACATAAGTACTACCACTCATTTTGGAAATAATTCGTACAAGGCCTACTAATAAGCACCAAGTAAATTTTGTTCAGAATTTCACATTAATACCTAGGTTTTTGTATTATTCCATGAGTACCATATGTGATGCTATAAATCAAACAACGTACGTACCTGAAAAACAGTTATGACCTGTTTACTGTACAACTGTAAATAGAAGACACACATAAACATCTAGAGTTAATTCTAACACTCTTTTAACTTTTTTACGGCCACGTCTTCACTTTCTTCGTGTATTCTAGAATTTTGAAAATAGACAGAAGTCACGAAGAATTAAATCGGGTGAAAATATTTTGAAAAGGACGAAGATGAGTAAGACTTCATGGAAACTTTAAAATGAGTTCTTCTGACAGTTCTGAACAACTCTTGTTAACAAATTTTCCAATGAAAAGTGCCTAAATACGATTTTCTATTTTTTTACATTTATTACGGTGTTACATACAGCTTTACGTTTGAAGGGTGTGAATGCCAAGAGGAAGAAAATTTTATAAGGTAAAAATCTTCGCCCTTGCAGTGTAAGTTGGAATTTTATCATTTTGGAAATAACCAGAAATGAACTTTCGTTAAAAAAATTTCATTGACAATTGCTTAAATACGATTTTCTATTTTTTTACATTCATTATGTTGTTATATACAGCTTTATGTTTGGAGGATGTGAATACCAATAGAGAAAAATTTTTGTAACGTAAAGATCTTCACTCTCTTTGCGTATTCTAAAATTTAATAATTTTGAGAACAGACAGAAGTCACAAAGTATTAAATCGGGTGAAAATATTTTGAAAAAGATGAATAAGACTTCATAGAAACTTTAAAACAAGTTCTTTTGACAGTTCTGAACAACTCTTGTTAATTGAATTTGATGGAGCCTGTGGTTGATTGACTTGATCAATAAGATTGATATATAACCCCTTTCCACATTAACTTTTGTAAATTTTGTATACGCATTTCGACAACCTAGTTGTCATCATCAGCAGATAATTTCAAAGTGTGGCACCTGGGAAAACACAATGTACATCTTGGTTTTGAGCGGTGTGGAGCGCGTACGGAGTTTGATTTTCGTACAGTTGTTTTTCGCCGTGTTTTACCAGGTGCGACACTTTGAAATTATCTGCTGATGATGACAACTTGGTTGTCGAAATGCGTATACAGAATTTACAAAAGTTAATGTGGAAAGGGGTTATATATCAACCTTATTGATCAACTCTTGTTAACAAATTTTCCAATGAAAAGTGCCTGCACATGATCTTTTTTTTTAACATTTATTATGGTGTTACATACTGTTTTACGTTCAAAGGGGGTAAATATTGAGATAACGAATACTTTATCAATTCTTTCGACAATTCTCAACAATTTTTCTTTAGAAAATTTCCAATGAAAAGTCCGTAATATGGTATTTTTTTTTCATTTCCGTTACCAATACAGACATTTAAAGGAAACGAACGAGCTTCTCACTATGAATGAACAATGAATATATTCTATTTTTTGAAGAAGTTTTGAATCAAATCAAAACAATAAAAGTTCTAAAATAATAATTTACTTAAGTAATGGAAAAGCAAAACTTACTTGTCATTTTTGTTCTGTACGATCTGAAACAATAAAATTTCCGATAAAAATTTAAAATTCTTCCAAAACTAAAAGATACTAAATTTTATTTGATAAATTTTGCATATTAAAAACTGCTTATATCTCCAAATTCTTGAAAATAATCAGCCAGTTTTGAACAGTACGAAATGTACATAGTTCGAGCATTTAAAATTTTACAAAATATCACTCAAATATATCTATTTAATAGTTTTTGTATCGTGCGCTTAAATATTATCTAATGTGACGTATTCTTTAATAATTTTTAGAAAATGTATCGTACTCACCACTTTTTTTATTATTTTCCTTACATTCTGTCTTGCAATTTCTCCTTCTCTGTAGAAAGAAAAAATAAATTAAAGTAAATAAGCAATAAAGTTAACAACAAATTACAATACAAGTTAATCGTACTAATAATTAGGATCTATTAAATTTTTCCAAAATAGGAACCTTTTTCAATAACGGTTAGTAATAATATTACCAACACTATTTATTATCTTTACATTTTTAATAACGATACTTTTACCACGTTCTACACAAAGTGAATAAAAAAGATCGGATATTTCTACGTATAGTAGGAGAAATTGACTATGGGACGTTGGTATGTCTGGGATAAAGCGATTTAAAATCCGTTATAAACGTTTCGCGCGACTGTACCGTCGAAAGCAGCAAAAAAACACAGATGGCCCACTGTGGGTTTCGAAGGTACAGATCGTGCACGGAATTTGTTTTGTGCTGGCTTTTGCCATAGTTTTCCAGGTACGACGCTGTTTAATTATCTACTGATGATGACCACTTAATTGTCGAAATACGTATACAGAATACGAAAATTATTGTGGAAAGGGGTTATATATCAACTTGAAGTGATGAAGTTAATCAACCACAAGCTCCATCAAAATTACCTCCCTAATAAGTGTCAAATTAAATTTGAATGGAGTCTGTGGTTGATTAAATTAATCAATTAAGGTTAACCCCTTTCCACAATTATTTTCGTGTTTTGTGCACGTATTTCGACAACTAAGTTGTCATCATCAGCAGATAATTAATCACAGTGCACACTTGGAACCACGGTAGAACCCGCACAGAAACAAAGTTCGTACCAGACTTACACTGTCGAAAGTCAAACACACACTAGTGTGTATGATTAATTATCTGCTGATGATGACAACTTGATTGTTTAAATCATATACGGAATACGAAAATTATTGCGGATAGGGTTTATATTAACCTTAATTGATTTAGTGTCAAGTTGTATAATACAACGTTTTGTAACAGGCAAACTTTTCTTTCTCTATTAACACTATTATTAATGTACAACTTTTACATGGTACATACATACCGAATTTTCTTTATTTTGTGCTTCTTTCTGAAACTTTAAATAATGATATTAAAATTACATCCTACAATAATTTTAAGTAATATCAGCTTTTTTTGTTAAAGAAACAAAATCCACTATCATACTTACGATCTTCTCTTTTTTATTTCTTTTAGTCTCTGCTGTTGAAAAGAAAAAAAATATATTTATTATATATTCTAAATATTTATATTTGGAAATATAAATATTATTATAGACAAAATCGAAACACTTTTGAGGAAATTGTCAAAATAATTCAATTTGTGAAATATCGTATATATCCATGGAGCTCTTGATACAGATTGTTAATATATAAAATATCGTGAATATATGTATGTAACCAGGTGTACTGGAAAGTCATTACCGGTTCTTTCGTAAAAAAGCTACATAATTTTCAAGGCAATGGAAAAATGTATTTATTCAAAGTATTGACCATTTGATTCTACACATCTTGCCCATCTTTCAAGCAGTTTATGGATGCCATCACAAAAAAACTATTTGTGCGTTGAGCAAAACCATTCATCGAGCCATTTTCTAACTTCTTCGAAGTTGGCGAAGTGCTGCTCTGCAAGCGCATGTCCCTTTGATGCGAAAAGGTGATAGTCAAATGGAGCAAGGTCTGGAGAGAACGGCGGGTGCAATATTGTGTTCCATTAAAGTGTTTCTAACGCTTTCTTGACCGGTTTTACCGTATGAGATGGCGCGTTATCGTTCTGTAAAATCTCTTTACCGTGTCTTCGGGCCCATTCTGGACGTTTTTCTGTCAATACATGGTCCAAATTAATAATTTGTTGTCAGTAACGATCAGTATTAGCCGTTTCACGGCTTCAACAGTTCGTAATACACCACGACACTCTGGCCTCAACAAACACAGAGCATTGTGTTGCGACCAAAACAATGATTTCTTGCGCTTAGGGTTTTCGAAATAAATCCATTTTTCATCACCTGTCACTATTCAATACAGAAATAGCTTCCGATCATACCTTTGGAGCAACATTTCACAGACGATTTTTTAATTTTCCATTTTCCTGTCATTCAATTGATATGGCACCCATTTTCCCATCTTTTGGAGTTTTCCCATTGCTTGTAATCGGTCGCTAATCGTTCCTTGAGTCACGTTTCTGCCAATTGTTTTCGAGTTTGGGTTGGGTATTGTTTTATATTTTGTATTGTCGAAACCACGCCTCACATGTTATTATGATTGGTGTACGCTCACCGTAAGTTTCTACCATCAAACGATGACTTTCAGCGGCTTCTTTCTTTTGATTAAATAAGAAAAATAATGCGTACCGCAAATGCACCTTTTCAAGCACGAAACTCGACATTTTCAAAGAGGTATAAATCTATGTCGGTATTACTTTCGCATGTACGGCTTCGAAGCTTGATGTCAGTAAAATAAAATGACATATGTATGTGTCAAATCATAATATTGCATCATAATATTGTTGTCTAGCGACATCTGTTAGAAAGAACGGTAATGACTTTCCGGTACACTTGGTACATAAAACTGTTGATAAGCAAAAAGAATTGCATATGACTCATATAGAACCCTTTGCATTATATCACTTCGAAATAACAGCTAAATTTTGCTTGTAAATAATCCCAAAGCTATATCAAGACATCCATGATTATACATAATATTTTACAAATGAATTTAACTTGTTTCTTATTAATAACATGGAGCAAATTAAAACATACATGTTTCATATTTATTCAGGGTAGTAATTATTAAACTCTAGAGATTGTGGAATTTAAACGAATGCCATTTCTTGCTCATTAAATCCATTTTGTATGTGCTCTCTTACTTATTTACATCAACTGTTAATTAATTTTTATATATTTTTTAGTTGTGACATGCATCAATATTATGTCAGATTATTACAAAAGTTCGAAGCAATTTTTACAGAAAATTTTATAAAAATGTTGCAACAATGCGTTAACACAATTAATCGGTAATGTAATCATCACTACCCTTGATAATTATTAACTATCTATACGGAAGTTTAAAAATCCATTTCCCCAAAAATGTACTAATTTTTGCTTTGAAAAAAATCAAATTTTTTCGAGTTTCTCCCAGACCTAAGATCACATAAATCACACCTAAATCGTTTTTGGAGCCTTCGAAAATGTCAGCACGCGAGCATTGGTTAATATACAATGATTTTTGGAAAATACCAATTTTTGAGAGTGAAAAAAATTGAAATTTCCATCTAAATAAAAAGTTTCGAGTTTCCTTAATGTGCCAAAAAGTAGTTCTGAAATAGCAAAACACAAATTCACTACTTCCATTTTCCCCAAAATTTACCAATTTTTGCTTTGAAAAAAGCCATGTTTTATGGGGTTTTGTTTTCTCGCTAGCTTATTCTAAAAGAGTTGAGTAAGTTTTTATATCAAAATCGTTTTTACGACCTTCGAAAGTGTCAGCACGCGAGCTTTCATTAATTTATGATAATTTTTGAAAAATGCCAATTTTTGAAATTTTGAAAAAATTCATTTTTGTCAAAACAAAAAAATGTCGAATTTAGGCTTTGCAGTTCGTAAAACAGCTATTTTAAACTAGAAGAGTACAAACTCACTACTTTTTCTAACAAAATCTTACAAACCTTGGAGATAATCCATTTTCGCATTCAAAAATTTCGTATTTTAATATGGCTTTTCAAGTTTTTTATTCTCTCCAAATTAAGTCAAAATAGCTAATCAATTCTAAAGTCTAAATCATTTTTAAGACCTTCGAAAGTGCCAGCAGACTAGCTTTAGTTAATGTACAATAACTTTTGGAAATGACAATCTTTGCGGGTATACCCCTTTGAAAAAAATTGAAATTTTGGTTAAATTAAAAAGCCTTGGATTAAACCTTTGCATTATATCGAAGAGTGGTTCTGAAATAGAATACAAAGTCACCACTTCAAAAGCAAAATCAGTCGAATTTTAGAGATAATCCCATTTACATATTCCAATGATCACATTTTGACATGGTTTTTCGACTTTCCTTATTCTCGCGGGCTTAAGACAAAAGAATTGGGTAATTTTAGTGACGAAAACGTTAACGCGCGAGCATTTGTTTAATGTACAAAGACTCTGGGAAAATACCAATTTTTGTGAGTTACCCCTTTGGAAAAATTGAATTTTTTGTCAAAATGAAAAGTTTTCTGTTTAACCTCCGTAATATACCGAAGAGTAGTTCTCAAACAGCTGAACACAAATTCACTACTTCCTTAGCAAAATCATTCAAACTTTAGTTTGAATGATTTTTAAGTTAGTGGATTTCCGAGTTTTTTATTCCCGGAGGCTAAAACTAAAAGAGTTGAGTCAGTTTTGACAGCAAAATCGTTTTCAGAACATTCGAACATGTCACCACACGAGCATTTGTTCTTGTGCAAGGACTTTTGAAAAATACCAATTTTTGCGAGTATACCCCTTTGAAAAAATTGAGTTTTTCTTGGAAATAAGGATTTTCGAGTTTAACTTCCATAATATGCCAAAACGTTCTTTCGAAATAGCAGAACACAAATTCACTACTTCTAGTTTTTTATTCTCGCAAGACTAAACCGAAAGATATGGGTCAATTTTGACATCAAAATTATTTTTAAGACCGTCGAAAATGTCAAGACACAACCCTTTGTTAATGTGCAATGGCTTTTGCAAAATACCAATTTTTACGAGTGTCTTTTTGATACTTATTCATTTATTTTTATATAGGAAAAATAGATTTACCTTTAGACTTTTTAAACAATATTATTTTAGAAATAAGAAACCGTAATTTTAAAAATAATTATTAAAAGAGGTGTCTACTTACTTCGTTATTTGGTTCCAATGTAGTACTTCTGAAAATAAGAATATCTCAGATGTATAATTAATAGAGACATTGAAGAAAATATAATTATTAATTTCATATGCAGCATGCAAGCAACTTTTGTTGTCACAATTACGAGTTAACATGACTAATAAAACAAATGCAACCTATTACGTGCTCCTAACACCCTCATCGAACTGGCATATTTATAACCTTACCACGTATGCAAGTCTTAAATCCATACATGTTGTTTTCGTACGTCTTTCTTTTTATATTTAATTTTTGTCTTTTTTTTTCGAAGCGAAAAAAGAAAGAAAAATTAAATATAAAAAAAAGTTGTTTCGGGAATTTTAGTAATAACTTAAATAACTTAAATATAAAAAGAAAAACGAACGAAAAGTACAAGCAGATATACATATATGTAAGCTTCGTATACGCGGTACGGTCATATATGTATATGCTGAGATAGTGAGGGACTTACGAGCACGTAATGAATCATTTGAAGCTAGACCGAATTCGTGGAATGTCTTTTAATTGTTGTATAGAGGAACATAGAGGGCGCCACTAATCAAATGGCAATACTAAAAATTAACCTCCATCTTTAGTTAACCTAAATTTCAGTGCGATACGTGTAGTGTTGTACCTACAACGAACTGTCAAAGTTGACAAGTTAGTTGAAAAATAGAATTTAACCGAGAACATTTTCGCTGAATGTTTTTTTATAATTTTCGAAGACAATTATCTCAACAAGAATACTTCGCCGAGTTAGTTTCTCTTTTCGGCAATGAAACACCACATCAGTCAAAAATTTCTCGTTGGTATGGAGAAGTCAAACGTGAACGGCTTAGTCTCAGCGATGATCCAAGAGCAGGTTCACCAAAAACGGCAGTCACCCAGGAAAATGTCGATGCTGTGCGCAAGATCACCAACGAAAATCGATATGTGACATATCGCCAGATTGAAGCATTATTGGGGATTTCAAAGATTTCGTTTCGAAAAATTTTGCATAAAGAATTGTGTGTAAAAAAGTTAGTTTCCGGTTGAATACCGCATTTGTTGACCGAAGAACAGAAAGCAGCTAGGATAAATCGGTGTCAAAAAACTCTAGATCGTTTCAACGCCGGAAGCTTTAAAAACGTGTACAACATTGTTAATAGCGATTAATCTTACATTTACTCATACGAACCAGAAAATAAACGCCAGCAGTCTGTTTGGGTGTTTCAAGTTGAAGAAAAGCTGACAAAAATCATTTGTCTCGAAAACAGGTCATGTAGCAACAATTTCTTTACAAGATCAAAGAACTGTTACTGCAGATTCGTAGTCAACCATTTGTTTGCCAGAAGTCATCGTTGAGCCTCGATTGATGAATCATCCTCCACCAAGACAATGTAAGTACGCACACAGCACGCAAGACAATTGAATTGTTAACGCAACAAAACGTCGATTTATTGGACCATCCTCCGTACAGTCTAGAGCCAAAACACAACAATTTAGTTACCTTTCCGAAAATCAAAAACGGACTACATGGTCAAAGGTTCCAGTCGTCAGAAGGAACAGTCGATGCCTTCAAAAACGCAATTTTGACTGTACTAATAAATGAGTGGAACGACTACTTCCAGAGTTAGTTCGAGCGCATGCAAAAGTGCATTAATCTTTGTGGAGAATACTTCGAAAAACAATGAAGTCTTTAAAAGCCATCTACTGTTTTACTCCAGTTTTATATACAAAACTTAAAAGACAACTTACATATGTATGCGATTGGATAATAAAATTACGCTACGCATTAGAGGGCTATAATTGTTAACGTTTTTAATTTTACATTTACTTACCAAACTAAAACACAAATTTTTTTAGAATCAAGTAACAGTACATCAAAAAACAAGTAAATAGTGTAATAAAAGAATTATTACATTTAATTTACCGTGTCCCTCGTCTTTTAGTTTAAACAATTGTAGCAAAAATTAAAATTACAGACTTGATGGATCTTAAAAAAGAACTGTTTTGAAATACCGAGATTCGATAGGTTTTAATTAAAAATGTACTTACTTTAAATTTTCATCTTTGGGTTTCTGAAAAAAATAATCAATTAATTCAAGTATTAAAAAACAATTTGAAGTATTACTAGATGAATATTCTTGACTTGAATAGAACATACGAGGGAGCGTTTTTATATTCGCGGAATGGGGGACAAGGGGTGGAAATAAAAAAACCAAATTATTTTTCTTTTTCAATAAATTCACCTGCAAGACTGATACATTTTTCACATCTTTCAATTAATTTATTTATACCCTCATAAAAAAATGATTTCTCTTTATCTGCAAAATACGCCGAAACTGCCTCCTTGACTTCATCATCGGCAGTAAATTTTTTACCCCGCAGCTCTTTTTTCATTTTCGGAAACAGGTAATAATCACTCGGGGCCAGGTCTGGGCTGTAGGGTGGGTGATTCACAATTTCGAAGCCCACCTTATGCAAGGCAGCTAACGCAAGGCGGCTCTTGTGGACGGGCGCGTTGTCGTGCAAAAGCAGAACACCTTTTGTCAATTTTCCCCGTCTTTTCTCTTTAATGGCTTCTTTTAGTCGTTCTAATATTGAAGCGTAATATTCTCCGGTTATAGAAACACCTTTATCTTTATAATCAATCAACAATATTCCTTCCGAGTCCCAAAATACCGTTGCCATGAGTTTCCCAGCTGATTGTGACACTTTAAATTTCTTGGGAGGTGCTGTGCCCTTTTTATGCCACTGCATGGAGTCTTGTTTGGACTCAGGTTCATAATGATGAACCCAAGTTTCGTCTCCAGTAACAATTCCACTCAATACACCATCCTTGTCTTCATTACAGAGGTCCAAAAATGCACGCGAACACTCTACGCGCTGTTGTTTTTGCGGCGGCGTGAGCATTCTCGGCACCCATCTTGCGCTGACCTTAGACATGCCGAGATGATCGTGTAGGATTTTAAAAATTGTTGTATCGGATACTCCAACCATTTCTGCGAGTTGTTTCTTCTTTAGTCGAGCATCTTCGAGTACAATTTGTTCAACTTTTTGGATAAGTGCTGGCGTTGTCACCCCAATGCTCCTGCCCGGCCTCGGGTCGTCTTCAAGGGATTCCCTTCCTTGTTTAAATAAACTATGCCACTTGTACACCATGTTTTTTCCTGGACAAGAGTCGCCGTAAACCAATGACATCTCATTCATTATGGTCGCGACTGATTTTCCTTGCCTGGTAAGAAACTTTATAACGGCACGATATTCGATTTTTCCATATTTCACTTTTCACTCCTGATTATGTTACTTGGTTGACGATAGCTCAAAGACTAACTGTCTAATAACAATGAAACTTCGTATTTATACTAATCATGAGTTGCTGCACAGGCCACGCCCCCAATGCGCCTACTCACCCCTCTACAACCCGCTCATTCCGCGAATATAAAAACGCTCCCTCGTATAATATTTATTATAGGATAATATTGTATTTTTCCTTAGGATGTCTTGTCGAAAATCAAATGCATCTTTAAAAAAATGTACACGTAAAACGGTTTATTATATTTTATCGTAAAATGTGTATATTTAAACGGTACACAAAACTTCCAGTCTTTGGCAAAACGTTGCAAACTTACCGTAAGAGCGTCCTTTATTCTTTTACTGTAAAATAAAAATAAAGAAGTTATATTAGACATAAAATGTATATATTTTGTACGTTCAAATTTCTTTTGTAATCATTGAATTTATTTTGTTTTGCATTATTATTCTTTTTAGATTTTCAAATCACAAAAAAAAAATTTAAAAACGTTATTTCATGATTGGGCGTGTCATTTCCCCCTGTCACGACAGGTCAGAGTCAGTGGTAGGAACTACGTATCTACATATCTACAATCAGATATGAGCGAAACGAATACAAAAATCGGTGATGCATAAGATAAGCTATTAATGCATCTACATCTGCAAAACATTTTCGAATAGTTTGTGCCACAAGATGTAAAGAATGAACTTTACAGGTGACATGTAAAAGTCTCTGACCGTTGGCAATTTCGCGTTCGATATTTGTCCTTGAGCTTCTCTAACGTTGTTGGCTGGCTGACGTATACCAACAACTTAACGTAGTCCCATAAAAGAAATCCAACGGCAGAATCAACCGAACCATTTATCGAGGTTACACGTTTGCCGAACTTCCCCTTCAATAGATTAATTGTTGACCAGCTGCGTGGCATGTGGCACCATCTTGTTGAAACCACATATTACTGATATCAAGTCAATCCAATTCTGGCCAAAAATAGTCCTCCAACATGGCACGATAGCGAACTCCATTGATCGTAACATGGCGATCATTTTCAACGACGAAAATATCACACCTCCGGCATCAAATCCACACCACACGGTCACTTTTCGTTGTTATAATGGAATCTCTTGAAGCACATGTCAGTTCGTTGCTGTCCAATAACACATACTTTGCGTATTGACAATTCCATTAAGTCAAAAGCTCATCGATGAAGATGATTTTTCGATGAAATTCAGGATTTTCTTCAATTTATCCACTATAGTACGCACAGCCTGTATGGTGGGACGATTATTACGACCGAAAATGGAGTAAGCGCTCTTAAAGTTGCGACTACCGACTCAAAATTGCGGTATTAATTTTGAATAATTTCCAAACGCTGCTCGTTCGTAAACTTCACCATGATAAAAATGTTAACCTTGACCGACGTTTCGACGTCGACAGATCATGAAAAACGTCCATATTATTTATTAAAAGACAAAATCGTTATGTCCCTATTGGAAAACTCTTTACGTCTTATGATTTTCAAAATTTGTATTTGGTTTTTTTTTATGACGATATTATAATAAACAAGTATGTATGGAACTTTTTTTTATTTTTTGAAAATAATGTATTATTATTATGATTAAATATTAAATATGAATTACGTAGTACAACAAGACTAAAATTAAAATAAAAGTATAACAATTAATGCTGTAAAAATTGTTGTATAGTTATATATAAATATAATTACTATTAAATAATTCAAATTTACATTTTTACTTAAAACAAAAAAGTCCTATTTTGATCGTTTTTAAGCGCTTTATAAAAGAATACATTAATCTAAAATACTCACAATATATCAGTGCTCAACCCCGTCTGAAATTATTAAGATGCGCTTATTAAAAATAAATAATAATTGTTTCATTTCTTACTCTAGCAAAGATATTACGGTTTCCCCTTTCTAAACTGCAAAATAGGAAGGAAAATTAGTACAAAATCCATTCACCTGCCGAATACGGTTTGCATTTTAATTAAAAAGAATAAATTTAGGATATTATAAGTTCTTCGTTTGGAAGACGTGGGCACTTTTCTCATTTGCAGGTGCATATAATTTCCCTAATGTAACGAAATAATACAAATAGTACCTAATTTAAAATGTTTTATGTACTGCTATAGGAAATATATTACATATCAGGTTGTTACAAATGTAATGTCCGTTTTTTCCTTCAGTCTGAACTGAATTGCACCTGTGTGAAGACGCGTATGTTTTTGGTGAAAATTATTATTGTATTTGTAGAAAAGGGTATTTATTTTGAAGTGTGTACCTGTTCCATTTCTTGGAAAGATTAATACACCTGTAATTGTCTCGCCTATGGAAATGCTGTCGGCAAGAGATATTCGGGCAAATTACCTCTTTCAATTTAAAAAGGGATTAAATGCAGCTGCAGCAACGCGAGAAATCAGACGTTCGGTGTAACCACGTGTAATGAACGCACATTACGGCGATGGTTTAAAACATTCAGCGAGGGAAATTTTGATTAGGAAAATGAGCCTCGCGGATATGCGCGTAGCACCGTTAATGACGACAAGCTGCGTGTAGAAGTTGAAAGTAATCCGTCGACAACAGTGCGTAGCCTTGCAGAAACATTTCAAGTGTCCATTGCCACCATTAGTCGTCACCTTTCTTCGATTGGCAAAGTGAAGAAACTCGATCGATGGGTGCCGCATCAATTAACGGAAGCCAATAAGCTCCGTCGATTAGAGGTGGCTACCTCTTTGGCTAATCGACAGAAAGTTGAACCGTTTCTTCATCGAGTGGTAACGTGCGACGAAAAGTGGATACTTTATGATAATCGGAGACGGTCAGGACAATGGTTAGATCGAGGTGAAGCACCAAGACAGCATGCACGAGCATCACTTCACCCGCGAAAGATTATGGTGACTGTATGTTGGACCAGTAAGGGTATTATTCATTATTGCAACCTGGTGAAACCATCACGACAGCGTCCTATTGTGCCGAACTGGAAAAATGCATGGAAAATTGAGCCGCTTGCAGCCCTCACTAGTCAATAGACATGGACCCATACTTCTTCATGATAATGCAACACCTCATGTTGCACGACAGACAATCCAAAAACTTTCGGAATTTGGTTACGAAATTCTCTCTCACCCACCATATTCACCTGACCTTTCGCCACCTGATTTTCATTTTTTCCGAAGTTTAGACAATCTCTTAAAAAATAGGGACTTCCCTGACCGGGAGTCTGTAATAGCAGTGTTTGAGCAATATGTGAGCCGTCGAAACCTAGATTTTTTTTCAAAGGGAATTTTTCAGCTTCCAGGCCGTTGGCAACATACTATTGATGTAAATGGAGACTATTTTGCAGAATAAATATTTATATTTTTTTAAATTTAGACTTTTTTTTATTCCTTACAAAATCGGACATTTCATATGTAACAACCTGATATTACAAGAGTTGGGATATTTTTCCCGCGGGCCGGGATCGTAACAAGATGAGTATGCAACCCTGCAATGCATGCGTTATTTGTATCACTTATGTTTTGTTTTATAAATAACACACATTATTCACAGCTGTTGTTGCGTAGCGCAAAATGGATAAGACTGACAAAATGTCTGCAGCACGACGTAAGTTTCTACATTTATCTGCAAATGAGAGAAATTGCACTGCTCTATTAGTTGGTAATAAATATTATACAACAATCCGAATGGTTATAACTAATAAATCAATATGAACTTTGATCGAACAAATGCCGAATTAATTAAAATTGTTTATGTATAATCTAACACAACCGGTACTTACCTGCTAAGAAATCCTCGACTCTGCAAAGGTTTCGAGAAAGGATCCCTAAACGGAAATACATCGCAAATAATTTATTGAAAAGTAAAAATATCCAACTTCTCACCTTATACTTTGTGGCTTGCTGATCCTAAAAAACACGTGCATAAACTATACGTTAGATAAATACACATAAATAATAAATGCAAAGCCACGACACGAACTATCGCTCAAGGTTTAAAGTACAAAAGTATGTTGTAAATAGAAATATTTTTGAATCTTATAATTCCCAAATTATTTGCAAATTATTATTTATGGAGTTGTTATTAATATAAACAAATTGAATTGACTGTAAATTGCTCGTTTCCATCTAAAACCTTTACTATTTTTCGGCGAAATTCCTAATTCCATGTTTATAGAAGGGCCTGTCCCTTTGCCGGGGAAAAATTTTACATGGTTCCAAATCACAACCACATCTGAGTCGAACGTTGGATGTGGCGCAGCACTTTCCGTCCAAGATCTAATCATTTTTGAGAGGCGATCAAACTTGCTTCTGGTCTAGCTTTGCATTGATGATACGATTAATGAGCTCTGGATGTTTTCGGATGATACATTTAATCAAACTGCCCGAATATTGACTTTATTCTGTTGAATGTTTGCTTTTCATTTATCTATTCACTCACTCATTCAGTCTCAGTCAATCACTCAGTCACTCACTCACTCATTCAATCAATCGTACAGACATCCAGTCACTTGCTCAGACACTCAGTCGCTCACTCACCCAATCACTCACTAACGCTGTTACTCGCCCAGTCACTTACCCAGTCTCTCAGTCACTAGCTCGCTCGCCTATAACTCATCCACTCACTCAACCACACAATCACCCAGTCACTCGCTCACTCAATCACTAACTCACTCTTTCAAATCCTCGCTCACACATATACACATACAGCCACTCACTTACTCACCGAGTCACTCGCTCTCCCATTCACTTGCTCGCTCACTAAGTCACCCTCTCCAACACTCAGTCACCCAGCGACTTACTCCTTCACTCGCTCACTCACTCAGTCATTCACTCACCGATTCACTCACTCAGTCACCCAGTTACTCACTCAGTTTTTCGTTAATATTTCTGTTTAGAGTAAATAATGTGATGTTAATTTAGTACCTTTCTCTAAACATTGTTAATATAGAGCTTTTTAAATAAGAAAAGATGTCTAAGGGCATTGAAAACATTTAAATTTTCCTCGTCGCGGCGAATGGGCGGAGTTTGAATTGCATATATTTATTACCGTGACCGCCATCTATACGTTATCCTGAGATGTAATAGTAAATATCTAAATTATTTTATTTTCTGTTTGATTTGAAATTTGTATTTACAATACATTCCGAAGAAACAGTTTTAGTATATTGAATAATGATCATGCCTCCCTCTCACGTCCAATGAATTGAACGAAAGAGCGAGAGTGCATCTGTCTCGCAATGTCGGGAACTAAGTTACCAGAGCGTATAGACAGATGGCAATGCATTACGGCTATTTGCCAATTAGAAGGAGGCATGATGATTATTCACTATTTTTCTGTATCGTAATGATATGATAGACGCTATCAAGGAATCGTTCGTTAATAAAACAGAATCTGCCTGATGATTGGTCAATCCATGAAACATATGTAGTAGATAGGGTGTTATTAATAATAGAATGATTCCTTTTAACATTCTAGTTTTAGTATATGACAATAAACCACTTGAATTTCTACTTACAAAAGCTTCCATACACTTTGTGTTTGTACTTACAATTGGTTATCCGAAACCGAAGGACTGAAAAAATATTTATCATTAAATCTGATCCGTACGTATATTACTTTGAAACTTACTCCATCAATTCTAAATCTAAGTCTTCGCCATCTCCATACCTAAACACGAGACACATTCAATTACTGATTCGTAAATGAAAAAAAAATGTTAACTTACTGAAATTCATAACAAACAATGCCACTTAACAGGGTAAATAAGAAAAACGTTTTTATATTTGTCATCGTTACATTATATTACGAGACACTCACGAAGAAAACTAAAAACTACTTTGAAACTCAATTACTTGTTTTCACAATATGCACCTATAATAACGGTTTGGCAAAATAATTAGCATGAAATTAATTTTACACCATTCATTATTTTATATATTCAAACAATGACACCTACTTTTAAAAAATAATACCCGTTAATTTATAGCTTTTAATGCTATTATTAAAGTGGATGATTTTATAGGAAAACCAGTAGTGCACGCTGTAAATTTAAAATTAAAGCATGATCGCAAACAATGCATCATGGCATACAACTCTTACGCACAATACATTGATTATAAGTGCTATTATAATGTAAAGTAGAAAAGGTATGTATAAATTTGTCAATGTTCGTCACGAAAAAAATTATTCCTTGCTTACGGAGCATTGTTATAGTAGGTGTCTATTAATAATTGAAGCTAAAAATATTAAATCTAGGAAATTTCATTGCTTAATAGTTGCAACGCTGAGAATTATATTGTCAAATTAATTGGTTTCTAACCTCTTTCATATTCATAGTCGTACATGTCTGCCTTCCGTCAGCTTTTGTTATAATTTCTCCCTCTTCGATTCTGTATTAATTTCTTGTATCGTGCAACCGAATTAATCACCATATAAATTTCAATTTTTATAATAAATTAGACAAAATAACAACTTTTCAGATGAACGACATTTATTTACAATATATATATATAGTATCCAGGTGCGACATAGTGATTAATCTTGCGCGGATGTATATGTCGATTAAGACCACTTTAGTATACGAACATTATTGTATAAAGATACTTTATTTACGTTTTTGAATAGCTTGAGTGTATTAAACATAAGATTATAACTTGCTTCGCATTAATTTTAAATCATTTCATGTATTTTATTCTTCAGAACTGTTATACTGCTGTTTTTCATAATTCCCTAGGCCTTCTTCTGTCCCCTTTTTTTCTGAACTTTGGATTACCTAACTTCTTTACTAATACAAAACTTTCCATCTTTAGTACATTACTCTGCTAACTAAACTATTTACTCTCGATAAGTTTCAAAACCAATAGAGTTACTAACTAATTCATTGATTAGTCAATTAAATCCTTCGAAACACTTCCATTTCTTATTTAATTTCAGAGGCTTCGGCACTATCTTTATTTTATTTTTCTTTTTCATAAATGACCACCACTCATGATTATTGAAATCATAAAAATAATTAACTTTACTTGATGAAAATCCATAATCAAAATAAACACAGAAACTCAGTTGTAATTTTCACAAAATATGGTGATTCAATAATAAATTATTACATTTTTTATATTTATTTACTTCTATAGTTACAAGTAATAGTAACTTTATCCCTTTAGTTTCCGAATGTGGAATGGTTAACTTTGAACTAAAAGAATGATTACAAATATTTAAATGTACTGCATAGTTGGAATCATTTTTGTTAAGATTACAACTTCTTTTGTGTTTCGATATACTAGATCTTCCAGTTTGTCCGATATGTATCTTGGAGCAATCACCACAAAAAAGTTAGACTCCCTTATTTTTAATAAATTCTACTAGCGTATTGTTAATTTGTAATTTGTGAAAACCACACAACTAACTTTTTGTGTTTAATTTTAATTATAAAAATATTTATTCGTGTTCTGGATATTAATTTTATTTACTACAGCTCGCCGTACCTTACAAAATTACACCTAAGCCATTAAACAGGTTTACCTGTACTAAATTAAGATCATCTACTTGAATATATTATTCCATGCTATGTTTTCCTTGTAAATCGCTACCAACCCAGAATTAACTGTCAACATAGTGTTACTTGAGAAAGTACGTACACTGATTTGTATCCTTTTATTTGATCAATAAGGTTGATATATAACCCCTTTCCACATTAACTTTTGTAAATTCTGTATACGCCTTTCGACAACCAAGTTGTCATCATCAGCAGATAATTTCAAAGTGTCGCACCTGGTAAAACACGGCGAAAAACAACTGTACGAAAATCAAACTCCGTACGCGATCCACACCACTCAAAACCAAGATGTACACTGTGTTTGTTTCACAAGATTTTTAAAAATTATTTTTACTTAAACTAACATGCACTACATAGAAAAGGGAATTACGGTCAAGACAAGTGCCTGCCTGTGATTTATTATATTGTTCCTCCTCTGACATTCAGCAAAGAAAAAAGGGACGATTGTAAGGGGCCGGCCTCATTATTGTTCACCACATGGTTTAAATTCTTTAAGATGTGAATGCTTTCATACGTGTCTAATTCTCGATAATTATACACGTTTTTTATCAAATGTAAACAATCCATATTAACACTGTGGTTATTTTCTAGACATGTATTAGAAAATAACCACACTGTAAGTACAGTAGTACAGTAGGGCAACTTGTCATTGTTTTCTTTTTCTACTGTACTACTGTACTTACAGTAGAAAAAGAAAACAATGACAAGTTGCCTTTTTTGGACACCTTAGTTATTAGGAATGATCTCAAAATAGAAATTGATATTTTCCGAAAAGAAACCAATGTCAATAGATTCATCACGGCGGACTCAAATCACAGCTTGCAACAAAAGATGGCTTCATTCAATTTTCTTATTAATCGTTTGATCAATTTCCCACTAACAAATGTAAGATATGAAAGAGAATTGAACGTCATTAAGAATATCGCGATATACAACGCTTTTGATTCGGAAATAATCAGTGGATTAATTAGAAAGGCCAACATAAGAAAAACAATCCGTGACACCACATGTCTATCACCACAGAGCAATCGGGAAAAGCATTTTGTTTGTTTACCTTATTATCGTATGACAAAAAAGCTAAATAGTATTTTTAAAGAGCGCGGGCTTCAAGTCTGTTTCCGCCCTAATAATTCTCTTAAAACGCTTTTAGGAAATGCAAAAGACAAAATCGAAGAAAATAAAAAATCGGGAATCTACCGAATTAAATGTTTAGAGTGCAATAGACAATACATCGGCCAAACTAAAAGATCGATCGAAACCAGGTATAAAGAACACCTTTCGCACATAAAATTCAACCGACCGGAAAAATCGGGTATAGCGAGACATGTATTAGAAAATAACCAGTGTTAATATGGATTGTTTACATTTGATAAAAAATGTGTATAATTATCGAGAACTAGACACGTATGAAAGCATGCACATCTTTAAGAATTTAAACCATGTGGTGAACAATAAAGAAACAGGCCCCTTACAATCGTCTCTTTTTTCTCTGCTGAATATCAGAGGAGGAACAATATAATAAATCACAGGCAGGCACTTGTCTTGACCGTAATTCCCAATGTAGTGCGTGTTAGTTTAAGTAAAAATAATTTTTAAAAATCTTGTGAAACAAACACAGTGTACATCTTGGTTTTGAGCGGTGTGGATCGCGTACGGAGTTTGATTTTCGTAGTTATTTTTCGCCGTGTTTTACCAGGTGCGACACTTTGAAATTATCTGCTGATGATGACAACTTGGTTGTCGAAATGCGTATACAGAATTTACAAAAATTAATGTGGAAAGGGGTTATATATCAACCTAATTGATCAAGTCAATCAACCACAGGCTCCATCAAATTCAACAACTGTATCCTTTTATGCCAATAATTTTATCATTTTATATTCGTTCATTATTTCATCCATAAAATTGTGTACGAAACTAGGCTTAAGCTATTTTTTTTTATCTTAATTCTTCATATATATTAAATGCATTTTTATACTAATGATGAAAGCTGTATTTCTTCTGTAGAGAGCCTTTGTAGTCAAAATTTGTTCTTCGCACCCGTTTCATGAAGAATTTTCCATATTTTAGCCTATGGAATATTATGCTATGACCAACCAATTCAGTAATATTTTCTCCCACTTCTAACTAAAAATTTTTTCTTCGTATTTTAAGATTATGTAAACGATTAAAATTCTATTCCAATCTGAAATGTAATCAGTTAAACTATTTAAAATATTAATATAAATATATAGATGTATATTATCAGTAAAATACAGCAATATAACACAGACTTTTATTTATTAAAATCATTACAACATAAATGTACACGTATATTTAATATTACAGAAAATTTAATTACTTATAAGACCTAAATAGTCATCCATTAATGTCCCAATTGCAAACTGAAAATGAATATATTACATTTAACAAAGTTATTTATAATATTCACTTACAATTCCTGTTGCATCTACTCGAGTTCCAACAATTTTTAGTCGAATTTCTCCTTCAGCATGAATAACGACATCTTCGTCTTTTGTTTTATAACATTGAGGGTTTACGTTTGGACAAAATTCCATTTCTGCTGGTATAGACTGAAATAAGTTTTCATTTTTTTATGTAGCTCATGAATTACAGAAATACTTACGTGATGTGAGATGAAACAAGACAATGGACCTATTTCGGCAAACATTCCAACCTACAACAAATGAAAACTTTAGCATTTCAAAATACATATATAAAAAGATTAAGTTTTCATAAGACCAAGGAATAAATAAAACATTTTGTCTAAATTTCACAGTATATTATAACTGCGACTAGTTTCATATAGGACAATGAAGCAAGAATTAAATCCTTTTTTCGTTTTCCTATATAATAGAGATTGTAACCTATATTATACCTGCTTGATAATGTCCTAACAGACAAAATTAGTCACAGTTAATATATAATGTAGTGTAACATTTAGAGTGTTTCATTTATTTCTTAATTTTATTTATGTCTTAGTGTAACGGAAATTTACAAAGTAACAACCTCAACTATTACTTTTTGTAAAAATTAAAATACACAAAATTCAAATAAAATATTTAAAATAAGTTTTATACATACTTTATTAACTTGCCGTACTACTGCATCTAAGACTTCGCCTTTAAATGGCCTAAAAACTATTGCTTTATATTTAACAGGATACACAACAAACCCTTGACCGGGCAAAATAAGCCCTGCTCCTATATTGTCTATTGTTGTTACAGCTATTACAAAACCATATCTAAAATAAATTGACGCAACAATTACTGCAGATTTCAGGCTTTTTTAAGACTTACTTTCCAGTGCAAGTGCCTTCAACTTCTGTGTACAGTTTTGTTTTCACCTTTTCCAGCAATTGTGGGCCAAAATATTGGGGATGTAGTAAAATTTCGTGTTCTAACGATATCTAAAATATATCTGATATTCCAATATATTAATAATAGCACTATTACTTACATGGTAAAACATTTTAAGTTTAAATTAACTATAAAACCAAATAAATATTTTAGGTTAGCGCTGTAGGCGGCAACTTTTCATAATTTACCAAGCATCTACAATATACAACATATATCAGCAGTGATTTTTGTTTGACGTAAAAATCACTGGTTTACGTGTACATTTAGCCTATGGATATATTAAGATGTTTGCTTTATAATATCACAGTTTAAACCAATTATTACAGTATTAAAGTACAATTATTAAAATGTTAATTGGAATTAAATTCGATTAATTAAACTTTTAATTTTACAAAATTTATTATAATGTAGGGTATTTTTCAAATTTGAAATTGGCGGGTAAATGAATAGTAACTTTAGATAGGATAGGTTGGTAAGAAGGATGTAAGAAGGTTGACGTTTGGAAAGGTTCATGAAAGATACTAAATAAAATAATCTTAAAGGAACGCGGGTGTTTTAATTTTAATAAAGCCCCCCGACAATTATCAGGTGTGGGATTACCAGAGAGGTTATCAAAGACTACGATTAGTTACC
>JAVIWB010003792.1:0-107141 GCA_031893035.1 Dermolepida albohirtum | reverse complement strand
ATTTTAGTACTTATAAAAATATTTATTTTATTTACCTTATCTTGATCGAGAAAATCGACCTTTGATGTTTCTTCGTTTTTCTCATTAACTTCTTCTTTTGAGGTTAGATCCTGTACACAATCACTACAGGCCCAGTTCTTGATTTTTTAGTCTCTCTTAGTTGGATAAAAGATTCCACAGAGACACCACAACACCTCAGATGAAAATTCTTGCCACACTTCTGCCGGCACACTATATATTCATCGTATCTTTCGATTTTCTTTTCACAGGAATCACACTTGATCGCCATGATGAAAAATCATATATCCATCATAGCAAAATCATAGCAAGTTACAAGTGAATTAGAGACCCATTTCAAAATATTCCCGAAGGTCTCGCAACTGTCGAAGAAGAAATTTTTATATTATAGAATTCATGGTAAGTAGCGAAATCAAAAGACACTTTCCTTATAAGCCACTGTTTCAATTTTGGGCAGGGATGAATGACGAATTTTCTGCATTAAAAACAAAAACATTTCGTATACTATGAGGGTAGCCGTTATATTTCGGGAACTGGCAACACTGTTAGTGTAGTAAAGTCTAGTAAACAGCAGTCGACTGTGTGGGTATTCCAAGATGAGCCAAAACTGAAGCATATCAAAACAAATGGTCGCCTGTTTTTTCAGAAAAACCGGTCACGTTGCAACCGTGCCTTTAGAGAGTTATAGGACGGTCAATTCCGAATGGTACACAACTATTTGTTTGCCAAAAGTTTTCGAAGAAATAAGGAAAACAAACCGAAAAAGACAGATCATTCTCCACCACAGGTCGGTTTAAACAATTGAATATTTGACCAGGCAAAACATTGAATTGATGAGCCATCCGCCGTACAGCCCTGATCTAGAACCCTGTGATTTCTTTTTGTTGCCACACGTGAAGAATAAACTTTTCTTTTCGGCTTTCTACGTCGGAAGAGGCAGTTGAGGCATTCAAAACTGATATTTTGAAGATACCGCCACACATGCAAAAGTGCATTGATTTTCAAGGAGAATATTTTGAAAAGCAATAAAACTATTTTTGAAAATAAAATTTTTTTTTGCTATTCCCGAAATATAAACAGCTACTCTCGTATTACCATCTTGAGCATTCTACATTTGCGAAACAGGATTTTCTACGATGGCTGCTTTAAAGACAAAATATAGATCTCAACAGTATAGCTAAGAGAGTACGGGACCAAAAATCCATAAGAAATAACGTCAATTACTACTCTACCTCCTTCATGTCATCACGTTACAGCACGTGCGAGATTCATACGCTTAGTAGGTAACAAACAGTTCTGAACTGATATTGAAAAGATGAAGAACAGAATTTGATTGACCAAGAACGGGTTTTAACTGAGAAAGAATATCTTTTAAAGGACAAAGAAGAGATTTTATCACTTCATTAACAATTCGGAATAGTTCAGCATGTCTAAAAGTGTTCTTTACCAATTAAAAGCAGTTCTTAAGTTAAAGAGCTAAGCTAAAGTTAAAATCCATTCTTCGTTAGTTAAAAGCCGTTCCTAATCTGCTCAATATCAGTTCAGAACTGTTTATTAGAGCCTCAGAGCTTGAATTTCGCGTGTGCTGTAACATATTCATATGAAAGAGTTAGTGGAGGGCTAAAACCTCATAGCGGACACCTATGTTATCTCTTGTGGGTTTCTGTTTCCGTAGCCTCTTAGCTACACTATTTTGTAAAAATATACCTATCCTTTCTTATTATATAGTGTATAAATATTTGTTTTCTTTTTACATTATATACTGTTGTCGTTATTCTCAGAATGAGATAAAGCTTTCTATGTAGGAGGTAAGTTCCTCAAGAAAAAAAGGACAGACTTTATTAAGTTGAATTAATATTTGTCGAGCTGATTTTCCAGATAAAACATATTTTTTTTTTGAGATTATTTTAAACTGAATTTTAAAGCGGTTCGTCTGTTTACCATTCATTTGCATAAATCAATATTTTGTTGCCGCTAAAATTTGAAATCTGACAAACCACTGCTGGCATATTTATGATATAACTTAAAAAGTAATTATATATTGACATATTGAAGTAATTGTCCCTTCGAACATTCAGCTGTAAAGTATTTCCCGAATATCAGTACTAAGACGTTTTATTTTCGTTTAATTGATTAAGTAATATAAATTAAGAATTGTATAAACAATTTTTAAATAGTTATATCATAAATATATGTAACTATTTAAAAATTGTTAATACAATTCTTAATTTATATTATTTCATAAATTAAACGAAAATAAAACGTCTTAGTACTGATATTCGGGAAATACTTTACAGCTGAATGTTCGAAGGGACAATTACTTCAATATGTCAATATATAATTACTTTTTAATATAGAAAATCCACTAAAAATTATTATCATGCAGCATGTTTTTATATCACCAAACATAATCTAGATATTCCTATATTCAAAACAAAAACATGTCAATACATTGTAGGTAATGTAAGCAACATTTTGATAAATAACATGGCTGAATCAAGAGAATGCCAATATTAGACTTCAGGGATTATATTTAACTGTTCAAAGTTACTAAAAGCTTTTGAAATGTGTAATAAAATTATTTGTTACGAAGTGGCTGTTTATTGTGAACATCCCTAAATTTAATTTGTGATGAAAATGCGAATCTGGCATATATATAACGGGCGAGGCAGAATAACGAGCGATTTTAAAAAGGCTGTAAAAAACAAGAAAAAAAATATTTAGGAATAAATTCATTATTTTCTCAAAGAACATAAAAAAGCATTAATTATTTTATTTTTTAAAAATAACTCCGGAAAGATGACATCCGTTCAGGCGTACACATTCTACCAATCGTGTTTTGAAACTATTCATTACATTTTGCAGCCTTGCTAGGGGAATGGTTTCCACTTCCTGTCGGATCCGTTCTTTCAGGGCTTGAATTGTTTGTGGTGGGTTATCTTGAAATACTTTACTTTTTAAGTACCCCTACAAGAAAAAGTCGCGCGGTGTGAGGTCCGGTGAACCGGAAGGCCAGGTGATGTCCCCATTTCGAGAAATCACATGATTTGGAAATAATCTGTTAACAATATTCATACATACTCTGGCTGTATGGGAGGTTGCTCCGTCTTGTTGAAAAAATGTTTCCTCGTTAACTTCGTAGCGTGCAAGCTGTGGTTCAAAAAAGTTTTCCAACATGTCGGCGTATCTTTGTGAGGTTACTGTCACAGCATTGCCACGAGCATTTTCAAAAAAGTAAGGCCCTATGATCCTCGATGAAGACATAGCGCACCACACAGTAACTTTTGTGGAGTGAAGGGGTTCTTGATGCAACATCGTGTGATAGTTCTTGATGCATTTGCCTAGGATTTACGTCACTCCAGTATCTAAAGTTCTGCTTATTGACGTAACCGGACAAATGGAAATGGGCTTCGTCACTCATCCATAAGTTGTTTACAATATCCTCATGTTGATTTATTAAATCTGAAAACTCTTCACAGAATCGTTGTCGACTCACATAATCCGTGCCTTTAAGAGCCTGTACGATTTGGATTTTGTATGGATGAAGGTAGAGATCCTTGTGTAATGTTCGTCTGACAGTTCGGTTTGAAATCCCACGTGTAGTGCTATGCCGGCGAGCTGAACGACGCGGGCTTTGCTCAATAGCAGTTCTTACACGGTCGATATTCTCGGGCGTACGCACCGATTTTGGCCGACCAGGTTTCTTTTTTGTCGTTGACGAAGTTTCCTCAAAGTTCCTAACCCATTTTTTAATGGCACAGGCAGACGGCACTGGTTGATTGCGATTAATGTTAAAATGATTTCGAAAGGCACGACGCGCGCGTATGCAAGAATTATCATTTTCATAAAACGCCTTAGCAGCGTACGCACGCTGTTGAGGGGTCCAACGCTCCATTGTTACTAAATGCTAATATCAAGGAAACATGGCTGATAGCGTCCCTACCATCTCCGAATGACACGGTGCGAATCGCGGGCTTTTTAAAATTGTTCGTTATTCTGCCCCACTCTGTATATGTACATACATAACTTGCTTTTATATAACAACTATTTACTTATTATTAAATTGTAACGATGTCTTACAATACTATTTATTTAATAAAGAAAAATAAAACAAATTTTCGAATAACAGTTTATGTATTCATTTTTAAATGAACGTGTATTTTAAAAATAAAACTAAATATTTTAAGTTGATAAAAAATAATAGTTTTCGTCAAATCTCCCATTCTTTTCCGTTAATTTCGCGTAATATTACAAAATTTGGCGCGGGTTTATTAATATTTCGATGAATTCTTCTTCAATTTGTTCTAGCTTATTTACTCTTTGATTAAGAAATAGAAATTATCTAGCGTGTGAACCCCCACACCACGGGGTAGAGTTTCAGCGACGATATGAGGGATTGTGTCTGTTCTGATCTTCATTGTTTATTTGTAAGATATTAGGTTATCGTCCATGGTACCTAATGTGCATCCATCCAATATATAACATATCTATGTAGACAGTAGTTGAGCATTGTCCATTTTATACTCTTGGGACACTGAATTTCAATTTCTTCTGATATAATTAATGACGTAAAATAAAAATAACGTGAGGGAAGCTTTTATAACAGTTCCTTTTTTGTTAGTATCTTAGCCTATTCTTACTGCATAATTCTATAAGAGGCAAAGCAGCATGCAAGCAGAAGAACATTATTTATGAGAAATGAAAGTAGAAAATGTCACTTATGGGATGCAAGTAGATATGTACGTCAGTAAATTGTTTTCATATTAAAAATTTTACACTCCAAGAGATATCCAAACAGTACCATTAGTAATTAACAAGAGAACTGAATTAGCGAGAAGACTTTTTAGAACAATAAGATCAACATTTCTAGCGAAAGAAGAAATACGTGAAGAAACTAAAATAGAAATTTATAAAAATGTAGCATCGTCGATTTTATTGTACGAATATGAGAACTAAACATTAGACAATGAAAGAAAAAGCACAATAAACGCTGCCGAAATGAGATTTTGTAGGTAAATTGTTAGTAAAGAAGAGATAAAATCAGAATCTCCATGATTAGAGAACAACATAATAAAGTATTGGTACTTGGCAAAATTGAAGAGAAATAGTTGGGATAGTATACACTTCATTATGAGTGATAATGAAATACCTAAGAGATTAAGAGAAAAAAGAAGAGGAAGACCAAGACGTTTTGGAAAAAGAATATCTTGAGCAGAGGTATCATGGAAGGATGCGGCGAGTTTGGCAATTGACAGAAAGAAAAGGAAAAGTATATGCGCATCTAAAACTCAATTCAAATAATTTGACCTCTAATGGTAGAAAGATTACAAGTTTAAACAAGCAAATAAAATATTCAACAACACTGGCAAAAGAAACTAATGACATGAAGCTTTTTGTAGGGCTTACCTGGCGTGGGTGAAGAAGATAAGTAGTAGTAATCAATGATTTTTCAAATACAATATGGATTCTACTTTCTCAACCTTCAGCAGGTTCAAACCATGAAATTTTCACTCAACACAAATGTATACGGGTTTAAACTCAGACTGTTCCTGGTTGATATTGAACGGTTTTATTATCCATTACATAAACGATACTTGCTGCTAGTTTCATGAAGTTTTGTATACCCATTTCAAGGTGGTTTTCATAGCTGCGATTATATTGATAAAATAACGAATATTAGTCAAGTCAAAATCTTCTATTATTAATATTAGCACAAATATAAGACTTTGAACGCGTTCTTGGAAGGTATTGTAAAAACAACCTTTCCTCCATCGAACGCTTGTCTTGTTTGACCAAATTCTTTCAATACAGAAAACATGGTTTTTGCCCGTAAAAGTTCCTTTTCTGTCAGATAAACTAGACACCACGTTTAATCTAAATTCAATATTTGATGTAGCTTAGTGTGCACTCTACAATTTTAAAGAAACACTTGCTCCTGAACGCTATTTCTATCTAATACGTAAGACTACGTAGAAAATTAGTTGGAATTGTTCAGAATGGAGCTCCATGACAATTACCAAAGTGTTCGGATTGATTTGCGTTAGTTTAAAACCAAGATCACTTATTTACAGAAATATTGTTAGAAAGAGTTAGATAATTAAATTAGTTTATAGAATGTGGGCTTTTAACCATTCAAAGATCTTACCTCTATTTAAAATATGATCGCCAAACAAGTGTTCAATTCTGCTCGGTTTATTTCTGTAGACTTTGGTCTTCATACGGTTTAGAGAAAAAGGCATACAGGACTTAAATCACAAGAACGAGGCTACTGCTGTTTTTTATGTACCTGTATGGTTGGTAATACCGTCAGGAGTAGGTATGAACTTGAATTTTCTATATCACCCCAATATAGTAATGTACAGCAAGTTTTTGGTTATTTCTTTTTTTAAATCTTTCTCGCCAATCTTGAAATTTCAAAATATGTAAATTTTGTGTATTTATGAAATATTTTTCACGAAACTCGTCTTTAATTATGTATTATTTCATGATTAATTTTATGTACATATTTACAAATATCCTAATATTTGATATGTACATTAAATTTTCGGAACATTAGAACTTTAATGTGGAAACTTCTTAAGCCATCCTTTACTTTTAAATAGGATATCGCAATAAAAAATAATTATTTGTAAGAATCGGTATGAAAACAAGTGAACAATATTCACAATTTCATTCATTTTTATGGTGAACTCGCAGACCAGAATACAAAATATAAATTAAAACTACCAACAACGGTTCCTTAAAATTTATACCTATTAAACACGTAGGTTCTTTTCAGGTTTTAACAAACAATCTAAATTGAAGGAAAACGTGACCAACTTTCGTCGAAGTTATGTAACCAACTCTCTACTTTTACAGTTGGCAGGGGCTTTGATATATTGTGGAGAAAATATTTTTCACGGAAAAAAGAAAAAGTAAAGATATGTAACAGAAATACATGGACGGGTAAAAAGCGTTGAAAGAAAGCAACACAAACTGAAAACGTGTTCCATTTTTCATGAAACAGTACATTTGTTCACTGAATAATACACTCTCGTAATACGGGCAGGATGTACAGTCAACATTGATTTACGTTTGTAGGAACGTGTGTATCTCGCGCATTTGCCAAAAGACTCGTTAATGGGGAGTAAAGGAATACTTTCAGTGGAATTCGTGAACTACGTCATCAAAGGAAATATTATTTCGAGCGGAGCTATTTTATACTTTTCGGAGTCCAATTATAATTATACAGAAATGCATAAAGGTATAGTCAAGGGTAAAAGCAAATATATATTCTACCTCCTCATGTAAGTGTTTATTATTAAGGTATCTAGGCACGTCAGCTTAAGTTTATACAAATTTATTAGCATATATTAGCATATTAAATAAAGTGATATTAAAGCGTATTCTTACTACTGCACAAGCCTAAAAATGAATGGCAGTTCTTGAAAATCTGTAAGAAACACAACTTTTCTTGATTTAGATGAATTTGTAAAGTGTGTAGAACAAAATTTAAAATGCAGTGTAGTAAAACTTGTTAAGGCTATTACATTGATTAGCTATAGATCACTGCTTGGAAATATAGAATCGATTCATGCCCATCTTGCATGATATACTGGAAATAATATTTTGTGACGATTATAATATTGATACACTACAGTACAATAAACTAGTTAATGGATTCTTAAATTTGTTGTATACCTACAATTCATATCAATCTACAGCGTGTTTCAAAATGAATATATGTATGGTATTACAAAGTATTATTTTGTCCAAACTATTGATCGCTGCGCCTCGACTCGGTTATTGGAGAAACGAATACATAGTCTAGTTTATTTAATAGCCGCTAGATGTTAGTTGTCTTCTGTTTTTCTTGGTAACTGTCATATGTTTCAAATGGCTACTCCGCAGCAGAAATCATTTTGCGTTCTCGAGTTTGCAACGTGCAATTCCGTGACTACAGAGCAAATACGTTTCAGGTTGAGCTACCAAATTGATCCTCCGAATGGGTGGAACATTCGCAGACATCCACAGTTTGTAGATACAGGACGTGTATGTAAAGGAAAGAGTCCTGGCCTCCCTTGTGTTTCTGAAGAAAATGCAGCACGAATTCAAACTGCTTTCCAACGTAATCCTTCAAAATCAAGTAATCGTGTCAGTCGGGAGTTACAACTGCCTACAAAAACAATTTTGCGTGTTTTGAGACGTCAGTTGGTTATGAAGCCGCACAAGTTACAGTTGTTACAAGCTCTGTGTCCTGATGACAAGCGGAAACGTGTGATATTTTGTAACGAGATTCATGATGCTATTGACAATGATAACACTTTCGCACAACGCATCGTGTTCAGTGATGAAGCGACTTTCCATGTTAGTAGTCTGGTAAATAAACACGATGTTCGAATTTGGGGTCTACAGAACCCACATGCAGCCATTGAACATGTACGAGCTTCGCCTAAAATCAATGTGTTTTGTGCGATATCTGTTTACGACCCATTCATCTTTGATGGAAACACGGTTAACAGTCAGCGGTATCTCTCTATGCAAAACTAGTTGTTTCCGTAGCTGCACGAAGACAACTTCATTTTTCAACAAGACGGGGCATCCCCTTACTGGAGTCGCCAAGTGCGTGAATATCTGAATGAAATTCTACCGAATCGTTGGATTCGTTAAAGACAACGTTTATGTACAACCACTCCCACAGAACTTGGAAGAGTTGAAGAACCGGATCCGTACTACCATAACATCAGTGACGAAGGACATGTTTGCTTGAGTATGGGAGGAATTTGAGTATCGATGTGATATTGTTGCTGTCGCTGATGGAGGACATATTGAACATCTGTAATCTTAACTTGAGAGGTTCGTAAATATGCGTGTAAAGTTTCATATTCGTATATATGCATTCGAAATACATATATTCTTTTTGAAACACCCTGTATTAATGACCCTACAGTTATTATTACTAAAACCCCTTCATTAATAGACAATATTTTTACGAAAGTATCTCACTTTGAGAATCAAAGAATGAACAGCTGTCTATTAGATTATTGTGGGATAACTATAATCATTGAAGTGAATAAGAACTGTATAAACTTACAAAGAAAGGTTAGAGTGTTATCCACTTACTTCTTGCAAGAGATATACAATGGCTTAAACGATGTCATTTGATATGAACTTGAACGAATTACACAAATGTGGTCGTTGCATTGTAGAGGTTATTTTATTTATTACAAATAACTGAGTAAATATTACAGATAAAAGGTATGTCAAAGTGAATCATTAGCAAAACCTTGGTTGAGAACGCACTATCAGATTAAGCGTGAATTGTATGAGGGCGACAGAAACGGTAAAGTTTCAGATGCAGTACACAAAAGCTATAAAAGAAGTTAAGAATCAACGTATCGTTAAAAACACAGCAATATTCTAATGATATTAAAGACACCTCGAGGAAAACAAGAGCTGCTTGGGAATGGTAAACAATATACCGGAAGGACCTCAGGTCGAGCCATTCCTAACTAACTAATATATAAAATACATACTTCTATGATATTGGCAACGAAGCACGAAATATATAATCTGTTTTAAAATAAGTTTAGAATACCTATAGAATTATACGTTGACCTTACACCACATCTGTGGAAGTGTTTTATTATACATAAGCTGAAGAATACCAGCTCAACAGGGCTTGATCGTTTTTCCACCAAAGTATTAAAGTACATATTTATGTACTTCGTGAGTCAATATCAAAAATAATAAACAATTACTTTGGAAGTGGCATTTTTTCGAAGCAATTAAATGGGGCAAATTGAAAACCAATATTTAAGAAAAAAATTCCTTACGAGATAAAAAAATTATAGCCGCTAATATCGCTAATATTTGTGATTAGTAAAATCTTTGAAAAAGAAATTCTACAAAGGATGACAAGGTTCTTGAAGGAATATAACTTAATTAGAGAAATGTAAAATATACACCTACTTAATAAATAGATCCATAATGAGATATAATACCCTTATATGGATCTATTTATACCGATAATAGGTTCATCGCGTGAACGGTATGGGCCGACGACTTTCGTGGTTTCCTTTTCCCGCTTAAGGTAATGCTGACAGTCAGAGAACTTAAGTCGCACCATGAGCGCGGTCTTAAAAATATATATGGTCTACCAATGCTCCCTTCCTGTGTTGAAGTATGTAAATATATGGATTATGAAGAGATAGGTAGTTGGTTAAACAGGACAAAATGACTTGACGTCAGGGCCTTCTAGTGTAAAGACAAAAAGACAAAAAACTTGAAGGATTGAACAATACGTGAACTATAAGGAAAAACTTAAAAATCGATAATCTAAGTTATTTCATGCAAAAGATACTGATATTTTACGCAAAATTCAAATATGACATTGAAACCTCCGTAGCTATTACGCGTTTCGAGACTTACACAAACTTTCTTATTTTAAATACAAATCGTAGGTGATTTTGACTGTATTAGAGAGGGTATAATTTGTATAACTGCGATTATTTATTTTAGCGAACACTAATATGTATCCCATATCTCTAGTACCTTCTTAAAGCTAGATTTCTTTCTAGAATAGAGAATATACATATGTGTTCTTTTGTTTCAAATGAAACATACAAGTGTGACTACCCATTCTGAAGTTCAACGTAAGAATAATAGAAATTTTTAAAAAATTACAAGAACTTAACTTGTAATACAAAGTAATATTCGCTCAAATAAACAATTGCAAATATACAAGGCTTTAAAAAACACAAAACAATAAAATTTAACATGAATATAAATACAAAAAAAATATGAATGCGATTACAATTAGGTAGTTTAAAAAACACAAAGACTTTAACAAAACCAATATGAAAATAAACATGAACTCAACTAATAGAAAAAACTATAATGCGCGAATCCTTGAAAACTAAACGTTGTATAAAGCTTAATCCATGTGCTGAAAATAATCCGATTATAACTGACCATATGATGCGATAATATGGCCAACTATTGAATAGAACTGATACCCTACACACGCTAACAACTTTCTCCAATAGCGGTTTTTTAATATCGCTATATCGATACCGTCACAAAAGTCTAGTTTAAATATAACACCTTTGTAGACGTATTAGATGATCTTTCTAACTATAACTTTACTTTCCTCGTTCAACTTATAACAATAATTATTAGAGATCATTCTTGGAGCATAAGCAAATGGTATTAATTTGTTTATGAGAAAATTTGGATTCCTTTCAATTGATTTATTTGTCAATAATGACATTCAGAAATATTTCATACAGTCTTTTATTATTATGTAGGGATCAATGTACAAACTTCCATGACATTTTTTCACCTTGTTTTCCAAATTGGAACCACATCTTTGATGTTAGGCTTTCATTTACATGAGACATCCTCAGGACTGTTACTACTGCTTTCGCTGTTGTACTGAAACTGGTGTAAGTGAAGATAGGTGTATTTAGGGGTATTATTGGACACGGATTAATGAAGCATTACGGTTACACTGGAGCTAGTTGGAGATATAGGATTGCCAGGTGTTATGTAGGGGTAAACGTCAAGGGTAGGTTATTAGGATTGTTTGACATTTCTATAAATTCACGGATTTTTCAGCCATAGTAATTACTAGTTGGGGCAGAATTTTTGTAGAATTCAATTGGGTATAGTGCCCGGTTGCAAGACTACACTCAACGAATGCAGTACCAGCTACACACGGCAGCTTAGCGCGTTTCAGAGTGTGAGCGTTATCACACTCTGAAACGCGAGTGCTGGTATACAGATTTGTTTCGCCAATATATGCACTGCCGCACGAGCAAAGAATTCCGTACACACCAGGTGCTTCTAGAAAATCACGGTCTTTCACTGAAGAAAGGTCTGAAAGTTTCAAATCAAAATGTTTTAAGGAGTATTCTACTGATGTGGTCAGTAATGCCTTATATTGTACATAGGGTAAATAGACTTTAGGGAGAAGGGATGATGTATGCTGTGTATTGGGTTATGGGTTAAATATTATATTTGGAAAAATTGTTGATTAGTAGGGTATTAGCGACATGATTTAATTCCTAGGATAAATAGTACTGGTCAGTTGATGATGCTTTATTTTTTTTGGGCGGGATGATGATTGGAAATGGTGTTTAGATATTGGTCAGTGTGTGTAGATTTAAGATCCTCCAGTTAACCATCCAGACGACTCTTCACTAAGATGTCTAGTAAAGGCAGGGATCCATTTAATCCTACCTCCTTGGTGAAACTAATGGGATTGTGCTGGCAATTTAGGAAAACATGGAAGTTATTCAAGGAATCCCTAGACCATGCAGCTAAATAAGAAAGATGCAATTGACTTATTCGCTTTCGGCTTTAGATTGTAGTAGTATAGGATTTGTTGTTAGAATGTTTCCGTAAAAATGTCGGTGGCAACAGGGGAGAGGGGAGATCTCATGGTCGCATCCAGTACCTGTTCATAGTAATTACTGCGGCACTAGAAATATGAGGAGGTTAAGCAAGATTTTACCGGATCGGTCAAATCATCGTTCTTATTGTCAGCGTATCTACAGGCCAGATTTTACATGACGTCTTTTTTCGAAGTGAAAACTTTATTAATTTAGTTTTATCAACATTAAATTTTAGATTACTGCTATCAAACCTATCTATTAGGCTATTAATTTCTCGACTCAGATCTTCAACACTATTAGTATTTATTAATACGCAAGTATCAGCAAATATTCCTATTGTATGACACACATTAGCGGGCAGATCGTTAGTGTAAAATATATACAGAACAGAACCCAAAATTGATCCTTATAGGATTAAATTCTTGATCTGTATCTAATCTGATACTAAATTTTCTCCAGTAGAACATTCAAATGTCACTATTCTCTGTTGCCTGATTTTAGCGAGTGATATATAGATCCTCTAAAACTCATAATTTCTTGCAATAGCCGTTGAAAGCGTTTGAAAGATCCAGAAATAAACGTGTCATCTTGCCTTTTTTTATTTAAATGATCAATTATAGTATTCGATAAAATACATACATATACAGACTGTCGCAGATAGTGTGCTCACCATTCGCATCTTTTAAATGATAAGAGATATACAGTTAGTTGGTTTAATGAAGCAACAGTTGCGTGACATCATATTATCTATTTTAAGAAAAATAGCTTAAAAAATGAACGATACCTGTGATACACAAGAAAAACTAAAAATTAACAATTGACATTCTATCACCTAGCTTATTTCATGTATAAGATACCGAAATAGTATGTATTTGCAGAAATTAAAAAGCTATTAGATTAATTGGTGTATTTCTTTTTGTTTTATCTCTTCCTATACTTGGATACGCAATAGAAAATGACTAAATAGTAATTAACACAACATTGTACATAATTCTGCTTCTGGGTTTCCGGGCTGGAAAATGACTAAATAGTAATTAACACAACATTGTACATTGTATAATTATTTATTACGGCAAAGTACATCACCAAAATAAACTATACCAAATACTCAAATTGTTGTCAATCGCTGTCGATAACTGAGCTCTCCTTAATGTAGAGTTAATAAACTCTTATAAAATACGTTCACAACCTGACAAAATTCTCTTAAAACATAAGCTTGCAGTTCTATATTATTGTACAATGTTTTGTACACTTTATTTTTCATATAACTCTACAGGAAGAAATTTATTGGGGTTATTCTGGGCAATGTGCAGGCCATAAAATGTTACTTCGATTACCAATCCACCGATAACCAAATCTTCTATTTAGATAATTGGTAATGGCATGTGTTAATCCCATCTTGTTGGAACCACATGTTGGTGGTTAAGTTGAATGAAATGTCATCTGCAAGATATTCTATTTCACCTTAAAGTAAACCGGTAATATCGCACTACATATAGACCCAAAGCGTTCTTGATGTTGAGGTTCATGAAGAGCTTCGGAATTTTCTGTCGCTTAATAGCGAACATTATTTCATAAATGAGGATTTATCGAACCACAGTATAATAAAATGTAACATAGAATTATCGTTATGCTAATTAACGAACCAATGATAGAAATAGATCCGCCTCTTTGCTTCTCTTAGTTGGCGTTCTTGGCTAATATGGACTTTGCAGGAATGATACTGAAACTTTCTTAATTTTATTTGGACTGATTGTGAAGGGATTTTGTTGCTCTTTTCTGTTTTTCTTATGGGATTTTAATACTAACTGAGATTTTAGTACATCTGACCTACTATTCCTGGGATTCGTTTAATTACTCTTTTGCAATTTCTTTATATTTTACTAAAGGCAGCTAATTTTTTTATAAATTAATTAATTTACATAATAAGGTTTTGTGTTATTACCGTCGATCCGAGTACAACTCCAAACAATGATTAGCTATTCTATGAATTTTTGTGAACCAATGTGGAACATCGAAGCATATCATATTTCTCTTCATTGGTAAATTTCTCTATAACGTAATAAACAATAAAGGAAAAAATATATAAAAAAATATACAAATAAAACGAACCAAAACAACAATTGCGGTAATTTTTAAATAAACGATAACACAACATGACCGACAAATAACTTGCTTGTAATACTTAATAGATTACTACTATTTACTGTTTCCTTAGTTCATTGCTACTTTTGATGCAAAGTCTCTACATACGTAAGTATAGACAATATTATACAAACATCATTATAACTATTACATATATGTTATTTGTGCAATTAAACCTAATGTATTATATACTTAATTGAAATCAAGAAATTATGCTCTCGCTGATATAGTCAGAGTCACCTACGATTTGTATTTAAAACACGAAAGTTTGTATAAAAATCCATGTTTGAATTCTGCGTAAAAATGGATCTTCATAATGCCAAGTGCTACTTGGCGCTTAGTGCTTTGAGGCTTGGTGCGTGAAGTTTTCGTCCTTTTTTGAGTCTTTAATCAAGTTTGTACAATATCGAATTTAGTTAGCTTGTGTGGTACAAACCTTGCACAAATCTTTCTCAGTCCCAAGCGCTGTGTCAAAATGCGATGAATTCAATCTTTTGGAATATTTAATCCATTCTGGTATCGCAATTAGAATTTTGACTCATTTCTGATAAATTCACGCAAACGTTCGATGTTACTTTCCGTAACTACAGATTTTTTGCACCAGGATGTTCGTCGTCATTTATGTCCGTACGACCGTCTTTAAATTTACCGAATCTAAAACAGAACTTGATATTTGCTATTTGTTCAAAATTAATTTTTCAACCAATGCCAAATACACACTGTTACTTTATGCGCAATTTTTCTGCTTCTAATGATGCAAATGTCATGATATTTTGATCTACCATTAGTGAGAGATCCACCTTACCGCCGCATATTTTTTTAATAGATGGAACTACTAAGAATTACTATTTTAAAAAGTTTAGTTTTCTCTGCGACAGAGTGTATATTACTACGATCTATATAATTAAAGGAAATTACCATTAATTCTTTTGTATAAGACATATTGTGCAATTGATGTTGATATACATTTGTGTGTCGTTCCATCTGCCAGGTTTCGTAAAAATTTATCTTTCATATATTCAATACAATCGATATTTAACGACCATATTTAGACGCTTTAAATATTTTCATATATTTTTGATCGCCTTAATTTCTATAAAACATCTTAGTAGCAAATTAGAAAATGAAAATCATGAAAAATGTTGACTGCCTTTCTAAAGATGTCTATATGAATAAGGTAAGTTCAAAGGAATAGTTTAGACGAACTTATGAATTTTATATTTATTTTCACACAATAGCTTTTTACTTTTGCGCATATTTGAAGCTGTTTAAGTAGTATTAGGAGCTTATATCTCACAGAATCTAAAAACGTAACAACACGAATAAGATCAAAGGTATATAAATTCCAACTAATTATTTGTTTACTCTTTTGCTCAAATAAAATGTAACAAATAAAATTCATACGTGCTAATCTGTAGACGTAGGTACATACGATAAATAGATAGAAACGAGCAGCAAAAGTTATGCCTAGTAGAGATATTATACAAAAGAACCGAATCAAAAAATTTTCCGTTAAAAATAATTACTGTATTCGGAGAAAAAGCAAGTCAGGTGTAGAAAACTTATTTATCTCTTATTCGTTAAATAACTTAAATCTAGAATTTTGAATTGCCTGCTTTTAGTACTTCATTAAATTACTCAGAATATTCACTTGAAAACGTTTCGCTGTAAATAGTTTTTATATCACTTGGCTTTTTTAATTAACAATCTGTCTGTAGAGTTGGCAATATGTACTACTTTTGATTTTAATTTAATTAACTTATTTTATACGACAAGATGATTAGGATGATTTGGCAAGAAGTAAGACAATCACTAGAACGAGAAAACTTAGAATTAATATTTTACTTAACTTGTTTATGAATAAATTATAGCATTGTCAACTAATTGCACTCAGGTGCTAATAATGTATCTCCATTACATGTAATAGTACCAGAAAGGGATACATTAACACGTTCAATGGCAATGTCTTAATTGATACAATAAATAGTATTGTATCAATTAAGACAGCACGTTTTTTTGTCCAATTTTTGTAATCGACTTTTCGCGAAACATATTGGGGAGAATACTAATGGGATTACCAGCTTGTAGATTTCTTGTGTTAGAAGATTATAGATGTTCGAGTCTTCTTCAATATCAGTCCATCTCTCATCTACCGTTACACAATTACATATATGTGTTTACTGTATCATTTACAATTTCTTTATCTTGGTCATTGCTTGATTTCCAACTACTAAAATCTAGTAGATCGGAATCAAGCTATCACTTTCAGGTTTCCATGTTGTTCCTATTCTACATTATCTAATGGGTGATTCATTAAGATATATCTTTTCCAATAGCGATTTTTTGACAGATAAAGCGTGAGTCGTGTCAAACTTTCACGTTATTTTAGTTAAGTATTGTGTGATACTTTATTATGGAAAGATTCAGCCCGGCACAGCGTCTACAAATTATTCAGCTGTATTACGAAAATCTGCATTTCACGAGAAATGTGTTTCGTGCCCTTAAAGCAAATTATGGTCTACGTGATCGGCCTACCGAACGCACAATTCGCAATGCCAATGGATAATAGCGACCAAATAGACTACATCCAGCACGTAGTTAAGAAAATATACCAATGGTAGCTGAGAGTGTACGCAATGACCGTGAATAATAGATCTTAATAGCTTGGCTTGTCGTATGCCACAACTTGGCATATTTTGCATAAGAATCTTGGTTTAGAGGCACACGAAATTCAAATCGTTCAAGAACTGAAAGCGGCCGACCTTTCGAATCCATACCGTTTCAGTCTTAGGGGTCTTGAAAGCTTGAAGAAGATCCACTGTTTTCGACCAAAATTTTGTACAGCGATGAGGCACATTTCTGGATCAATGGTTACATCAATAAGCACAATTGCCGTATTTGGAGTGAAGAGTAACTCGAACAGGTTCAAGAGCTGAAACTATATCCAGACAAAACCACGGTTTGCTGTGATTGATAAACAAGTGAAATCATCGGTTCTTGTTTTTTCAAAAACGAAGACGGCCGCAACATAAATGTGAATGGGCCCTTTATCGCGCAATGATAACGCACTATTTGCTGCCTGAAATTTAAGCCCGTGATCTCGACGACATTTGGTTACAACAAGACGGCGCACACAGCCCGTGAATATTTAATTTCACGTAATGGACGAGTGCAATAGCCATATCATGTGATATCACACCTTTAGACTTTGTCGTTTGGGGCTACGTAATGTGCAAAATCTATATGGATAAGCCAGCAAGATTGAGCAATTGGAAGCCAACACTTCTCGCGTTTTTCGCCAAATATCACTTGAAATTCTCGAACGCGTCATCGAAAATTGGAACATTTGAAGGAAATAAATTTTAAAAAATAAATGTCAAGAATGGTCCTTTTGTATGATAATAAAGAAGAAGAAGAAGAATATGATAATATTGAAGTTTCTATTTTTTTTTCATTTTTGAAAAAAGTACCTCCAAATGAGTCACCTCTTATATTTATTGTTTCATTTACTAAATATTCCATTTCTTCTACCTCACGTTGTTCCTCTAACTCTAATTCTAAATTTATGAGTGGTCTTTCAGCTATTATTCAAAGTTTACTTTCAAAACAATTCTAAAATATTACATATTATTGCAAACTACTGCTTAAGTGCGTATCGTTTTGTGAAACCACTATAAAATCAGTTTAGTTTTATAATAATAATAATAAATAAAAATAAAATGCAAATAAATAATAATAGAGTAATAAATAATAATGAATAGATTGGATATATCGCTTATAATAATACTGCTAGTGTAAGATATATATATGTGACAGTAGTTTATCAGAAAAACTTAGTGTCACACATTTGTGTCGCGCGGTCATGAACGTGTTAAGTGCGCACTTAGTACATCTGAGTAAAATCTGATTAAAACATTACTAGCTAATTTATTAATCTGAGTTTGAACTTACAACAGAGTAAGGGTCCACATTGAAAATTTTGAAATGTATAAATTTGCAGTTTGTTCTGTAATCTAATATTTATTTTAAATGAAAATGTCTTCTAGTCACAATTTAAGACATCGAGACTAGTAAGCACATCGACTGAATAGGTACATTACACTTTACACGTGGAATTGGGCATCTCCAAAATGTCGACAAGGTGTATACCACGAATCTTGTGATCAAAAGCATAAAAGAATATGAAAGTCGTTTAACAAGAACCAAGTTGATTTTTTCGATTGATGATTGTTTTTATCATTATCTTGAATCTAAGCGGTAATCTTAATAATAAATATCATAGTAGGCCCCGCCAAAGAAACACAAAATATTTCTTTCGGATTTGGATTTAATGGATATAATTTTCATAAATTATCTTGCAAAGGGCTAAACCTTGGACTTTCAACCTCTACTAGACAAATCAAAGAAATCAATTTTAAAAAATAACCTGGAATATCCCATAAAAATGTTCCTCTTTTATCAGACAAAACGGTTTCTTATATCGGTTAATTTTATCAGACAGAGCGGTTTCTTATATCGGTTAACTTGTTCGCGAAAAATTGGTTCCTTTGAGACTTCAGATTGTGACCCACCTATTTTATTCATCCTATATGCAAACTTTTCTTGGTTGGAAAGAAGTTTCGGTCGGATGAAGAACTTATTTCAGCAACGAATCATAACTTTGAGGATTTTGAGCAATATCGTTGATATAATTTTACTTCAGTACCATGTTCCAAGTGCGTTGAAGCTGGCAACGCATGTGTTGATAAAATAAAAGAAACTTAATGTCGTAACTCGTTTCATGTGTGTATGCGTTAGGCAATTGTGGGATTTGAAGGCACGTATTGATATCTTTATTATTATTGATTATTATTATTTTATATTGATTTTCTGTTATATATATTATATACCAACTACTAGATTTATCACACTTGCTGTACATGTACATGGCAGTAGTTTTAGGTAGTATCCCAATTTAATGTCCTAACTTAACTTATTTCATTTAAAGTCTCAGGTCCTGGACAATTCTTCATTAAGTTTGAATATTATTTTACTAGATTCTTTCCTTCAGTATTGCACTTCAGTTTTTACACAGATGTAGTTGGCTGTCACTTATATTCCATTACCGTATTTTGAATCACATTTTGCGAGTTGACGATTATTAGAAGCCCTTAGTTCCGATGCCTTTTTATTTAATTTTTTCCTTTTATTTTTATACAAGAGTTGCTGGTTATTCTGCAAAGTTTGACTCCATTCGATGTTTAGGTTTTAGGCTTCGTCAATTAATAAATTACTGCGCGTAAATAATTTTAATTTTCTAGCAATGGATCTGTACAACTTATTTATGTAATTGCATACTAAGATGATTACTTTCTTTACTATGTGTTTGTTATGTCATTCTTTGCCAACATGTAAATCAACGTATTTCGCACAATTAGACTGTCGTAATTTATTCCTAATTAAGGTTTAAGACTAGGTGGGCAGTTTTTTTTGTTAACAGGATAGATAAAATGTAAAAATTTATTAGTAAGAATTCATCAGATGTTTATTGAACCTTTATTGAAAAACCTTCACGCAAATAAAAATATCGTAAGTTTACTGTCATGTAAATGATAGCATAACGCGTACTTACAGAAGAAGAATCTTTTTAAAGAAAGTCTTGAACTTTTTCATTCGAATATAATGGAACAAACAAATAAGCATAGTACACTTCAAGTAGGTATCAGTTTCTACACTATATTCGTAATAAACTAAATTATTCTGCCGTCTTATTTTAAATACACATACATTTATAGTTGCAATTGAGAGTGTTCGAGGGAAGTTTGTTTAAACTTTGTATTTTCCCAAATATGGCACTTATCTAATAAATTATACGTATGATGACCATTTGCGTGTAAATGACTACATTTATGATTCAAACTTGTTAATCCAATTCTCATAAACCGGACTCTCGTTCCACTGCAATTTTCTATCTCTGTTTTACCAGTATTCGTCATCATTTATGATCCCAAATTTTATTTGTGTGTAGTGTATACCTATTGTATGGACATTGGTTCAGCTTTAGTTTGTAAGTTCAGAAAATATTTTTTTTCCTTTCTCTTGATATATTGTTTTTAAGTATGTGTAAATTAGTTTACTTTATAATTAAGTTTACCATTCGATTCTTATTTTTTTTGGGATATATTATTTGCTTTTTTTCTTTATTGATTTGTTTTTTTTTGATATAAGCATTAAGATTATTCCGTAAATGGCTTACGCTGTTGAATCATAAATTATTATTATTATTATTATTATTATTATTATTATTATTATTAAAATCCTTTTCTTTCAAACAACAATTTACAGAAATCTATTTCTTATAAATTGGGCTTGTACTAGCGTTGGAAAAGAATAGTTTTTTACATATGTATATATAATGTTTATGAAAAACCATATGAAAATGTGCGGCTTTGAATATTCAAATGGATTATTTTCAAAGTTTGAATGGTTTCGCTACAAGAAATAATAAATTTATATTCTAAAAGTTCAGAACTGTTACCTTACGTACCAACAAGTCTATTTAAAACTTTTTTTTATAAAAATCTCAAATTTTTCAAGTACTCATGAAAATTAATATTGTTGTATATTAACAAATGCTCACGTGCTGACACGTGCTTTATAATGATTTTTGATGTATTAACAGGTAAATCTTATTGTTGAGGCATCAGAAGTAAAGAATCGGTCTTGATACATATTAATTTAAGCCTCCCTGAGCTAGATATTTTCTTATATCAATCGATAGTTAAAACTTGTTTCACTATATTTTGTAGGTTTTTGCAATTTGCAATTTTTCTAACTAGTTGCTTGGGGTTATACGAGGGTAACCGTTCATATTTCGGGAACCGGCAACACTGTTAGTGTTGCCTGTGATCTGATGATTGCATCGTGAAGTTTGTTATTTTTAACAATATATTTACCTTGACAGTTTTATTATATGGTCGCTATTTTTATTGTTGACAGTAACTTGAAAATTTTGTCAGCGAAAAAATGGGATTAACTCGCGAACATTTTCGTGCAATCATTTCTCTTAACTTCCGGCGTGGATTATCTCATCAAGAATGCATCGACGAGCAGAATTCTTTATATGGTGATGAAGGACCATCTAAAACAGTATATCGTTGGTTTAGGGAATTAAAACTTGGACGGCGTTCTTTGGACGATGAAGGTCGTCCCACAAATGTCGTTGTATTGGAAAACATTAATACAGTGTCTGAGTTGGTAATGCAAGACCGTCATGTGACATACGGTGAGATCGAGGCATCTAGGTATTAGTAACACCAGCGTGCATAAGATCCTGCATGAACATTTAGCCGTTAAGAAGCTATGTTCATGTTGGGTACAACATAATTTGACAACCACACAAAAAAGACTCGAGTCGATTGGTGCCAAGAAATGCACAAAAAATAAAATAGCGGTGCTTAAAAGAACATTTATAAAGTCGTCACAGGTGATAAATCTTGGATCTATACGTATAAGCCCGATAGTAAACAGCAGTCGACTGTGTGGGTTTTCCAAGATAAGGCAAAACCAACAAAAGTTGTTCGCGCTCGAAGCATGTCAAAACAAATGGTCGCCTGTATTTTCGGAAAAACCGGTCACGTTGCAATCGTGCTTTAGAGAATTGTAGAATCAATAATTCCGAATGGTATCATTCTCGACCATGACAATGAGTGCTCTCACAAGTCAGTTCAAACTATTGAATATTTAACCGGGCAAAACATTGAATTGAAGAACCATCCGCCATACAGCCTTGATCTAGCATCCTGTGATTTCTTTTCGTTCCTACACGTGAAGATAAACTTCGTGGTCAACAGTTTTCTACGCCGGAAGAGGCAGTTGAGGCATTCAAAACTCATATTTTGGAGATACCGCCTAGACACTGGCAGCAATGTTTTTCACCTTGGTTTAAACGAATGCAATAGTGCATTGACTTTCAAGGAGAATATTTTGAAAAGCAATAAAACTATTTTCGGTAATAGAAAATCTTTTTTTTTGTTTGCTATTCCCGAAATATCAGCGGCTATCCGCGTATTAGGCAATAAATCTTCGGTTTTTTGTTTATATTTCATCACGATCATTTTAATATTTTGTATGTAATTTTCTTTGCATGTTTTCTTACTCTACAAAAATGATAATTAAAAATTTTTATCCACTCATGAAATGTATTAACATGAAAATACATATAAAATTATAAATAAAAATATATAGGCGATAGCATTAATAGGATTTAGGTGTGTGTCATTTGTAAAGTTTGCATTCGTGATGAATCTTATTGTTAGGAAATCAGCAGTTAAGGATCGGTCTTAATATAATAATTTTTTAAAGAATGTTTATAATCTATAACTAGTCATGGATTGTTTTTAAAATTGAATAATTTGAAAGAAAGTATGTTTGAATATGTAAAGGTATCGAAGTAGTATAAAAATTTAAACAGGTACGAGTATCATCATACATCAATGTTTGAATTGGGAAGCGAGAAGTCAACATGTTCATAAAATCTTTATTCCCTTGTTGTGCCCATTTAATATTTTACGAACAGATTTACGAATCCTATGTCAGAACTCGAATTGAGAAGCAGACAGTCAGCATTTCTCTAAGTCTTTAATCTTCTGTTATATCCATTTCTTGTACAATACATAACGCATTATTCTCTGTTTCTAGTATTGAATTTTTAATCATCGGGCTACGGCTGGCGATATATGTATATGCACTCAAAAAAATATGTCATTTAAATGTAAAAATAAAAAGAAGATATCTTTATTTTCCTTCTTCTGCTTCTGAAATAACAGAAGAAAAACATTTTCCCCATTGGACTTTAATTACAGCGCAGCTGTTCAATTCGGACGTCAAGCATTGTTTCCGGTCTTTTTTGTCTGTGAAACTGAAGCCTAAACGCAACTATACGCAAGTAATGCGGCAACTATACCCAAGTAATGCGACAAACTTTGGGAAAACAGGGACGCGTATTTCATTGTCGTCAAGTTATCGGACTAAGTTTAATCTTAAACACAAGGAATCGCAATCACAAAAGATGGATTGAACTAACATATTTACAATATCATTTTTTCTAAGGACAGTAAAAATTTAAAAAGTTTAATTGGATTAAAATTCTGTGGTTGTGACGGCCAAATCATATTTATTAAACACCAGTCGTTGTTCTTCCAGATATTTATTATACAAAAGAATGAGCTTTGGGATTATTTGGCTGCTGCTAACTAATACACATCCTACATTATTAGTTTCTTCTATTGTTTTGAACATTATTATTATGTAGTTAGCAGTACAAGGAAAATTAAGCCACCCCGACCTAGATATTTCCTTACATCTATTGATAGTAAAAAATTTTTGAATTATATTTTGTAGATTTTCGCAAAATATGTACATTCCTCTTGTAATTTTTCCAACCAATTGCTTGTCATTATACTAGCCTTTAGCATTTTTGTTTAATAATAAGTAAATATTTTCGTTCACTCATGAAAACATGTTAATACAAAGGGTATTAGGAAAGTTTTGCAATACAACTTTGTTTATTTAATTTTTTCAAAGTAAATTCCTCTACATTCAATACACCTCTCCATCCTTCGAAACCAATCTTTAAACCAGTTCTGCCAAGTTTCACTAGAGAGTAAAGCACACTCGTTGTTCCAAGCCCGCAGAAGGTCCTCATCACTGGAAAACCGCCTCCTTTTTAGCTTAATTTGCACATGCGGGAACAGTGCAAAGTCGCAAGGAACAAGATCTGGACTATAGGGGGGGTGCTCGAGATGTTTCAATCCTGTCGTGGTCAAATATTTGGTGCAGTGAGCTGCAGCATTATCGCGATGGAGGAACCATTGACTTTGGCCGCAGGTTTTTCATAGATCCAATGACTTTAGGCAGGCATTGTGCAGAATACCACTTAGCTATAACTGTGTCTTCCAAAACGATGCGTTCCAAAATTCCACTCGATTTGAAAAATACAGCTATCATTTTCTTCTTTACACATCGGGATTTTCTGACAACTACAAGTGTGTCCTCATCATCAAAGACCCAAATTTTGTTTATGGTCGGTACATTGTAATAGTACAGCCAAGTCTCGTCATCTGTCACGATGTTGTTCACATACCGAGATTGTTCCTTATTAAACTTTTTAGCATCTCCCGGCACCAAGTCACACGTCGTGTCATCTGCTCTTCAGTCAGTCGATGAGGCACCCAGAGAAAGCAAAATTTCTTCACGTGCAAATGATCATGCAGAATCGAACGAATTGCTGGTGCATTTAGGTCTAAAGTAAGATCTATCTGTTGGTAGGTCACTCGCCTGTCCTCTCCAAGCATTTTCCTCACAGTAGTAACGTTAAAATAACAGTTAAATTTCCCCTTTGGAATCCTCTATACCACCTGAATATCGTTGTGCGATGTGGACTAACATCACTTAGTGCAAGAGTAATTTCTTCGAAGCACTGGTCTATATTTAAACCACGTACGAAATTATAACCCAAAACTGCCCTTATCTCATTTCATGACCACGATGCCATCACAAGCACTTTACACTCTCACTGCTAATGAATAACTGAGCCCATCGACATGGCGCGGCGGCTATTATGCACGTATGTACATGTCTCAACATGTAGCAACAAGCAGCTTCCCGCAATTCATTGTTGCGTCATATTGCAAAACTTTCCTAGTACCCTTTGTATAAAAATACATATAAAATTATAAATACAAACATATAGGCGATAGAATCGTCATGAAATGAGTTTAATTTAATTATTAATTAATTATAAATTAAAAATTATATGTAGTTTTAGATAATCTATCATTATAAGGAATTATTGCCTATAGACATACATGTATGCAATTTATACTACACATTTTGTTTAGTTCTGTAAAATATACATACGTAGATAGAAATACTACTTCATAATTAAACCACGTGTCATACATAACATTTCGAGCATGGAGACCTCTTTTATTAGAAAGGATATAGATTTGGTGAAAGTAGATGAATTAATCTCAATGATTAGTGAAAGTATAAGATACCTTGATTCTCCAAATTTATATATATTTCAGAAGTTGTAGCAAGAAAGAAAATATAAAATTTCATTTTCTTGCAATAATTTTTTTGTCGTAATAAACGCATAATTTTTGTTTGAAGAACTTTTTCTCAAAGAATTTAAAAACCGACATAGTAATCTGTGAAAATGAAAACCCAATGGTATTTAATGTTACTCGAAAATATTATTTGCCTCAACCATACTGTGTTAATAATTATTCTTTCCAGAATATTGCTCTGATATGTTGTCTTGTTACATTCTTTGTCATAGAAACTAAAAGCTGAGCGAATCTACTTGATACAGTTTCTTTAACTGAAGCTCAATCTTCAACATAAAATAAAATTATCTCCGTGGGAATTAATTATTCCTCTGAGTGTGTTTAATTGATATGCTGTGTAATGGACTGTTTTCTACAAACATTTAGGTCGAGAAACAGTGTGATTATTAACAATAGTCATGATTACTAACTAAATTAGCAGTGGAAGTGTTAAAATGCAAATTTTTGTTCTTAAAATATAAAATCAATAACCAATAAATTTATAAATAAAAAACTGAGCAGCAATAATAATTAGAACAGTTAACGGAGTGGTATTCTAAATTAATTTAGCTATAAGTAATTATAAACGAAAAGCAATAATACTAAACCAATAAATTACCATAGAAATAAATATCAAAAGCTTTGATTGATTTCGCATTTAATGAACACTCCAAAGTACTGCTTTGGTCTAGTGCAATTCTATTCTTCAAGAGTAGTTAATTGAAAATTAATATCCAACTGAAATATTAACAAATGCAAAGTTGAATTGTCAAGTACAAACTTAGTTAATTAAATATCAGGTAGTTTACAAAATGAAAATACGGTTAATAGAAAATTCAGTCAATAGACAAATTCAGTCTGGTACGTAGACTTCCGCGGTCGTGGTCCATGCTATCTGCTTCTGGGCTTCCGGGCTGGAACCGCGTCACTTGTATTGTATATCTGCCGACGTTTCGTACCTATTTGTATGGGACACTGCACTGAAACTAAATTTCAGTGCAGTAGTTCAGTCCTGAAAATGTCTCATACAAATGGGTACAAAACGTCGGCAGATATACAAGTGACGCGGTTCCAGCCCGGAAGCCGAGAAATAGATAGCATGACAATTTCATATTTTAAATTGACTTCAAATATTATAGTGTATTGCTAACCACCATGAAAATTTCCAAATATTGAAATAAATGTTATTTGTGTAAGGAAAGCCAGGAATTATGTGCTGAGAAATTTCTTGTGACACTAGTTTTTTGATATATTATTATAATAAATGTTTTATTGTAAACGTTTGTGAATAGATATATTTATATTTCGGACTATCAAACTATCTTCTTGAATCTTAAAGTAGTTCATTTGTTATAGATAGATACATTCTATATTATAAGACAATAAAATTTCCAAAGTTATTATTAAAATGCAAAATTGCATGGTGTACCGGAAAGTCATTACCGGTTTTCTCGTAAAAAAACTACATAATTTTCAAGAAAATGGAAAAATTTATTTATTCAAAATATTGGCTATTTGATCCTACACATCTTGTCCGTCTTTCAGGTAATTTACGGATGCCATCCCAAAAAAACTGCTTGCCGTTTGAGCAAAACCATTCATCGAGCCATTTTCTAATGTCTTCGAAATTGACGAAGTGCTGCTCTGCAAGCGCGTGTCCCATTGATGCGAAAAGGTGATAGTCGGACGGAGTATGATCTGGAGAGTACGACGAGTGCGATATTATGTCCAATCCAAGTGCTTTCAACGACCAGTTTTGCTGTACGAGATGGCGTGTTATCGTGCTGTAAAATCACTTTACCGTGTTTTCAGGCCCAATATGGACGTTCTTCTATCAATATATGGTTAAAGTTGATAATTTGTTGTCGGTAGCGATCAGTACTAACTGTTTCACCAGGTTTTGACAGTTTGTAATATACCACGCCACTCGGGCCCCATTAAACACAGAGCGCCGTCTTACGACCAGAACGATTTGTCCTTGGAGTCGATGGCTCGGCTTCACCAAATGATAACCATGATTTTTGCGCGTACGGTTTTCAAAATAAATCCCTTTTTCATCATACCTCGCTATGCAGAAATGATTTCCGATCATACATTCGAAGCAGCATTTCAGAGACGATTTTTGGATTTTCCATTTGCCTGTCATTCAATTGATGTGGCACAAATTTTCCCATCTTTCGGATTTTTACCATTGCTTGTAATTGGTTGATAATCATTTCTGTAGCCATATTTAACGCTTTTGCCAATTGTTTTTGAGTTTGGGTTGGGTCTTCATCCAATAACTCCTGCAGTTTCAAATCTTCAAACTTTTCCGGTCTACCAGAATGTTCCTTGTCTTGCACATCGAAATTAACACTTTTGAATTGTGCAAACGACGCCTGACATGTGTTTATGTTTGGAAAATGCTCACCGTAATTTTCTACCAGCAAACATTGATTTTCAGCGGCTTTTTTCTTTTAATTAAATAAGAAAAGTTATACGTGCCGCAAATACATACTTTTTCAGGCACGAAACTCGACATTGTATGACTTTGAAGCTTGATGTCAGTAGAATAACATGACATATGTGTCAAATCACAACATTGCTTACTTAAATTAGGAAAACAGGAAATGCCTTTCCAGTACACGTGGTATATGGTGTGCTTAGGGTAGGCTAATTCCATGTCATATACCCACTCTTGGTAGCAGCGGAATATACATTTACATATATATAATATTATGTTTTCTTAATAATCCTAATTATATTCCTTAAATTATTATTTAATAGAATATAAGAATTATATAAAATATTTTCTAATATAATTATATGTAGTAACGTGGAAGACTCGTAATCAGTAATCGAACAATAATTCAAGCTTGACCAGAATTGCTGGATGAATTTTTACTTCCAAGCAATGGGTATTTCTTATTTACCATTAATATTTTCCTGTCGTACTTATAGAGAATTTCTTGTTACATTGTCAATATTATTGATGACCATTTCATTTCTAAAGTCAAGAATCTTATAATTTTGTTTAATTCTAGGTTTTGGACTAAGTGGTATTGAATATGTATCAGATTGTGGTATCTGGGCATTAATTTTATGTTCTTCAAATGACAATTCATTGTGTTGCGTATCGTAATTTTGTACAGAAACGTTCTCATTCTGTGAAGAAAATTCTTTTGGTAATTCATAAGCAGAATTGTGTTTTATTATAACTCAAAATAAGTGAGTGCTGATGTAGAATTAAATGTTTTGCAGTGTGTTCATGAAAATCCGTCGTCTGTTAGAAAACTTGAACATAACATTGGTATTTTGAAAACTAAAAAATTTTAAGGCGTCACAAATATGGGTGTTATTTCGAAAGGGACTTAGGAAATGACGAAAAGCAAAGGCATACTAGAGTGTATGAGAATAATGATAATTTTCCTCCTATGATTTTATTGTACAACGAAAACAGATTGCAAATAATGGCCTCTTCAATAGACACAATCTTTACTTTTTCAAAACTGAAAATCATCACGTTGTTATGGAAAATCGGCATCAAGCGAGATTTGGATTGTGCGGTATTTTAGACGCTAAATTTATTGGGCCCATGTTTTTCTAATGTAACATTAAATAGCTAAAGATATCTGGTATCTGTCATATCTCTTAGATATGTACTTATTATTTAATTTGAAGCTTTAACTTTATGTTTATAAATCATAGACACTTTATATTTGGTATAATATATTTAATCATAATAGCCTAGCTTCACGTCGTCATTACAATATCTATAACTATATAATCTATCTCTGTGTGATGTATACACTACACTATCTTAAGTAATCGGTTTCCAAATTCGTGGAATGGTAATCTAGGACACATTTTATGGCCATCGAGATCTCCTGATTTTAATACGCTTAGATCTTTTTGTTTGAGACTACGTAAAAAATCGGATGTATGTCCAAACATTTGATAATGTCTTAGTGGATCTGTTCTTGCAGTATTGATAGCATTCATTTAACGTCGCAAGATATGCAATGCGAATAAGTCGATACTACGCAAGCCACAATTATATTTAGAACGAAATGAAATTGTTTGATCATCTTTCATAATTTTTTTTAATGTTTCACTGATTATTTGTTGTTAGAGTGATTCATAAAATATGCTTTTATATTTTTTAAAATAGATAAGGCACGTGCTCTATTATTGTAAAGAAGAGCAAAAAAACGCCAAAATTTCAAAGTCTATTTAATGCTCTTTAAGAAAATTTTAATTTAGGGGTTGAAAATAAAAAATGAACAGTACATAAAGATCTAGGTCGATACTTAATTCTGTATAAATAAATACCTTACGAAAGTGCAAATAAAAACTGGGTTTACGACGACAAAAAAGCTTTTTTTAGGGGAGGGAATTCGACATTTTCCTTTTTTTATAACTCCCGAAGTAAATGGAAATTTAAAAATATCTTACAATTTCACTAGTCAATAGGAATAATGCATCAAATTTAACCAAAGTTATATTTTTTATAATAAGTGAGATCCCCATGCTGCTAATGTAGATCAGCGTATGGGATACGTTGTATAGTAGAACACTGTGTAATATAGAAATATATAATGATTGTAAATTTAATAGAAGCAATTCTAAACTTGTGGTTTACGAGGTATATAGTACATTTATTTTGTTTGACATTATTTCACAAATACAAGTCCTGACACATTAATTTCCGGAATGCCCGCGTAGAATCATATCGTATGTGATATTATTGCATCGAAATCATACTACTACATACATACGTATGTTTATGCTTGAACTAAAGGTGCGTAAATTACAAACTGATAGAGCTGGTCGCTAGTTAGTGAGATAGATGATAAACTCTATGTCCTGAACATAACAGGAATACAGTAAAAATACAAAAAATGTATAAAATCAGGATTAAAGACAATTGAACAAAGTTAAAGCGAGTGAATACAGGGGATGGAAAGTAAAAAATATTGACAGTTGGCGGACAATGAGGTGTATTAATGTGCAAAAATCTGCCATATTTATGGTGAATATGATGAATACGACTTACTAAACGTTTCGATACACTAAAATAGTATTAACCGTTGTAATACTTGGAATAATGTACAGAAGCAGCACCGGTGTGACTGCAATCGACACATACAAGAAAATTCTACGTATTTGCAAATGCCTTTTTTTCCTTGGAGGTGTTGTGAGTTTCCAAAACATTTTATCCTCATTGCCTTATTGTGAATTATCTCAATATTACCTACAGCACGCTATTTAGCATTCCTGTCTCCTGTACTAATTTGTACGGATTCAGGGCAAATGGTTGCTGTGTATTGTTGGATATACTTCTCGTTGCCCATAGATGGTTTATTTCTGGATCCGATGCCATTACTTAATTTGATTGGCCATTTATGAAACTTTATTGTACAATCTGCAATTAAGACTTTCATTATATATGCCAATTTTGTTCAGAAATTCTTTACTAATCGCGTGGCTTGTGAGGTATCCTCCTATTATTTTTACCTTGTTTCTCTCTAACGAAAGCAATTCCCTAGATTTTTTAGTTTGGGTCGGAAATAATGGCTTAACCACGATCGTGTTTGGATCTGTTCCCCTAGTGTGTTCTATTTTGAGCCTTGGTCTATCTATCTATTCGTTAGCGAATAAGTGCATTTAGGCACTCTCAGATTCTGGTACAATATATACTGAAGCAAATCCTTATTTTTTTTATCTGATTAGATGATTCCTGGCACCCATTGTAAGTTTATTATATTCCGCTTGGTCAGTCCTCACGACGTTTCCATGCTAGCAAAGACACTATCTTAGGACTCATCAATGATGTTAATGCAGTCGGAATATCGCCGAGAATATGGATCGCTTTATGGGAGTAAAGTTCCCCTATAAATGTCTTCCGTACATTTCAGAATTCTATAAATCGCGTGTATTTTTCCGTAAAAAACTTTCTGGCAATTGAAGATTTACTCTTGCCTTAAGAAGACACGTATCACAATTTAGTAGTAGTACATTGGTATACTTCTTTAATCACTACGAAATAAATAAAAGTTCATTAAATGGACACTAATAAACAACCAACATGTTATTTAAAAATCCTAAAGGAATTATGAGAATCACTTTGAAGAAAAATGTTTAAATTGTACCTGATGAAAAAGTTGTGAATCATGACATCATGACAATGTCCCAAGTCACAGTGAAACTTTACAACATTCTGACAAAATATGATTATTCAATTATATTATTTTTCCTAGACATTTTTGGCTATTTCCGATGCTAAGAAAACATTGTAGGAATGAAGGATTTGCATTGATATATAATTGATATCCAACAAAACATAAGACAGATACGCAACAGTACTCCAAAAGAACTAGATCCAGATCTACCTATAATAACTGGAATGCCTTTTAAGTGAGTGAATAGATGCGCACGTTTTAATGTATATTTTAAATGTTAATTTTTAAATCGCATTTTGTAATATATTTATTAAAACAAAGTTCGAACAAGAGTTCAAACTATTTAGTATTAAATTTAATTATATTCACTTTAAATTATATTTAAAAGCGATTATGCGAAATGGGTATACAACGCATTAAACAGTATTTGATTCAATAATATTAGAAAGCTCATAGTTTCTACAAGCATATACTTACCAAAATTCTTATAATCTCTTAAAAACTTATATTTCCCAAGGTAGATTTTTAATAACATCTAACAGGTTTGGTATTTTCTAAATAAATAATACATCGATTTAAAATAAAACTCTTGATTCATTTATGTAAAACATATTGCTCTCTCCATTTATGTAAAAATTCTTGAACATAAATTACAAAATACATATAATAATTATTCCTTCGTATTGAATCCAAATTTTCGTTACCATTAAATTAATACGTCGTTCTTTGCAATGCTTTGTTTATATATTGCAATTTACATTTAATTAGAATTATAATCGTAGAATTTGAAGTTTCTATTATTTTTTTCAGAATTTGGCAAAATAAATATTATACGGAGGAATATCGTACCCTCTGTCTGCATCAATACTCTCATATAAAGGCTTCTACTATGAAATCAAAATCCATATAAAACTTACTATGAACGAGGGTAGCCGTTTATATTTCGGGAATAGCAAACAAACAAAATTTTTATTATCTAAAATACTTTTACTGCTTTCAAAATATTCTCCTTTAAACAAAATTCGTTTAAACTAATCCAAAAAGCATTGCTGCCACTGTGAAGGTGGTATCTCCAAAATATGGCTTTTGAATGCCTCAACTGCCTCTTCCGGCGTAGAAAACCATTGACCACGAAGTTTATTCTTCACGTGTGGGAACAAAAAGAAATCTCAGGGTGCTAGATAAGGGCTGTATGGCAGATGGCTCATCAGTTCAATGTTTTGCCAGGTCAAATATTCAATTGTTTGAACCGACCTGTGAGAGCTCGCATTGTCATTGTGGAGAATGATCTGTCGTTTCCGGTTTGTTTTACTTATATCTTCAAAAACTTTTGGCAAACAAATAGTTGTTTACCATTCGGAATTGACCGTTCTATAACTCCCTAAAGGCATGGTTGCAACGTGACCGGTTTTTCAGAAAAGACAGTCGACCATTTGTTTTGATGTCCTTCGAGCGCAAACGACTTTGTTGGTTTTGGCTCATCTTGGAATACCCACACAGTCGACTACTGTTTACTATCGGGCTCATACGTATACAAACAAGATTCATCACCTGTGACGACTTTACAAATTTTCTTTGAAGCACCGCCATTGTATCTTCTGTGCATTTCTTGGCACCAATCGACGCGAGTCCTTTTTGTGGTATCCAACGTGGACATAGATTCTTAACGGCTAAATGTACATGCAGGATCTTATGCACGTTGGCGTTATCAATACCTAGAGATGCCTCGATCTCACGGTATGTCACCTGACGGTCTTGCATTATCAATTCAGCATTAATGTTTTCCGACACAACAACATTTGTGTGACGACCTCCACGAAATTCATCGTCCAAAAAACGTCATCCAAATTTGAATTCACTACGCCAACGATGTAATTATCAGAACGGAGACAATGCTAACAGTGTTGCCAGGTCCCGAAATAAAAACGGCTACCCTCGTATAGGCTTAGCTGGATTCTAATGATAATTATGATACATTGGTTCTCCGGCGTTTTGTGCATTACCTTGTATAACCTAAAGTCCGTTTGAATAATAAACTAATAAAACTTACGTAAATGTTAAATTATTTCGATAATGCTTAGCTTTGTATTGTATAACTTTTTAAAAATTTATAGTATTTAACGTTAAAATAAATATAAATTAATTGTCAGCGTTCTTCTTTGTTTCCACAAAATCCTGCTGCGATTTTTGAACTGCAACAGTGACATTGTATTTTAATGTCGAAATTGTTTCTTCTTGGCTCGTTATTTCGATATGAGCATTTTATGATCGTTTATTTGGTATTATAATTTTTATCTTCACATTTTGTTGTGTCATTGTATCCTTTTATTTATTCTATATATTTACAACTTGCGTCCTGTGGCATTTATTATATGCCTTCAGAATGATATATTTTAAAATTGATGTATTATCCGGTGCTCTATCACCTGCGACAAAGTTTACTTTGATTTCCACACAACAAAATTGTATTTCGTAGAACATAAATACCTAGAACGTTTTATAATTCATACATGTCATTTGTAATATACGAAAAGTAAGTTATATGTCTTACTTATGGGCAGTATTATGGCTATATTCTAGAAACAAGTCTTAATACATAATAATGAAACTTAAACTTATACATAAGGTAATATTACAGGTAATTTTTGTACAATTTATTCTAATGGGTCCTTGTTGATGCCATGCTTTTCGTAGATCTGTCTGTCTAGCCTTTTTACCAAGGAAATATTTTATAATGAAGATAATATCCTTTTAAAATTCAAACTACATTTAGTACAAAGTGTACCTTCGCCTTTTAATGTACAGTGATTGTAGTAAACTTAGGAATTTTCTATATTTTAGGCTTGGTTAAGTATTTACAGATATGCGATGTTTCAACCTCAATAACACATTTCGTACATATATAACTATATTACATATGATTTGGACCACAGACCTTGTAATTGTAAAGTACATAGCAATATGTGCACATTTTACAATTCATTTCTGACATTGTTTTTACGCGAAGAAAAGTAATTTAATTGATAGATTGTCATGATTATTCGATTTGTTATAACATGTGTATATGTCTTTTACGTATTAACATTTTCGTGTTTGAGCAACTTAACAGAATCGATCGATAGAATGAATAAGTGAGCTTAGTTCCTAGTACACTATACAAGAATTCTATTGTATTTAGGGCGTTGCTAATGTGAATTATATTGAAATGAGTTTCGTGGAATAAAAATTACAATTAGCGATGTACACAATAGCGTTTTGTTAACATCGCTATTAATAAACGAAATGAATAAAATTTGTGTATATTACCTATACGCAGTCTGTCCGATAAATACACGTACTGAGGTCATTAAAACCTTATTTTAAGGTATATTAATCTTATCCACCTCAAAGTCCTTTTCATTTATAATAATACACTTGTTCTATCTCAAGCGTTTGAGAACCTCCATGTAGAAAGTAGCATTCACTGCAAGTCCTTCTCGAAGAAATTCATTGCGGGCAACATAAAAGGTAACAAAAAACAAGCTTTCGCTCGTGGTTTACCCTTTATTTTCCATCCTTCCTTTGTTTGACCAATCGGTACAGCATTGAGTCAGGTGTCAGCAATTTAAGACGATTTTTTTTAAAAACAATTTTCGCAATTTCCAAAGTTTTGTTATCGTGTGCAGACGATTTTCCCAAATTCATCAGCAATCATCCGGATAATGGTTCGATTATCGGAAAGCAATTTAGGTGGATAATAAAATTCGAAATGTACAATTACGCATAATAATACTTTAACTTGAATTCCAATACGTATATTTTAATTAATTAGTTTTCTTCCAATACTCATTCTGATATATGATATCTATAAACCCACAGGCATTTAAATAGATCTAGAAGAGATGTCCTTCTATAGATGTACTTTCAGACATAAAAAAATAATGATAGCATTTTTTATGTTACGTTTAAGTTGGATTGGTATATTTATGTGTGTATGTTCATAAATAAATGGTAATGTAACTTTTATTTCTATAAACACGTTTTTGCTCAGTAGAATAGTTTATTAACATTTTTTATCCCAGATTCGTTTTTTGTGAAAATTTCCCAATCCCAAACTTTTAAAATATAGGCAAATTTCAATAATGAATTATTGCTTCTTTATCTGATTTCGACGGTTATATATTATTTGGTTAGGATTGGTGAATAAGGTGGGTAATTTTCTAGCTGTCAGCCCTGAGTTAAGGTAGGGTCACGAACAGTACATTGCGGCATACGATGTTTACATTACATACAATACATCGAATATGACTACAGTATACTGTAAAGTAGAAAATTTATGTATAAATTTATTTCTAGTTTATGCGGAATTCTTACATACGACCACACCCAACAACGTTTGAATTTAAACTGCTACCCAAGCACTGAAAGAAGTAAATATAAATATCAAAGTCGTTACTTCAGTTTGAATTATTCCGATTCGTTTAAATATTTTTTTCAGACTTAAGTTCAAACCAATATGAACAACAATTACTAGTTTTGTACTTTATGCTAAATATTGATTCTACTGCATATTACTGTGAATTTTGAACGAATCACATTCGTTTACAGTTAGTGTTTCTTCATAAAAATGCGTAGGCTATAGGTTGTAGAGTGTCGTCATATCGATATAGAGTCTATCTTACACAAGGGGATTATTATCTTAATCTGCACGCCATGTCATAATGTACTGTTCGTAAACGTGGCGTGTTGAAATGCATGTTTTCATGCTAAACTCGTACCACGTAATCCGCAAAGCAAAATTCTAAGGAAAGAATGTTTCGTATTTGCATCAAGCGCAGCCTATTAGCGCATTATAATGTGCACATCGTGCAGTGTATAGCGCTCCTTTAGTTCGTCATATTTGAGTCGTTAACGTACGGCGAGTCTGTCTCTATTCTTGCGACATGCTTGGTTAACAAAGACTATGTAACGTGCGATCTGTTCGCTACATTGCAATACAAGGTAGGCTTTTATTTATAGTCCTCCAGATTCATACATTCTTTCTATAGTCTTGATCAGATTGACAAGCAATGCTTTAGAGATATGTACACTACATATGAAGCGTCTCTTAAATTTAGTAAGATATTATTGGAAAAATTGATCGCCTAAATACTGACTGTGTAACCTCGAAATAATGTTATACACTACAGCTATAATTCTTTAAAATTCGATGATAACTTTTTTTCTTCTTCTCGTAGGCTCAATATAATAGAGGCGATGAAGTAATACTCGTTGTACTTTAGGCACAGTTTCGCAACACTGCTTTACTAACTCTGCTTAGACATAATTAGAGATCTATGGACTGAAGACGATCAGCGTGAATTCGTGCGTGTCCTTCTCAGAACTGGCCCGATTCACCATCTGAAATACCGGTTTGTCATATATACACACTCTGTCGCAGAGAAAACCGAACCTTTTTAAAATAAAAAGAAAAACTGACTATTCTGGTAAAATTTTATTAAAAGCAGTCGCCTTTGGCACCAATATAATGTTTTGAACGGTCAATTAACATAATGAATGAATTTTATTCTTCAAGAATTACTATTTCAAAAAAGTTCGATTTTCTCTGTGACAGACTATGTATATATATATATATATATATATATATATATATGTATATATACATGTGTGTGTGTGTGCGTGTATAAAATAGTTAAGAATCTAAGTTTCAAAAATGTATTAGAGCAATGCTACGATATTGTTTTAAGTTAGGTTTTTAACACAAGATTACTGGATAATATTTTTTTAGAAATGAATAAAAGTATTTATATTTTTATATAATTTCTTATATTTGCGATGCAATTAACTAAACAATGTTAATGAAATTAAAAAAAAAATTTGGAAGGTTGCCTAGGAATATAATATTTTTAATATCTGATTTCCTTAGTAACTTTAATTATTTACATTGTTAAGAAATTAGATACATTTTTGCATTTTTTCTATTTATGTATTCAATTCTAACACTAATTAGAATCTCGCTAAAAATATTTCTGCTCTTTTTTAAGATTGATCTTTGAATGAAACTTTTCTGGCGCTCGCATCATTATTCCAGTCATTATTCTTCCCGAGGCACATAGTAGACCCTCTTATTTTGGGACATCTTTTATTTCCACTCGACTGAAACGACCTGTGCCTTTAACGTCGTCGAATCTTGAACCCATGATCTTTTCTAAATGAGAAATTGGGGTGCTATAAGAAAATGTATCCTAGAAAAGGCACGTGTATCTGTGAAAAATATTGTCGTTCTGGAATCAAAGGACCGTACGAGTTAGTGTTTTTTTTCATTTTAAAGTTTCAATATCGTTTATTTTTCTTCAAACGAGTTTACTAGGGAAAAATAAGTAGCGGATATTTCAATATTGTTCTAAATCATGCATCATTTGCAACCTTGTTATATCTAGAGAAATGGGAAGTAAATTATATAACGTTATATACATACATATATATATATATATATATATATATATATATAAGGTATATATAGATCTTACAAATGTATTACATAAATGGCTGTAATATGGGCATTACATATGAACGATATATACATGTGCTTCGTTTTATTTTTCCGATGCCTTAAGGAGTTGATTTGTAGTTCGATTTGACGGGAAGTGAGGCTCAAAAAAATATGTTAAAGCATAAACTCTTTTATCAATTTTCAAGACGTTTCCCTTCAACCTAAAAGTCGTTGGAACAAAAATGTGAAAAAGTTATTATGTCGTTTTTATAACGACCCTTCGCAAGATCCTTAGAATGCTCATTTGTGACTGCTACTGAAACTTTTCTCTAGTAAGGAAAAAGTTGGAGTTTGGGAAATAAGTAGAAGTCACTTGAAGCTATATCTGACAGGCACAGCATGAAGTTCTACATGGTTCAATTTTTCATGAGCAACTTGAATGTGGTTTTGGAAGGCTCTCTGTCGTGATAAGAGAGAGCTATTCTGAGGCATTCCATGTTTGTTTTCAGAAATTTCTTAATTTAATTTGTTTTATAAAGCAGCATAGTACTATCCAGTCCGCTAACGGTGTAGTCTTTTGAAAGATAGTCTAATGAAAATTATCCTCGAATTTAAAAAAATCATAGCAATTACTTTATCTGCTGCTTAATTATTAATTACAAATCTCACTTAGAGCCATCTCAGTGTTATCTTAGATATGAAAAACTTTTTCATTCAAAAATTTTTGCAATAGCTGGAAAAAATAAAATACCGATTCATTTTATTTCCTAATTAAGTGCAGTGCACATTGAATGGCTTATACGGTTAGGGGGATTTAAATCCCCCTAGACTTTTTGCTTTCGTAACAATTAAAATCTGGTGTTGATGATTACATAATACGGACGAGTGAGGGCAGAGAATAATTGAGAAATTGCAATTAATTTACTTACTTGATGTTGGTTTTTGTTTTCAATGAAATTCCCAAAGTCCCAAAGCAGAGCTTTATTGAAATTCTCAAAAGTATATAGCATGTCTCATTTAAAATAAAAGAATTAACCTCTTTTCTCCTAAATCGGAAGTTTGATTCGAATATAAAATACTCATCGAATCTCCTATTTGTATATATAATACTTAAATGTGGAAAATTTTGGTAAAATCTAGGCAAAGATATTTAAATGGATCCATACATTTGCCTAATCCTGTACATTGTATTGTACTGTATTATATGACTTCTTTTTGATTTCCACGTGTAAAAAGAACAAGTTATAGGGTTTATGCTTTCTTACATCGGCAGAAAAAGTTATAACGGGGACTTCCGAACTTTGATAGTTTATATCGCCCATATTACTGAAGCTACATCTGTCGAATTGACTGTCACCTATTCAGTATATTCTGCCAAATCATCATGGACGGATATTGTGTTCAACAGCACGTTGCAAATGATAAAATTGTTTTATCAAAATGGGTATTCTGTTCGGGTAACGTTCCGCGTGCTTCGCCCATTTCAGGGGTCGCCATAATCATCCGACCGAGAGGACTATTAGCAATGTGGTGTATAAATTCGTGTCCACCGGTTCAGTAAACAATGAACTAACACCCGTACGACGACGAAATGCAAGATCTGCCGAAAGCATCGCCGCTGTCCGTGAGAGTGTGCACTCGAGGTCGCGTCGCTCACAAGAACTCGGCCTTTCGCAGACAACAACTTGGCGAATTTTGCGTCGTGACTTGGCCCTGCACCCGTAAAAAATTCAACAGATCCAGGAGCTGAAGGTAAACGACCATGGATAACGACGTGTGAATGGGGCCTGGAGCAATTGGAAACTGACCCTAATTTTCATCAAAAAATCATCTTCAGCGATGAGCAAAGAAAATTGTCGAATTCGAAACGATACCAATCCACGCGAGATCCAAGAGCGTCCAATGCATCCCGAAAAAGTCACTGTTTGGTGTGAATTTTGGGCTGGCAGCGTCATCGGTCCATATTTCTTTGAGAACGACGTTGGTTAGGCCATGACCGTCAACGGCGAGCACTAGTCGATGATTACCAACTTTTTTTGGCCTGAATTAGATGATATGGACACCAACGACATGTGGTCTCAACAGAATGGCGCTACCTGCCACACAGGTCGTGCGGCATTGGACATTCTGCACAAGCGATTCAAGGGCATGGTTATCTCAGGTGGAGGTGATGTGAACTGGCCAGAGAAATCGTGCGATTTGCCCCCTTTGGCCTTTTTCTTGTGGAGTTTTCTTAAGTCGCAGGTTTATTCGAATAAGCCACAAACCACAGCGGCCCTCAAAGCCAACATAACCCATGCCATCCGTGATATTCAACTTGATAGACGCGCCAGGGTCACGGAAAATCGGGCATTTCGCTAGCGCGTCGCCTAGCGAAGCCGCGGTGGGCATTTGCGCGATTTTATATTCCATACATAACGGCATCGATAGGTCTTTCAAACAAATAAAAAATTTCAATGATATCTCACACACACAAAAATAGGAAGCGCTTAATGAAAGACCCGCTATATTTAAACAATTTTGAGAAACGTGAACTCAACGTCATTATAACTAAAATTCTTTTTATGGACAAGATTCATTCCTGGTGCATCAATTCTTCAAGAAATATACCGCGCACAGAAGATTAGTTAATCAATAACGTCAAAAATTAAAGTATGATGTCACATTATATCTTATATACCCTGACCAAATATTCATCGATTCTTCTATTAAGTATTTATTGCATCGAATAATATAATTTATTATATTGATTTACGAGATACACGAAATTTAATAGAATTCGTCCCAAATAGTACCAAAATAAATACTAAAATTACAAATACAAAAAAAAGCAATTAATAGTGCAATACCTAGAAAAACAGATTAATTGAAATATTCCAGGGTGTAAGAATACTTTCCAAACAAAGTCGATTCTTAAATATATCATTTTACATAGTCTAGTAAATTCATGTAATTTAATAATTAAAAAAATAAGAAATGTATAGTAAATCCTTGATTTTTGTGGTTACGTCAGGACACGTGGCGTATATGTTATTAGAAGTGTGAACGATTTTCTCTAATAGGATATTTGTTTCCTTCATATAATGTTACCATGTGGGTAGGTAATATACAGTATTGTGCAAATTAATGGAATCATGACTATTTTTTAGTTTCCTGCATGTGGCAACATTGTTAGGTCAGTTCTGACAGTAGTTTTATGTCAAAAAACATAACCTATATCACTGGGAATACATTACACAGTTATTCAGTGCGTTTTAGAGAGTTTGTTCACATATACTCCTTCAAAGTTCAAAATTTGATTTATATCGTGCTTTTACCGGTTGTTCGCGATATGGATATCACATCCAGAAAACGTTGAGCACACTGCAATGACACAGAGAGATATTGCCCAGGAATGTGGTGTTAGTTAAGGAGCAGTAAGCAAGATTCTAAAGCAAAAAAAGAATACCGGAGTAGTTGAAGTGAAACGAGCGCGAAAATGTGGGAGAAAGAGGAAGATGACACCTCGAGATGTCACTTTTTTGGTCAGAAATAGCAAGCTGAACCTAAGAAAAACTAGTTTCGAACTACAAAAAGACTTAGCCGATGCTGGAGTGAAAGTGCATGACTCGACAGTTCGTAAGAGACTTTTAGAGTCTGGAAGAAAAGCCATTCGACCACGGAAGAAGCAACTCCTCGCTCAACGAATGATGAAGCAGAGGCTTATTTGGGCCAAGAAATATGCCGGATGGAATGAGGAAGACTGGAGAAAGATGTTGTTCTCGGACGAGTCCCATTTTTTGGTGCAGGGGTAGCGATCAAATGTGGAGATGAAAAACTCACTGCAGCTTATATCGATCACACTGTCAAACATCCTGTAAAGAAGATGTTTTGGGGATGTTTTCCGTACATGGGGACTGGATCGCTGGTGCCTATAGAAGGCATGATGAATAGCCAGAAATATAAAGAGCTACTGGATAAGTATTTGGGAAAAGATCTAAAGAAATGTTAGACAAACGGAGGTGCAATTTTTCAACAGGACTCAGCTCCATGCTACAAATCGAAGGTTATGGTTAAATATTTCAAGGAAAAAGGAATAACTCTTCTCGACTGGCCTGGCAATTCTCCAGACTTAAACCCAATTGAAAATCTGTGGGCCATTTATAAGGCTAGCTTACATAAAATGGACTATACAACGAAGACAAAACTGATAGAAGCAGTAATTCAAGTGTGGTTTCGGGACGAGAAAATAAAGTAAAACTGTCAAGAAATAATAGATTCCATGCCGAAAAGAGTTCAGGCTGTTATCGCAGCCAAAGGAGGGCATATCTCTTATTAAATTACTAGTAATTTATAATTTTGTAGCATCTCATCGTGATTATATGACAAATAAATGGTTTTCTTAGTTATATTGTGTTTTATTCTATTAATTTGCACAATACTGTAATTTCAAACAAAAGGACTTAATTAAATATGTATTAGAAAATGTCAATGTTTTCGATTTAATTCTTCATTTGGAAATGTATTTTAATGAATAACTGAAGTACGTTTAGTTGTTTTTAACATGTTTCGATAGCAATTCAAATATGTATTTAACTTGTCTGTTATCTAACCTAACTTTTCAAACCAATAGAGTTAATTTAAATAATACGTCACACTGAAATTCACTACAACTTTGTTGCGAAAGTGAGATTCAAAGTCACGAGTTTATTCTCAAGTATGATTTCTAGAGCTGGGACGATTCTGGTCGCGGTGCAAGGTAGACAGGCCTATAAATGCAGCAATCGTTTACCTGAAACGTTCTTCAGGATAAATATATACAATGCTCTGTGTTGAACATCAATATTACCTATTTAATAGTATTAATCGATTAATAATAATTCAGATATATTTCCATTATCTTAAATACTAAGATAAGCACATTCTAACTTATTTTGCGATTTGTTTGCATTCCATAGCATCTTATTGTTGCAATAAATAATTAAATTTTCTAATTTCAAATCAGTAAAGATTTGTGTTACGGGATAATATGTCCTTGAATTTCGAAAACAATTTCTTTACATCACTATTAGCGAAGGGTGTTTATATCTTGGGTTGTTTAGAAAATAACTTCATTGAGAATGGCTCGATGATTACGTGGTCTAACACAGAGATGTTGTTAATTCGGCGAAATCTTCTTTATAACTGTAAAACTATCCTTTATTGGGTTAAATAATACAATACAGAGCATACCGTCAATTGATCTGTGATTAATAGTGGGTCAAAGTGAATGTCTCATACAATTTTGCAAACAATGGAAAAAGCTATGTTGCGGCAGTAATAAAGTACACTCATTTGAATGGCTTAACACCAATCGAAATCAGAGTAAAGTTGGATTCGCCATTACTAAAGTCTGTTGATTTGTTTTCAAAAATTTAAAATCTGATTATATGAGCACAAAGGATAGACTTCGCAAAGGACGTCCAAAAATGGCTACTGCCCCGTATGATATAAAACGTGGTTGCTCGCACTTGAGTAAAAATTGAATAAATTGAGTGTTTGTCACGACTTTTTGGTACGTTTTCGTCGCAATCTGAAGCACTTTTTGCAACATTTCATTATCGACGATGAAATCTGGATCTACCATTACTCTCTTGAAGCCAAGAATAATCGAAACAATGAACATACAAGGTTTTCCGCTGTCGCGAAAAGCAAAAACGGTTTTGTTAGCTGGAAAGGTTTTTAATAACTGTGCTTTGAGATTCTCATGAAGTTATATTCATCAATTTCTTAGAAAAGAGGAAAACAATAAATGGCGAGTAATATGACAATTTGTTGGAGTAATTAAGCTAAAAAATCAAAAAAAAAAAACGGCCTCATTTGATGAAGTGCTGTTCCGTCAGGATAATATACCTGCCCACAAGTCTGTGTTCGTAATAACCAAAATTCATTAATCGATGTTGAAACTAGTGCTTCATAACTCTGTCCCCATATTTGGTACACAGCGATTATCATTTACTTTCAAAATACTTAGGCGGAAAGAGAAATTCGTCAAATTTCGAGGTAAATTACATTTGTAGATAACTATTTGGAGGAGTTAAATTCATCGACCTACATTGCATGCATTGCTTAGAGTATTGCTGGAACATGTGTCTTGAGTAAGCACAAGACCCTCCTCGAATTTTTAATCAGCCAACTTTATTCTAAAGCTTTCTCTTATTATTTTTGGGCGGTTCGCGCTTCATTTGCAAGAAAGCTTTTGAGTTTCTGTTTGCTTCTTTTCATCATGATTTTGAAAATGGAAAATAAAAACGAGCATTTTCGTCACATCTGGATTCTTTACTAATGAAAAGAGAAAATGTAAACGCAGCAAGAAAAAAGTTATCTGAACCGATGTCAGTGTCAAAACTTTTTTTGCAAAATTTTGGTGTTAACAATACACCTTGCTCCGGAAGACCGGTTAAAGATGAAGCTGATCGGGTCGAAATAAAGATATTAATTGAAGCAAAACGCCGAATAACAATATGAGAAATCGCTACGAGACAAATTTGTCGACGCTGACCGTTCTTGATTAAGCGAAACAACTTGATTTCAAACCGAAACTGAATATTTGTGTTCTCAAAGAAAGAGGTTTGCAAAATGATTTATTTTTATTATGATTTATAATTTCATTGCTGTTATGACAGATACCCTCGGGTCCCTTGTAAACCTACTGATAAATAAACGAAATTATTAATCATAAGTATGAAGAAAATATTTGTTCATTTATCTTTAATTTCTACATTTCTTTCTCTGTAATATTTCAAAGTAGTTATATTCGAACACGGTTGGCATACTATACCCATACTATACGTTTTATTCAAGTTGATAACACAATAAAAACATGTTTTTATACATATATATACTTTAAATATTTTCTACAGAATGATATTTTTAAAAAAAAAAATTTCAAATGTATGAATATAGGAAAAAAATGAGGCAAAACGAAAGAGTATAGGAAATAATTTTTTTCTAAGGAGTCCGAAATTTCATTTACAATGATGTCACACAAGGTATTTTTTGTATTTACAAACCGACGGCATAATATTTTCCTAAATAATATCAGAAATCTTATATATCTAAACGAATACAGAGAAACCAAACAGTAGTTGTAGGAAACAAGTGGACATAAATAACCAAATATCCAAACAATATCAAACCACGTAGTTATAATGAATTAAAATACGTATAACAAATGAATTAACCTTAATTTGTGTATAGTGTGTTACGGGGATGACGCAGTCTTGGTTGCCGACAGCGAGGGTATCCTACAAAGAAGTCTACACCAATTTAACATTACAGCTAAAAGTATATCATGATTATATCGGTCAAAAAAAGAAAGTGTATGAAGTCAATAAGTCAATAATCGAGCAGAGAATATTGTTCAACTTCTTGGGAATAGATATAACAAATGACCTTTATCGAGGAACAGTAAACCAGACAAGAAAAGCAGCAGTCTCTTCAGGGGCACTGAAAGATATAATATGGAGAAATAAATACTTTTGAAAAGAAGCCAAGATAAGAATTTATAAGACCTGCATTCGCCCAATACAAACCTATGCAATTGAAACAAGACCTGACACGAAAAAAACAAAGCAGGCACTAAAAATGTAAGAAATGAAAGTACTGCGAAAAATAATAGGAAAAACGAGACGGGATTGTATAAGAAATGAAGATATCCGACAGGAATATAATGTTCAACACGTAGTGAGATGGGGGCAAGAAAGGAAAAGAAATTGGAACCAGCATGTATCCAGAATGAATACCGACAGAGCAGCGAAGGATGTGCCAGGTGGAAAGCCAGAAGGAACCAGACGACCAGGAAGGCCACCAAAAAGATGAAGAGACAGTTGTCATCAATCTCTCAAGATAATAAATCTCAGTAAAACACAGGCCGTAGGTCTAATGTAAGAAGAAGTAGATAACAAATGTAATGGGTGTCCTGAAATTAAAGCAAGATTTGAATTTGTCGCCATTTGTGCAGGAAAGTGTTGGTAACCCTAAAAAAATAATTCGACAACTGACAATTTAGGGTTAGTAAAAATGGAGCGTTATACGATAGAACAATGTGTCTTCATTATTGAACAATATTTCAAAATACAGCTCTTGAAATATTACAAAATCGATACCTTTTGTTCTTGAAAACATCGCCAGCTCTCATCTCTACGGGTGCATGAAATTATATTCATTTTTTCATGGTGTAACGTATACTTTGTAAAGAAATCATGGAAATGTACAACAGAATAAATCGGTTCGTCGAAGGGTTTGGCTTAAGTATTTTGTGAGCATGAACTACTCATCCATATGACAAATAATATTCGTCGTTTTCCCAAAACAGCAAAATCACTAGTAAATTCCGACTTCGCCTCACCATAAGGGAGAGGTAATATAAGATACTTTTAGAACCGAAATATTTAATTCGGATTCGTGGAGCATGTTTATAGTTAATACAAATAGTAACAGTATTTTATTGGATATTTTATTATATTTGTATATATTAATTATATACATATGAAATAAGAATAATAATAATATTAGCAATAATAATTTATTAAAAAATTTTACATAAGAATTAGAACGTTTATTTGATAAATAGTACTTTAAAGCCTCCTTCTTTATAACTGCTGTAACTTGCACTACAGATATTTACGATGATAGATGGGAATGTTTTTACAATGAACCATAAGCTGGCATTATATGCACGTCTTGAAAGCGCCATTAATCGTATAAATTTTCAAACAGATTGCCCGTAAACACATGCTGTTACTATCGATCCAAGTAAACACTTCCTGTATGCCCTTAATCATGAATAAAAACGAATTCCGTGCAGTGATAAAGCATTTCATTTTCAAAGCCTTAAATGCTACACAAATAAAAACGAAGTTAGTTAAAGTTCATGATGAGTTATCTCCTTCGTATTGAACAGACGTAAACTAGAACAATCAGAGAGGATGCACCATTTTCTTGCAAATTAAAAACACCTACTGATGAACAAAACAATTAAAAAATTCCATGAAATTCTTATGGATGATCGCCGAGTAATGATGAGAGAGATAACAGGGAAAGTAGGCATATAATACGACTTTGTACATTGCACCTTCCATCAACATTTGGACATGAGAAAATTTAGTGCTAGATGGGTGCCGCACCTGTTGAAAATCTACCAAAAGCGATTGAAAAAGACCATTTGAAGAAATGTCTAGACATATTCGGAAAAAAATTATGATTTTTTTGCCACGTGGCATAAGTAACTGTCGATGAAATGTAGATACATCACACACTCCGGAGATCAAAGAGAAGTAAAAGCAGTTGGCAAAACATGGTGAGTTAATTTCAAAGAAGACTAAAACGATTCCGTCTGCTAGAAAAGTGATGGTTACCATCTTTCGGAATTTCCGAGAAATAGTTTTTATTGATGAGTTGCAACACGGGAAGAAAATAACGAGCAAATATTGAGTGTTGCTTTTAGATTGAATGAAGAAATCAAAGTTAAAACACCTGATTCGATAAAGAAAAAAAGATTTGCATTCTAGAGTCCCTACAAGTCGGCAATTGCGATGGCGAAATTGCAAAAATTACGACTCCAGTTAATTGAAAATGCACCATTTTCAGCAGACTTGGCTCCGTCAAATTTCTTTTTATTCTTAAACCTACTAATGGTTAGTTGGAAAGGAATTCTCATTGAATACTGAAATGATTGAAACTGTAAATTGATATTTCGAAGGTTTATATAAATTTCTTTTGAAGTGTTGAAAGATCTTGAAAGCGTTTGACTAAATGTGCAGTTCTTATCTCCATAGGTACATGAAATGAAATTCATTTTTTCATGCGATAACGTGAAGAAATAATGGAAAAGTCCAACAGAATAAATCGGTTCGTCGAAGAGTTTGTCTTAAATATTTTGTGAGCGTGAACTACTCATCCATATGAAAAATAAGTTTCTTTTGAAGGGTCGAAAGATCTTGAAAGCGTTTGACTAAATGTGTAGAACTGAAAGGCGGGAAGCAAGAAAATAAATAGAATTTTTTCCAGTTTTTTTTTGTGTCGTTCTAAATATTTTCCAATCTATCCTCCAATATTGTCAGCAATATTATTATACTTCTTTGATGATCAGGTGTATTTTTTCGAATAACGTAGTTTTTGAACGTGGAATATAAAAATGACTTCCAGCTCTAGTGTTTATACTATTACAGAAAGTGTTTTTTCTTTTAATATTGCGAGAAGGGAAAATTACCGAATTCATTATTTCTTGAGGTAAATTATGTGAAACTTTTTAAGTTGGTGTCAAAACGTGGAACTTGATAGATGTATATCTAATAAAGCTTTTTTTTATATCACAATATTTATACGAAAGAAAGGAACTGCATACCATTTTCATATATACCCTTCGTGAACGTAAATAAGTACCAAGCAATCGGTGGCATTATTTTTTACTTACCCACACAAAAATAATTAGAACACGTGACTAAATCCAAGTTGATTTATTAGTAAATGGGCGATCTTGTCAATGTAGGAGCGTCATGCGAGGCTTTCAAGTAATCTGTATTTAAACGTTGTTGGTTGTGGTCGTATATAACATTGTCGAATAAATGAGGAATAAGTCGTTTTGTACGGATATTAATAAATTTATATATAAATAAATACACGGCAGTATACTGGCAGTCATATTTGATGTTTAGTATGTGATTTAAGCCTTAAGTCCTCCATTAAAACAGAAACTAACTTTTTAATTTTACGTTCGCCATGTGCGCCACTGGCATCCCTATAAAATTACCCACTTAAACTAACAACAGAAAATATGGATTTCAAGCTATTAGTCATACTGGGAGAGATTAAGGTTTTAAAAAATCATAAATGAAGAGGTACAGTTTCAAAAAAGGTAGAGGCCTCAATTTTATGTATACCATAAGGTTGCATATGAGGCATTTAGTAAGAGATAGTACAAGAAACTAGAGCAATTATTATTAAGATTTTTAACAGTTTTGAAATTTAAAACTTTACGTCAAGGCGATTGATTTGATTTCATATTACAAGAGCGGTGGCGTGTTAATCCATTAACCTAATATCGTAGCATTCTTCCGAATATTAATATGCATTCCAAAAAACTGGAACGAATATGTTTATTCTACTTTATATTTACGCTGCACGTAAAAGAAAACGTTTCATTGTATCACGTTTATTTATAGTACAGAAAAGTTATTTACAGACGGTCAATGTACATTAAAAATTCCATATTTGAATGATCTTTCGTCTTGAAGAAAGTAGCCTTGGACTACTTCTCCCATTCCTAAGGGATTGACTTCTATTTTAATATGTTGATGGATATTCGATGTACGGCTAAAGAATTCCATTAAAAATGTACATACTTGAACAATTTGAAGAACATACTAGAATCCAAGAAAGGGTATAAATTTTTAAGGAATATCAATCCCGCTTTTATTCCATTTAACGTCGTTTTTGTTACGTTATACAGAATTACTTCTGATGTACGATGTATGTAGGTACATACGTACAGATACTTATGATATATTTAAAGTTAAAGGCCAGAAATATATCGATCATCTCTATAATTTCGACAATTTGCGTTACTCAGCGTTAACCTTATTCAATTAGATATTGCAAGTAAAGGTGTTAAAATAATACACATGTAAAATGACGTAATTGCTCGAATCGACACAATTTCAGTTTCAAACTCTTGAAAAACACATAAATAAGGTGGCCGCGTTATATTTAAAAAAGGGGGACGATGTTATTTGTAAATGAAATTTATTGTTTTTATAACAAAGAGTTGCCAAAATAATTGTACCGAAGCATTTGTTGCAATAAAGTGTCGCTTTAATACATGCCAGGAATTATTTTGGCGTTTGCTCTTATTAACACCTATTTCTTTCAAATATCTGCTTCCCCCCGCACACACACACACACACACACACACACACACACACACACACACACACACACACATATATATATATATATATAGCAGAAATGTTACATTGCAATATTTCGAATTTATTGAAATTTTCTGTAGAAAATCGTGTTTTTTTTCCTGTCAAATAAAATTATACATTACTGTATAATTAACTGGTTTACGCTAATATTTTGCATTTCTTTAACTGCTTTTTTTTACGTTAAAGTGCATATGGCAACCTTAACCCAGAATAATATCTGTAACGTAAAAATATGTCACAAATGTTGACGACGATTTTAGTGAAAGAAAATCCACGACAAATTTTAAAAGTTTGACAAATAGGTGCACAATGAATTTTCTCAGAGAAACTAGTTGAATCTTTTCTAAATCAGACTTTTATCATCTTCTATATAGCTTCTCCGCAGTGAAACAACATTATTCAAGCGGTGAGTGATTCTTTCAAAGTCGTCTCTAAAAGTTTAACATCTAATTCTGCTTGAAACCGTCGTTCTTTAAGGTGAGTTTAATGGTACAAATAATTGTCGTATACCAGGACTATTAAAGACTACATGTCATATATACACACTTGACATTTTTACAATTCTGTGACAATAATAGCTACTTGTGGGCGAGTGTTAACATAATGAGGCTTTCTTTTCCCCAATATTTCTTTTGTCATCAAATTAGCATAGATTCATTCGTGGCAGATCAAATTTAACTAATCTTTGCTCAATTTCGCAATATATGTGTGAGACCTTGGATAATCGCAGACAAGTCGATGTTTTATATACGGACTTGTCGCATGCATTTGACGAAATATCTGCTCGTTTTGTATTTGCGCTTAAAAAGCCTCGCTTCTCTTAGGTGCATTACAAAGCATACCGCTCTAAGGAGTTTGTTGCCATGTCAGGTGTCCCACAGAGTTCTCATCTAGGTCAACTTTGATTAAAAATGGATTGTCCTAATTTTGCTTTTATCGGCGATGTACAAATCTTTTCCAAAATTTATATCAATGATAGTTTACAAAGAAATTTTGACTTTAAAACGTGGTGTGATGTATTTCAATTAAACTTGAATGCCGATAAGTGCTGCGTTGTTACAAAAAGAAGCACTCCACTTTTACTAGATTATAAGATTTTGTCTAGACTCTTCTAATCCTCCCAATGTCGAACTCGTCAATGATTATCATTGGACCACTAGTAAAAATGAGATTCATTTGAAAAATGATACTGTTACAATCTACGCCATTCTAAGGGCACGATGCTAACTAACGAGAAGCAGTATTAGCCTTGAATGCTAAGAAATCGACCTAAACGAACGAATACGGTGAATAACGTTGTTTTTCTATGACCTACATCTGCGAATATTTCTCACATATCTTGGGTTACTATACTGATCTTTATGGGCAAGTAAGCAATCTTAGTCTCCTCTTTTCTTGTTTTATGGTTCCTTTAGGTCGTCCAGGGCCCCTTCTACTAAGTTGACTATCTTTTTGAGACTATTCTCTCCAGCAAGGAACTGTAACAATATTTCTTTAATCCGCTACCGATTATACGAAATGCAATACCCGCCTCATGTAGCCCAACGATACAACCCCTTTAAAAATTGCTTAACTGGTGTAAGTTTGGTAATTCTGGAGCTCTTGGCATTTCAGTACACTAATTCACAACTATAGATTTTTACAATCGAATAACGAAACTAAACTCATTCAAAATAACGAAAAACGAATTTTTTTCTTCGGAAAAAACGACACAAGCCTATTGCTTTCTTGCTACTCTTTTATTATTTGTTATTTTCAATTTTCAACATTGAAAACATTTGTATCAGATTTGGCTTAAAAATATATGCTTTTCCTAGGTGATTCGTATTCTGCTACAAAATATAGTTAAATAAAGTGACTGGTAAAGAAAAAACTTAGGTTTAAAAAACAGGAATTTCTTCGATCTCAATTTAGAGAACGGTTGGCGTAAAATAATTCAATCGCGTGATTTCTTTTCGGCATAGTTTTTTTCAGTGCAGCACAAGTAGGCAACAGTACAACAACATACTAACAGTATTAGGAAATATATACGTACATATGTTACTAGTATACGGAGAGTGCAATTAAAATGTATTATCGGTTAAAGTTATTTCTACGAAGACGTTCATCTTCCCCTGCAACATTTACTTAATAGGTTAATAGTTAAGATATCGGATTTTTTAATCTCTATCATCGAGCCATTGTACTCATACATTGTCTAGATTATTGCATGCTTAAACGTCAGAAAATGGTTTGAACGTGATTGAAAAGAACCGACTCCTACTACTCTCGAATTTATTAAGCAGAAAACAATTGCTTCTAGATCACGTACAAGGAGTCTATGCTTTATCAGTTAGATATTATGCTTTAAGGTTAGAAGAGTTCATATAGATAATTGAAATGCCAATTTTCTGTCTAATATTTTGTTGATAAGACCTTGTTAAAATTCGTAATAAACATCAATCGAATTGTTAAAAATCCACGCGCCATAATTTTGTTATTGGAAAATTTGTGACTAACTACGACTACTTATTTGGATTTTTTGCAAAATGGTCAAACAGCAATTTAGAAGACGTATACTTAGATATACAATGTCCTAACCCAATCTCCAATATCTCCGATTCTAAATACCTGAAATTTGTAAAAAATCATTAATAGCAACGCGATAAATGATATTTAATAATCAAAGCAATAGCCAGACTTTAACAACAAAATTTGTTAGAGTTGTGAAATTTGTTAAATGACAAACATCATTATTTATTAGGACTGGAAATAGTACGAGGACAAATTGATATGTAAGGTCTCAACAACACCTTTGTCTGTAAACAGTCATTTCGACTAACTCGTCTTTTGTTAGTAACAGTGTCATTTTTACGATAGTTCGATTTCTAGAATGTGTCCAAGCAACGATCTGTGATAGAATTTTAACGCTGAAAGGAAGGTTATGGTTATGAGCCCATCGAAATTTAGAGGTGTTCGAAAGCTACTTATGGAAACGATTGTATGGATGCGAAGAATGTTTTCTCTTAAGATGTTTGACGAAAGCGATTAGGTTGACTAGCATTAGGATCGTATGAGAAGAATCAATGACAGGTGAATGCAGAAACAGAAATTTAAGTACATGAAAATTTGCGTCAGACAGATTTCGCGACAGTTAACGTATGTCATGAAAGAATAAACGAAAAACATTTTTCAAGAACTTAACCAATAACGACATAAAGATGATTTTCTCACCGGGAACGAATCTTGTGTTCATCGGTATGGCCCTGAAAATAAGTGGCAGTCAGTGGAATATTGGTATCCTGATTCTCTACGTGGACGACTACGAAAATTCAAAAGTCGTGCTCACTATTTTCTGGAATGCAAAGGTAATCATGCATACCAAATATCTGCCGAAGCGCTCAACGATTAATTTAATAAGGTACTGCAAATCTTTACGATCACAAAAACATCGTATCCATAGAATAAGGCCGGGACGACAACGCCAGGCCGCATTGCAGCAACAAAACAATGAAGACAGTGACATGCTTGAAATTCACGGTTGTTTTGCATTCTCCGTACAGTCCTAATTTGGCACCCTCAGATTTATGGTTGTTCCCAAAGTTGGAGGAGGTGATGAAAGGCCAACATTTTTCATCAGACACTGAAGCTCGGTCTGCCGGTCGCAATTGTATACTCAATGACATTAGAAGTGTTACACCTAGAAGGAATAGTTTCCTGGACGTGATTTTTTGGTAATGTGATAAGCTTAAGTCAAGAATGAAACGATCAGATTTCCAAGAAATTTTATTAACATTAATTCGAAAAAAAATCAATAATGTGTTTGGCGACCCCGTAGCTGTAGACACTCCTGTACACGTCTAGGCATCGACAAAGTAAGATGGTCGATGTCTGCTTGTGGCACCTCGTTCCAAGCAACTTGAACTTGGTGGATTAACTGTGCCAGAGTTTGTGGAGGATGGTTCAAATTGGTCAGTCTTCTCCCCATTATGTCCCACACATGTTCGATGGGATTTAAATCCGGTGAACGGGGTGGCCACGGCAAAACATTAACGCCAGCTTCTCGTAGAAAGTCCATAGTACGACGAGCAATATGTGGACGCGCGTTGTCTTGCTGAAAAAGGACGTGTGGACGGCCATCTAGATAAGGCAATAAAGTGGTTTGTAGGACGTCATCAACATAACGCGCTGCTGTCATACTGCCCCGAATAAACAGAAGAGGTGATCGGCTTCCATATGCAATAGCCCCCCAAACCATTACTCCAACAGTCCTGTGCACATGCCTCTCAACAGCAAATCCAATATCAAGTCGCTCTCCACGACGGCGTCTTACCCTCTGACGTTTGGACTGGTGCAGAGAACGGCAGTATTGGGAAGCAGAATGGCATAATGTCGTATTCAGCGACGAATCGCGATTCTGCCTAGGCATGCATGATGGCCGTCAGAGGGTAAGACGCCGTCGTGGAGAGCGACGTGATATTGGATTTGCTGTTGAGAGGCATGTGCACAGGACTGTTGGAGTAATGGTTTGGGGGGCTATTGCATATGGAAGTCGATCACCTCTTCTGTTTATTCGGGGCAGTATGACACCTGCGCGTTATGTTGATGACGTCCTACAAACCACTTTATTGCCTTATCTAGATGGCCGTCCACACGTCCTTTTTCAGCAAGACAACGCGCGTCCACATATTGCTCGTCGTACTATGGACTTTCTACGAGAAGCTGGCGTTAATGTTTTGCCGTGGCCACCCCGTTCACCGGATTTAAATCCCATCGAACATGTGTGGGACATAATGGGGAGAAGACTGACCAATTTGAACCATCCTCCACAAACTCTGGCACAGTTAATCCACCAAGTTCAAGTTGCTTGGAACGAGGTGCCACAAGCAGACATCGACCATCATATTTTGTCGATGCCTAGACGTGTACAGGAGTGTCTACAGCTACGGGGTCGCCAAACACATTATTGATTTTTTTTCAAATTAATGTTAATAAAATTTTTTGGAAATCTGATCGTTTCATTCTAGACTTAAGCTTATCACATTACCAAAAAATCACGTCCAGGAAACTATTCCTTCTAGGTGTAACACTTCTAATGTCATTGATATATTAAAAGTAAATAAGAAAGTTTTTTTACGGAATTAATAAAGAAACGGATTCAGTGTATGAAGAAATGTGTTGCACTAATTAGAGATAACGTGAAAATATCTATGGACATTGGTAGTGCGATAAACTGATTTCATTACTTGTCCTTTTTTATATCTATTTTATGGAGTTCAGAGGCTCTTTATATTAATCTATTCTTGTATCTTCCAAACACGACAATAGCTTTTAAACTGTAGCACTGAAAATATTGGCTTTATATAGCACTTCTTAAACTTTTGTTTATAAATATTATTTTCATTAAAATTTTTTAGGTTTGACTTTATACATTTTATTTATATTCTGGGATGTTCAGTACAATAGGTAAACTGATGTCGTTTGTTTTTTTTTTCTGGTTCAGTAACATGTTACTATTTTATCAAAACATTAATGGCAAATTAACCAAATTCAGATCCTATGCTTTGCTTCCTCTATATTCGTGACAAATATTACCACACAAATTATGTCCAGGGAAAAATAACAAATCACTGACATAGCGCATTCGATAATATATTTTCTGCTTAAAATTCAAATTATTTACTTTTCAATATTTACTTTAACTACACCTGCATAATTTAATATGCGACATTCAATTTTTATTAGTATTTTAATAGTAAACATGTTTCTTTAAAACAATTAAACAATTGCTTTTTTGAAATATAATTTTTTATTTAAAACTATGTATTTATATATACACGATACTAATAAGCTCGTAGTAAGTTCTAGACTTTTCAGTAATGAAAATGTAATGATAGTCACTATTTTAATAGTGTATATAAAGAATACCTTATCGTACAAACTAAAATACATATTGCTATTTAATTATGATTTAAAATATAAAAACGAGCTTCTTATAGTTTTGAAAAAATATGTATATTTACTAAGGCTTTTACAGGCTTTTAAAAATCTATATTTCTCAGTGCATGTTCTACACGTGTTATAACATCTAGCATTTTTATATTTTCTAAATAAATAATTCCACAATTTAAAATAAAACTCTCAATTTACTTACGTATAACATGTTACTCTCTACGTTTATGTAAAGATTCTTGCATGAACACTGCCAAAATAAATAGTTCTCTATATTGTATTTAAACATTTATTATAATTAAATCAATATGCTGTTAATTGATGTATAAAAATGTAGAAAAGACTAAATAACCAACAAACATTTAATTAAAATTATAGTCGTATAGTTTTGTCATAATAACTAATTTTGAGTTTTGAAAAATAAATACATAAGACTACCTATTATGCGCGAGAATATCAAACCCTCCAAGTATACAAGAGTCTCACGTAATGGTTTCTATTTTGAAATATACATCTTTATAAGACTTGTTAAAATAGACTAAGCTAGAGTTTTTTAAAAAAACACTTTAAAAATACAAAACTGTATATACGAGGGAGCGTTTTTATATTCGCGGAATGGGGGACAAGGGGTGGAAATAAAAAAACCAAATTATTTTTCTATTCACCTGCAAGACGGATACATTTTTCATATCTTTCAATTAATTTATTTATACCCTCATAAAAAAATGATTTCTATTTACCTGCAAAATACGCCGAAACTGCCTCCTTGACTTCATCATCGGCAGTAAATTTTTTACCCTGCAGCTCTTTTTTCATTTTCGGAAACAGGCAATAATCACTCGGGGCCAGGTCTGGGCTGTAGGGTGGGTGATTCACAATTTCGAAGCCCAATTTTCCCCGTCTTTTCCCCGTCTTTTCTCTTTAATGGCTTCTTTTAGTCGCTCTAATATTGAAGCGTAATATTCTCCGGTTATAGAAACACCTTTATCTTTATAATCAATCAACAATATTCCTTCCGAGTCCCAAAATACCATTGCCATGAGTTTCCCAGCTGATTATGACACTTTAAATTTCTTGGGAGGTGCTGTGCCCTTTTTATGCCACTGCATGGAGTCTTGTTTGGACTCAGGTTCATAATGATGAACCCAAGTTTCGTCTCCAGTAACAATTCCACTCAATACACCATCCTTGTCTTCATTACAGAGGTCCAAAAATGCACGCGAACACTCTACGCGCTGTTGTTCTTGCGGCGGCGTGAGCATTCTCGGCACCCATCTTGCGCTGACCTTAGACATGCCGAGATGATCGTGTAGGATTTTAAAAATTGTTGTATCGGATACTCCAACCATTTCTGCGAGTTGTTTCTTCTTTAGTCGAGCATCTTCGAGTACAATTTGTTCAACTTTTTGGATAAGTGCTGGCGTGGTCACCTCAATGCTCCTGCCCGGCCTCGGGTCGTCTTCAAGGGATTCCCTTCCTTGTTTAAATAAATTATGCCACTTGTACACCATGGTTTTTCCTGGACAAGAGTCTCCGTAAACCAATGACATCTCATTCATTATGGTCGCGACTGATTTTCCTTGCATGGTAAGGAACTTTATAACGGCACGATATTCGATTTTTTCCATATTTCACTTTTCACTCCTGATTATGTTACTTGGTTGACGATAGCTCAAAGACTAACTGTCTAATAACAATGAAACTTCGTATTTATACTAATCATGAGTCGCTGCACAGGCCACGCCCCCAATGCGCCTACTTACCCCTCTACAACCCGCTCATTCAGCGAATATAAAAACGCTCCCTCGTATAATGATCCTCTGTTCCTTTATGTATCATGTTGGATAATAAAGTTTTGAAATTAGTTTTATAAACTTAAATTAACTGAATAAAAATTTGAAAAGTTATACTGATTATAAATACCATTATTTTTCATATATTAGTATTCACTTCTCATTTTTATCAAGCATTTGAAATAAATTAGTTATAGTGTAGTAGTCATATAAACTACGTTCATTTAACTACCGCTAAACAAGGAATTTCTAATGAGAAAACACGTCTGATTGTCTTCGAGCGTAAGACCGAATTCTTCTTTTTTATTTCGCGTTCAATTTTTTACAATTTCTATTTACCTCTATTCTACTCTGTGCGGCGCATTGTCGAATTACCTTAACTATCATGTAAATCTTAAATTATTTTCGATAATATTTACATTTGTATTGCGAATTTTTTAAAAATTACTAGCTTTTATTCAATATTTCAATTAAGTATCGATGTTCTTTTATGTCTCCATTGAATCGTGTTCATTTTTACTTAAAAATTATAACTTCACATTGAAATATAAAGATTGTTTCTTGTTGGTTCATTACTTCGCTATTTATATGGAAATAAACGAAATGATTATTTTGATCAATATTTTGAAAAATATAATTTTATGATGGCTTAGATACTAATTGAACTACCTATCTCCGTAGAGCATTACATCTCCGAATTCTTTTGTCTACATTGGTGTTACACATATTACGTACACATCACTTAAAACTTGTATCATGTTATTTGTTTTTTAAATTGACACAATTTCAAATTCTGGATCCTCTGATATTTCTTTGTAGACAATGTCCATTATTAAGAACAGAAAAACGAGTGTATTTTAGGTACAAATCTTTGTATACAATAGTGGAACTTAAAACTTACACAAAGCAATATTTCAAAATTTTGGACAAAGGAAATATTTTGTAATTAAGAACATAATCGCTTAAATATAAATAAAACTATAGCAAGGCTTGCTCAAACGACCACCTTTGTTAGACGATTACCTGAGTGAACAGAGTAAATAACAGCATTTTATTAATCCCTGATATTTTATTTAACTCGTCGAGATCGACCACATTTTTCTGGAACCATGAATGGTCTTTTTACAGTTTTGCTGTATATTTAGGTATAAAGTGTATATTTACTTTTAGATGTACGGTAAACTAGTTTTAAGAATTTTATTTTATTGTATGCGTATAGACATCCAATGTGTTTTTCAATCTTAAGTAAAAGTGACGTATATTTTATTCATTAGAGTATATGAATATATTCTACACCTTATAATTATATCATATTCATAATACGATACCAATATGTATGTATACTCAAGAAATATAAATTGTTCAAAGTTCCCCTTTACTTATAGAGTGCTGCGAATTCTTGTACGAGTCGTGCATGTATTTACGCACTATTTCTAGAGGCTTTCTTTTTCTGCATCTTAGAAATATGTTGTTTCGAAATCTTCAAATTTGAATGAGACCTCTAAGAGGTAACGTCTTTGAGAATATTCCATAGTTCGCGAGGCTTAATAAATTCAAGCCATGCCTGGTTGTTTCCGCTTTGTGAGCGGTTGCCAAATCCTATTGAAACATCAATTTATTCTCCACAAACAAAAAGTATGTCAGAAGTTTCGTCAGAGTTTCCAACACATATTCTTTTCGTATAAACGGGTAGATGTTTTTACCCCTGTCTCGCAAAAAGTAATAAAACTTTGTAGGAGTCAAACCATCAAACTTACTGAGGAGGGATGGTGATCATATTGAACCGGATTTCTAGGGAATTACGACAATACACTCTCATTTTGTCGGTTATATAATTCTTTTATAATACACTTTCTCGTCTGAGTTAATTTTATGTGACCAGATTGCTTGCCCATTGCTCACATTTCACTTAGTTTCGTGCAGAGCTTAAACAACCGCTATGAAGGCGATCGTCACTAATGTTTCAAAATGAGCAATACGATATATGAAACGTTGGCAAATATTAAGGCGAAAAAGTAAGCTATACTATATGCTACGTATTTTTTGTCATGTTGTGCAAGACAATAACAACAATGCAATTATGGTATTTGGACCACTCCTTAGCATAAATAGTATTCACTGAGCTGCTACTAAATTTGTGAAATTCCACAATACTGAAAGTGTCTATAGTTATACTGATTGTAAACATTAGAATAAAATAAGTTTGAAATTATCGACGAAATATGTTGTGGACGGTGGCAATCGGTCGACGAAAGTTAAGAGCCTATTAGTCAACCAATGAAAAATATATTTCCCTTTATGATATTGTACGATAGCATGTGTATATATTAATAAAACTGATATGTGGTCATGATACTAATGGTTTGGTAACCTTATTGTACCGGGCTTCTATTTCAAGATCGAGGTATGAAATTATATTTTAGGTTCCGTTTCAAGACATCGGAACATGTTTAGATTTTATATTTATAGTATAATTTGAGATTCTCCATAAAAACATATTTTATCTAAAAAGATTTTTATTTTTATACAAAAATACATTCACCAATATAATTCTTTAAGAATATTAAGAATTAATTTTAAGTTTTTTTTTAAAAAGGTATAATATGTTTAAGTGAAAACTTAATCTAATTGTTTTTGATATACGAGGGTAGTTTGACAAGTAGTGAGAATGGAAAAGAAAAACGAATTTTTTAAATACAAAATAATTTTTATTTTTCAATATATTTTTCTAAAAGAGCAATACATTTATTCCAACGGTGCTCCAATGTCCTTATGCCATCTCTAAAATGCGATTCCGGAAGGCTCGCAAAATATTCATTTACGAAGATGATAAGCTCGTCATTAGACGAAAATTTCTTTCCACATAGTGCCGTTTTCAATTTTGGAAAAAGATGGAAGTCGGAAGTGTACTAAATTTAGTTGATTTTTGAGTAAACATAATCAATAAAATTTGTCAGATTAATTAAGAAAAAGTGACATTTAGAATGTATCCTATTGAAGAGAAAATTCAATTTATCAATTGATATAATTCAAATTTGAGTTTGAGATAAATTGACAAGTCCAACAACAATTACTAAAATTAAAAATATCCAGACGCATAGATGGGCACCACAAAAAGAAAAGTAGATACGGTTTCAGCAAGATGAGGCGAAGTCCCGTTATGTTCAAATTATACAAAATTACATGAAGCGTAAACCTGATCAACGTTGGGGTATAAAGAGGTGAAATGGAATGACCAGCACTTGAAAATTAAGTGTATAACGAGGAAAGGCTAAATAATGGTAAACTGAAGAGAAGAATAATTAAATGAATTCTATAATAATTTAGAACTTTACATAGAAGTAGTGATGGCAATTTTGAATATTTACTGAATTAAAATAAAAAATTTTTTTGTAATTTAATGAAGTACTAAGGAGATTAAAGCACCTCGCCGACCTCTTCCGTGGTTTCCTATCCGCTGTGTTTTACTTTCATTCTTTAAACCTTGCACATCTTAAACCTTTTTCCACGTTCTGCAACCATCTTACTGTTGGTTTATATTTCCAGGATTCATGGAAGTACAACGTACGTCGTTTATAAGTTTTACTGACCCTCAGCTCCTTTGTTAGATAGTGTTAATCTTTCTGCGGTATACATTAATATTCTTCTTATTAAATTTAATTTTGATGTTATTCCTTCATTTACATATAATATTCTGTTTGTTGGTATTTTTTTCTGTGAAATATAATAAATCAGTTACTCTTTTATTAGTTTGGTACATAAGTATATTGAATCGAAGGCTATATTTATTTTCAAATCATACTTATTCGATTTTTCTATTATCTGTTTTAAAGTGTGAATAGCATCTATTATAAGTCTGTCTCAGAGAAAGCGGAGCTTTTTTAAAATAAAAACAAAAGCTTCCTATTTTGGTAAAATCATTTATTTTACTCAAAGTAGCCGCCTTCGGCTTCAATGCAAGGTTTTGCGCGATCAATTAACATGTCGATTGAATTTTTAAGTTAATCTTTAGAGATGTCCTTCAAGATCGCTGTCGACGCCTTTTTGATGGCTTTGACGTCGGCATAACGTTGTCCTTTCATCGGCAAATGTAGTTTGGAGAATAGACAGAATTGATAGGGGGTTAAATCCGGTGAATACTATGAATGGTTGGTTGATGGTTAAAATGCCATTTGTAGTCAGAAAATTAGTGATAAGTGTCGAGCGATGATATGGTGCATTATCATATAACAAACGCCAGCTTCCATTTTCATGATATTGAGGGCGTACATGACGAATACGCACCAAAAGACGCTTCATAACACCAAGATAATATACAGCATTGACTGTTTGAATAGTAGGTACAAACTTTTTGTGCAGTATGCCTTTCGAATTATAAAAACAAATCGACATTGTCTTCACTTTAGATTTCTCCAAACGGCTTTCTTTCGGTCTTTCTTCGCTTGGATGCTTCCATTCAGAGCTTGGTCTCTGGATCATATTAAAATACCACATCCCATCGCCAGTTACAATAGAATACCTGAAGTTTTCGTCCTTTTTTAAGTCTTTAACCAAGTCTGTACAATGTTGATTTCAGAGGAATTTTTGATGATCAGTTAACTTGTGTGGTATAAACCTTCTACAAATCTTTCTCAGTCCCTAATTCTGTGTCAAAATGCGATGAATTAAGTTCTTGTAAATATGTAATTCCATTCCCACATATCGCAACGAGAATTTCGGCTCATTTCTGATAAATTCATGCACAAGTTCGATGTTATTTTCCGTAACTACAGATTTTTGCACCAGGATGTTCGTCGTCATTTATGTCCGTACGACCATCTTTAGATCGTTTATACCACTCACACATACTCGTACGTGTTAAGCACGTATCACCATACACTTGTTTTATCAAATTAAACGTTTCAGTAAACGATTTGTCAAGTTTAAAAAAGGAAAAAGAGCAAATATTAGTTTTCTCTTTGTTTAAAACTCATTTTTCGATGAATGCCAAATATACATTGTTACTTTATGCGCAATTTCTCTGCTTCTAATAATACAAATGTCATGATATTTTGACATAACATTTTCGAAAGATCTGCCTAATCGACGCATATTTTTTTTAATAGATGGGGCCACTAAGAATTATTATTCTAAAAGGTTCCGTTTTCTCTGCCACAGACTGTAGATTTGATAAAAAATAGTAGTTAATTTTATCGTAGTTATTAAAAGTTACAATAATTGTCGAAAATGTTGTCGTTCTTGACTGTACGTTTTAAAATATTCCACTCAAAATTTTTGTTGACATTTTGCAATATTATCTTATTATTGTTAATAATATATTTTTTTTTCAATTCCTTACAGTATTTTATATAAATTCAGTTTAGGTGTTCGAAATAGGCTGCTTTTGGACAAGGTCGCAAGGAAAAATCACAAGATGTTAAATCACATGAGCATTATATTTCAATTAGTTATACATTCACCAAAAAATTTTCTTACAAAAAAATTTGCCTTTCTAGTGGACAGAGACAGGTTACAATAAGTTAAAAATATGCATTTTGACTGTCATCCTGCAATCTGTCAACAAATATTTGTCAAATTTCTGTGCGATATCTTCCAGTAGTTAATGTTCCTTTAAAATATAAAATAAAAAAATAACTCTTCCTTTTTTGTTTAATGCTGTTCAAAAAGTAATTATTCCTGGATGTAGTAGTTGTTCAATAATTGCATGTGGATTTTTGACAGTCCAAACTCTTGTATCTTGTAAAAATTCTGGGCTGTTATTCATGTTTTTAAATCAAATACAGAAATATAGTCTTCGTAGATTAGATATCTTTTTTAATAATGTGTGAGTTGATCAGGAGAAAGATTAATTAATCGACTATATTTGTCGAAAGAAAGTTTTAGTTTTACCTTATATTATAACTTTAATATTACTGACAACTTGCGGGGTATGTTTCTTCTTCTGCTATTTAATTTTCTAAAAACAACTTTGAGAAAACAATTTTACAACTCACCCTAAAGCGTTTTTAGTCTACTGTAAAATTTAGGAACTCGGCTTGAAATTTCCAATTCGGTTTTGTTCCGGCCGAATCCATATACCATGAACTTTATCATTAATTGGAAAATATGCTTAGACTAAAAAAATATCAAGTGAAATACAGAAAAGCAATTCAATTTAACACAAAAATGCTTAGTAAACAGCATTAATTGACACTAGTCAAATGACTATATAACAAATTTTTCAAAGCAATTATTCAATGGCTTCCTGTTTCATTTCTGTAATTTATTTATTTATAAATGATTAACTACTGTTAATTAGGTTGTAGTAGTGGAAGTACCTTGCTATTTAATTTTCTAAAAATCACTTTCAGAAAACAATTTTACAACTCTCCCTAGAGCGTTTTTAGTCTACTGTAAAATTTAGGAACTCGGCTTGAAATTTCCAATTCGGTTTTGTTCCGGCCGAATCCATATACGAGGGAGCGTTTTTATATTCGCGGAATGGGGGACAAGGGGTGGAAATAAAAAAACCAAATTATTTTTCTTTTTCAATATATTCACCTGCAAGACGGATACATTTTTCACATCTTTCAATTAATTTATTTATAACCTCATAAAAAAATGATTTCTCTTTATCTGCAAAATACGCCGAAACTGCCTCCTTGACTTCATCATCGGCAGTAAATTTTTTACCCCGCAGCTCTTTTTTCATTTTCGGAAACAGGTAATAATCACTCGGGGCCAGGTCTGGGCTGTAGGGTGGGTGATTCACAATTTCGAAGCCCACCTTATGCAGGGCAGCTAACGCAACGCGGCTCTTGTGGACGGGCGCGTTGTCGTGCAAAAGCAGAACACCTTTTGTCAATTTTCCCCGTCTTTTCTCTTTAATGGCTTCTTTTAGTCGCCCTAATATTGAAGCGTAATATTCTTCGGTTATAGAAACACCTTTATCTTTATAATCAATCAACAATATTCCTTCCGAGTCCCAAAATACCGTTGCCATGAGTTTCCCAGCTGATTGTGACACTTTAAATTTCTTGGGAGGTGCTGTGCCCTTTTTATGCCACTGCATGGAGTCTTGTTTGGACTCAGGTTCATAATGATGAACCCAAGTTTCGTCTCCAGTAACAATTCCACTCAATACACCATCCTTGTCTTCATTACAGAGGTCCAAAAATGCACGCGAACACTCTACGCGCTGTTGTTTTTGCGACGGCGTGAACACTCTCGGCACCCATCTTGCGCTGACCCTAGACATGCCGAGATGATCGTGTAGGATTTTAAAAATTGTTGTATCGGATACTCCAACCTTTTCTGCGAGTTGTTTCTTCTTTAGTCGAGCATCTTCGAGTACAATTTGTTCAACTTTTCGGATAAGTGCTGGCGTGGTCACCTCAATGCTCTTGCCCGGCCTCGGGTCGTCTTCAAGGGATTCCCTTCCTTGTTTAAATAAACTATGCCACTTGTACACCATGGTTTTTCCTGGACAAGAGTCGCCGTAAACCAATGACATCTCATTCATTATGGTCGCGACTGATTTTCCTTGCCTGGTAAGGAACTTTATAACGGCACGATATTCGATTTTTTCCATATTTCACTTTTCACTCCTGATTATGTCACTTGGTTGACGATAGCTCAAAGACTAACTGTCTAATAACAATGAAACTTCGTATTTATACTAATCATGAGTCGCTGCACAGGCCACGCCCCCAATGCGCCTACTCACCCATCTACAACCCGCTCATTCCGCGAATATAAAAACGCTCCCTCGTACCATGAACTTTATTATTAATTGGAAAATATGCTTAGACTAAAAAAATATCAAGTGAAATACTGAAATGCAATTTAATTTAACATAAAAAATCTTATAAAACTTTATAATTGACACTAGTCAAATGACGACATAAGAAATTTTTCGAAGTAATTATTTAATGGCTTCCTGTTTAATTTCTGTAATTTATTTATTTGTAAATGATTAACTACTATAAATCACGTTGTAGTAGTGGAAGCACACGGTTGAATAAGCCCTTGGTGTTGTGGTTAGCTTGTTTGTTAAGTAAACAACAGGTTGTCAGTTCGAATTTTGCTTATAAAGGAAGGTAAAATTCGTCGTGATATCACTAGTAAAAGTAGAAAGAGAAAGATGAGCATTGCAGTTATTGTTATTATGTTTATTATTGTTATAAAAATTCATATATGAATAAATGGTTTTATTATCTGAGCAATATGACTTGGAACAAACGTTTTCTCCTTGCGATATTTGTTGCTTATTTCGCTAACTTATAATTTACATAGATTTGGTGTTTAGTATAATTTAAGTTTAATAAAATTATTAAAACCAGAATTATTAGAAAGATAGTTTTGAGTATATTAATTCAAGTAATAGAGTACAAGCATATTGAAGTTTCTCTTTGGAGCAGTAGGAATCTAATTTTCAAGAATTTTATTAGAAAAACGATATTATTACATTATATAAAATATAATAATTCTATTTCTTAAAGAAAATGCACGAAACGGACAATGAAAAGCACATAGAATTTTTAGTAGAAATAAAATATTTCATTAGTTCTGAAGTAATAAATTTCTGGCGAAGCAGTATAGTATTTATTGGAAATCACTAACTTTAGTAATGTTTCATACGGGAGTTGCGAAAGATATTTGTAATAAATATAAAAGATATAATAACAGAATATTGAAAGATATACGAGGGTGGTCCCAGAAGTACCCGACCCAACAAAGAAAACAAAGATTTTGGAAAGAAACACATTTATTTTTCAACATAATCTCCTTTCAGCTCAATACATTTTTCGCAGCGATGTTCAATAAGTTCGATACCCTTTTTATAATAAGAACTGACTTGCTCCTCAAAACAGTCATTAACTGCCGATATTGCTTCTTCATCGTTGGAAAATCTTTGACCACTGGGCCATTTTTTCAAGTTTGGGAACAGAAAATAATCAGAGGGGGCTAAATCTGGCGAATAGGGTGCATGAGGTAGCAATCCAAACTTTAATTCATTAATTTTGGCCATTCTTCTTAACCAGATGCGGTTGTTTTTGCTCGATTTCTTCGCTCGAACGTTGCAATAAGTTCGCTTAATATTCGCCGTTGATAGTTCTTCCTTTTTCAAAAAACCGATGTCATGGCCTTGCCTGCAGATGAAACGGTCTTCGGCTTCTTTGGAGCCGGCTCTTCCTTTCGAGTCCATTGTCTTGATTGTTCTTTGGTCTCGGATGTGAAGTGATGGACCCGTGTTTCACGCATGGTTATGAAACGGAGCAAAAATTCTGCTTCGTTGCTGTGAAACACTCAATTGAAACATCTTCACGGCACTGTTTTTTAGAGTGTGAGCAAACGCGGCACCCATCTTGAACACAGCTTTCTCATGTCCAAATTTTATATGCGATTTACTGCACTTTTTGAAATGACTACTACGTCTGCTAGTTCGCGTACTTTCAGTCGACGATCACCCAGTACCGCTTTGTGGATTCTCTTCACCATTTCTGGAGTTCTTTAAACTCTGCTACCCAATATTTCACTGCTGTAAACGAAGGAGCAAACTCACCCAATGTAGAATTCAATTCAGATTTTATATCTGTTGGGATGAGGCTTTCAAATAAAAGTATTGTATCATGTAACGATGACCAATTTTCTCTATTTTTACAAATTCACTGAAAACATTCACTATTAATGGCTGCCAAACAAATACTAAACAAGTTGGCGTTTTCAAACTGAAAACATATGCTTTATAGATTGTGTACTTTCTATTACAGTGATATTTTTCAAACAACTACCGCCATCTCTAGATCATGCCGGGCACTTATGGGACCACGCTTGTAGTACTGATGAGCATTTGGCTGAACGTGATGTGAACCGTAAAAAAATGGGTTACAGCAAGGAATAATATGTACAAAATTGGACAAAATATATTGTTAAAAAGATATACGAGCTGTGGCACTAAATAATGAAGCCGGTGGCAAAACTGTGGAATATTATAATTAATAGGTATTCTATACGATTGATAATGGAAAGTAGTGTTTGTTAATATAACTACAAATATTTCCATAAGCTAGTTCCAGACTTTTTAATTAAAAGGACGAATATAGAGACGTATCTTAACGTGTTTATGCATGCGTTAAAGCAATCGTCACTGGAGTATGCAAAAGCACGTTTTAACACGCTACTCGGTCGGTACCCAAATGTTTACCTCAGAAATTGTAGTGTAGATTTGCAATTTTGAGTATCGTCTATGGAAACACATTACATTCTATGAGAGATAGCGGTTTGAAGTACCGTAGGGCAAATGGAAAGTGGAAGACCCCAGTATGGCGTTGCTAAAATATTTGAAATTAACCAAAAAAATCACATTCTGGAGGCTGAAGGTGGTTCCAGAAAATTGTCAACACCAACAACAGCAAGAGTTGATAGATATCTGTCGCAATTAAGCCTATAAAAACACTCTTAATGCGTCCCAGAGATGAAGTGTGTTTATTGCAACCATTGGCAGGCTATTATCAACGCAAATAATAAAAAATCGTTTGGTGCATGTGCATACCGATTGGCGTCATAGTGAGTGGAGCGAGTATTATTCAGTGACGAACAGATAATAGACGCATTCTAACTTAACGTGAACAGCTTGGCAATATCTTCTCAATAATGTTCAGAAAAAAATAAAAAACAAGTTAAAATGCAGTTTAATATATGAACCAATGGACAAGCGAAGTACATAATTGGAAATATCGGGTCAATATAATGATCACCCTCGAATTCGGAATATATCGCTGTAATTTGTCCAATTTTTAAAAATTCCTAAAAATTATTGATTATTTATTAATGAGAGATATAATTGTATAAATAGAAAATATGATATTTTAAATACTTTATGAAAGTTGAATAATACGAAAATGAGTCTGTAATTGACAACTCTACCTTTTGCCTTTTTTAAAAACCGTCTTTTGCCACAAGATACGTCATTAATGTTTAAACTGACAAATTATACATTTCGTAGACTGAATTTAGTCTTTTCTGCTCGAAAATACTTGCGATTTCGCGATCTTTTATAGTGGTGTTCAGTTCAAATAACTAATTATAAACATAACAACTTAAAACGTCATAATATTTTTCGATTTGTCACTTTTCGTAAACCCAGAAAATGTTACGATGATATTTTATTCAAATAAAATACTGTTCAATGAATAAACTTAATATTAAACATTTTAATTGCGAATAATGTAACGTTTCTATCAAAATTTCGTCCGTTATGCGACATGTAATTTTAAATATGGCAGATACGTCTCTTAGAATATTCATTGTCCAACCGATGCCTGTCTTTTTGGAAGATGTTAATAACCGTCTATCACGTGGCGGGTAATTGGTGACAATTTAAATGTACCCTTTAATCCTGTTTTTGACATTACTTCTATTAAAGCTTCTCATACTCCCTAAACAAAAATTACTAAACGTTATTGGATAGTGATAGTATCGCTGAATGTACAATCATAATAATTTCTTAAATAATGGTAGTAACGATTTTATTAATACGAAACACATACAATATATATGCAAGTACTTTTAAAAAAATTCGAAGAGATTATACATATCTTATTATTACTATTTTTCTTATATTTATATTTAACTTCAAGTGGTATTACTTTAATTAATAAATGAAGTAATTAGCTTAATTTTATTATGCAATTTTTTTATTCGTTAAGAAAAAAATATTATTCGCGTTCTAAAGGTATGTTTGTACTTCTAAATAAAAGCGTCGTAAAACTTTAATACATTTATTAAAATAAAATAAATCTATTTTCATAAACCAAACTTTTCTTTTTGCATGGACTGTACATATATTTACATTTTATGCAGTTGTCGTCTGCGTAACGGTTTACAATTCCACATACTGTATATCAATGCTTAATAGAGATATGCTTGTGTCGCCAAAATGTGTATGCTTATACTGCCTATTTGTGATAAAAATTTTCGCCAAAAAAATTTGGCGCCAAATTTGACTGAACGACAGTGATGAATATTATATGTTCGCATTGGTAAAATATGTATCGACGAACAGGCGTACGGGTAATGTTGCAACATTACTCATAATTAGACAATATATGCCAAAAGTCGTTAATGGACAAAAATTCCTTTTTGTCAGTAATGCCTAAAGTATTTTGAGCCTCCTTTACTTCAGTATTGGCGAACAGTTTTTAGGATCACGATCTATTGTATAATATGTTGCAAAACTTGTTCTGACATATACATAGAGTCACATTAAGCCAAAAATTTACGGAATTTACTAAATTTTATAAGTGAACGAGATTTTTGCCATACTTTCGGAAAACTTCTTGTCAACAATATTTTAAAATTAACAGTAAAAATTGCAGAATTAAATGATAATTTATTTTAAAATTATTATAAATTAACAAGCAATCTATGAAAAATAATTCACAATATCTTCGTGTTTTGTACTGTTGTTCACTTAGTAGTTGAAATTTTCCTTGTTTGTGTAGGAAAAACAATTTTTATATGACAGTTCCATTCTACGCAGAAATGGATGAATCTGACATTAAGTTAATTAATTTCTTTGCTATTTAATTAAAATACCGTTGAGATCTTTTTAATTTTGAACGCTTAACATTTACTTTAAACTGGTTTTTCTGTCTTTTAACTTTATTTTAATTTTATATCCTAATATCTTTCTTTCTCTCATTCAATAATGTACACACATGTAAATAATGTTTCATTTTTTAGTATTATTAGTTACTATGTCAATCATTTTGCTGTTTGTATTTGTAACATGGGAATACAGAAAGAACTTCACCAAAAGCGTTACAGATTTATAGCTTTTCCTTTTTAAATTGATACTCAAGCATTCCAACGCACGAGCTGTATAGTTGTTAATCTTTACAATCCAGAAGCAATCAGTTTTTGTCACCTTTAAACTCGTATAAATTATTTATTATACGTAATTGAATTTTATATTATTTCGGAGTAAATGTCATTTTCGAGGATTTATTTGAATGAATAAATAAAATTTGATTTGTATTCGTATGTGATATACCTCAAGATCAAGAATAACTACATCATTTTCACCAAAAAAATTATTTACATATTGCACTATATTTAAACTAGGTATTGGTTTAAAATAATTGTTTACGGTATAACAACAGTCGGATGTACAGAAAATATGATGTGAGATTAAAATTACAAATACATTTTTATAGATTAATTCACTCTGTAAAACAATTAAATATATATATATATATATATTCTGTACACATACTATATATATACTGTAACATAAACTGAGAAAAATATGAAGTTATACTGATGCATTTCAGCAATTTCATTGCAGTTTTAATGCCCTTGAATAAAATTATGTTTCATCAATAGTTTAATAATAAATTTGGCGAAAGAGACACGCAAAATCGACAAAACGGTAAAAGAATATGGTGTATCTAAATAACGTTGTCAACAATAATGCAAATCCATTAATATTGATGTGCAATTATGCAAACAATTAATTAGTTAATAAAGTAAATGTCAACTATAATAGAGGTTAAGGAAGACTATAGATCATCTTCAATCATATTACAGGAATCGTTACATATTCTTCTGCATTACATATACCAAATGTAGTAGAAAAAATGATCTACAGATGACGTGCGAATTAAGAAATTTATTTCACAATGTTAAAAAGTAAAAATCTAATATAAAATTTAATTCTAAATAAGGCCAATTGAATTGGAATAAATTAAATAAAAACAATTTAAGAGATTTTAAGAAGAGGAACAAAATTATTAAATCCATGACACGGACAATGAAAAGCAGTACACGGCTAGTCTTATGGTTTCGATTGCGTGCATAGAACTTCACAAAGATGTGGCGCGGGATATATAAGGCAGAAACGGTCGATCAAAAGAGATTTCGTCTGCACTCACACGTTCTAAAATTTGTAAATATATGTTCTCTTAAAAAAATTGTTTAATTAATTCAATTATATTTCGTATTACAATGTCTACAGCTCTTTTACTTCATTTATGAAATCAATAGTTTTTAAAAAATATTTTAATTAATTTAATTTCGTTCGAATTTAATATTTTAAATTGATACCTGGTTTTGATTTTTCCGAGTTAGATTCAATAATTTTGATTAAAGATATATAGATCCGGCTACTAAGCTGAGTAAGTCAACGATGGTCATATGTTTGTCAGGCAATTTATCGTATGTATTTAGTATGTTCTTTTATTTTAAAGACAAATAAAAAAATCAAGATTTAACTTATTTTCGATTATACATATTTGTTGCATTTTTTAAAATTTTTGTGTTATTATATAAGTAACAGTCGAACTGAAAAGTCCCCGGTCTACCATAGTAAAACACAGTTTTTTGGCAAAATTCGATTTTATTATTCAACATAGTTGCCTTCGAGGGCGATACACTGATTATAGCGTTCTTCCAACTTTTCGATACCATTTTTGTAGTACGAATTGTCTTTAGCCTCGAAATAGGCCTCAGTTTCGGCGATCACCTCCTCATCCCTGCTAAATTTCTTCCCGCTGAGCATTCTCTTGAGGTCTGCAAACAGGAAATAGTCGCTGGGGGCCACATCTGGAGAGTACGGTGGGTGGGGAAGTAATTCGAAACCCAATTCACTTAATTTGGCCATTGCTTTCATTGATTTGTGACACGGTGCATTGTCTTGGTAAAACAGCACTTTCTTCTTCTTCATATGGGGCCGTTTTTTTGCGATTTCGTTCTTCAAACGGTCCAATAATGCTGTATAATAGTCGCTGTTGATGGACTGGCCCTTTTTAAGATAATCTATGAAAATTATTCCATGCGCATCCCAAAAAACTGACGCCATAACTTTTCCAGCTGACTGTTGCGTCTTTCCACGCTTTGGAGCCGGTTCATCGCGTGCAGTCCACTCGGCTGACTGTCGATTGGACTCTGGAGTGTAGTGATGAATCCATGTTTCATCCATCGTCACATATAGACGCAAAAACTCGGTTTATTACGATTTAACAGCTTCAAACACAGCTCAGAATCATGAACTCGTTGTTGTTTTTGATCGAATGTGAGCTCGCGCGGCACCCATTTTGCACAGAGCTTCCGCGTGTCCAAATATTCATGCACGATGTGTCCAACACGTTCCTTTGATACCTTTAGGATGTCAGCTATCTCGATCAACTTTACTTTACGGTCATTTAAAATGATTTTGCGAACTTTTTTGATATTTTCGTCAGTGACAGCTTCTTTTGGTCGTCTACTGCGTTCGCCGTTTTCGGTGCTCATTTCACCACGTTTAAACTTAGCATACCAATTAATTATGGATGATTTTCCTGGCGCAGAGTCCGGAAACTCCTCATCAAGCCATGCTTTTGCTTCAACGGTATTTTTTCCCTTCAAAAAGCAGTACTTTATCAGCACACGAAATTCTTTTTTTTCCATTTTTTTAAATAACAAAAGTAGCTTCACTCTTAACGCAATATCTCAGTAACTAATGGTCGGATTGCTGTCAAATTTTGACACGTTTCGTTTGAACGTTAGTACTATCTAAAAAACATATGGATTTAATAACAGTAATGCCATCTATGTGTCAGACCGGGGACTTTTCAGCCAACCTGGTATATTGTTATAAGTAAATTGTATACAAGTCATATGAGTGGGTCCATGATGGCCACGATTATGATGAGTGAATATCTGAATACTTAGTTAATTTCATTTCATTTGACTTTCAAAGACAAATTTCGTTGAATATAATCTTTATAATCTAAATATTGCTTTAATAAATTTTCGAAAACTGAACGCAAATTAAGTCTGGAGCCTTTTAAGAGTTATTAGATACAATTTGAACTTAATTTTGCAAATAAATAAAATAGCAGTCCTTTACTATTAATTTCAAATGCTTAAATGCTTTTGAAGATTACATAATTTTCTTGTACACAAAGTTAGTTCCTTGTTCTCTGTTCTAAATGTTTTAAATACATTAAAGATATTCAACCTGTTTCCATAAATGTAGTTATTTAATTTTGTTAAATTTAATAGATCATAGTTACAAATTGTATCTACCGTTTAATTTATTTGAATGTTGTTCATAACTGGATGCTAGACCTAATTGATTCAATAAAACTCCAGTTCAGTCTTTAAAGAGTTTCCAAAAGAGTTCGCAAAAGTAATCTTAAATTTTAAAAATATTATGATGCATGAGAATACTTATCCCATGACGTAGGTTTTATTCTCAAAATTTATACACTTGGTCGGTAAGCACGAGAATAAGTAAACGCTCATAGACTATTTTGCAACAATGTGTTAAAATTGGAAAGTTTGAACTCATTTATAATCCAGAAACGTTAGAGGTTAATCGTAAAGGAATCATCAATCAAGTAAACGCGAAACCACCTACAAATTTTATCACCCAACAAATACCATTTGTTTTTCAATGGGATGTGCTGCTACACCTACCATACCGCCAAGATTTCCACTTGCTTCGTTCTCTTCAAATCTCAACGTTCGACTCAGATGGGTCTGCATAAGAGCACCTTGTATCGTACAATTTTTCGCCTAAGAAGATAGGTCGTTCTACGAACGACGAACTATAAAATTCAGGGAAATATGGAAAAAATTAGTAAAGAAAGAGAGCTATACATATTGATTCTGACAACCTAATAAATTAAATGGTTTTATACTTAAAAGTATGTGTATAGTGTAAAATTACAATACATTTTGTAGAATTGTGTGTAGACTTCATATTGACTCTGAAATAAACGTTTTGTTTTAAAAAGTAACAAGGAAGTCAATATTGTAAGTTTGAGCGTATTTATTTATGTCAAATATAAATATGCATTAGATTAGATCGCACATAAATGTATAAATTACGTGCATGTTTTCAAAATACACGTACGAAAACATGTAATAAAAGTAATAAGAAAACATTGGGATTAATGAAAAATCTATTAATAGTATATACACATTTTAGTCGATGTAAGAGAATACTTTCAGCTGCTATATATTGGGTCTGGGAAAAAGTTCGTGGCGTTTTTCCCGAATAACTAAAGAACAACAAGTCACAGCGACACCACCGAGGGCTCGTTTTTTAGATGACCTTCCGAACGTTAGTTTGAAGAAACATTATAATCGGTGCAGTGGTTGGAAAGTTATTCGCACTTGAAACTGGAGAAGAATAATGAGAAATTTCGCTATATTCTGCAATATTATTATGATAAGGGGAAGAACGCTGCGCAGGCTTGTGATAAAATTTGTGCTGTGTACGGTGAAGGTACTTTATCGAAATCTGTTGCGCGGAAATGGTTCGTCGCTTTCGTTCTGGAAATTTCAATGTGAAAGATGAGTCACGCTCCGGTCGTCCAATCACTGAAAAATCTGATGAAATTCTTGAAAAAGTCCAACAAGATAAGCATATCAGCAGTGTCGATATTAAGCTAGGCATTGACCACAAAACTGTTTTGAATCATTTACACAAAGCTGGTTACAAAAAAAAGCTTGACGTATGGGTTCCTTGAGTTGAGCGTGAAAAACATGATGGACCGAATTAACATCTGCGATGCGCTGCTGAAACGGAATGAAATCGAGCCGTTTCTAAACGTTTAATAACCGGAGATGAAAAATGGATTACGTACGATAATCGGAAGCGTAAAAGATCGTGGATAAAGGATGGTGAGCCGTCACAAGCGTTCGCTAAGCCAACATTGACGCCAAAAAAAGTGATGCTGTGTGTATGGTGGGACTGGAGGGGAATCGTCCACTACGAGCTACTTCCAACTGGCCAGACGATTGATTCTCAACTCTACTGTGCACAACTAGAGAGATTACGCCAGGCGATTGAAAGGAAACGGCCCGAATTGATTAATAGGAAAGGTGTTGTCTTCCATCATGACAACGCCCGACCACACACTTCTTTGATGACCCGTCAAAAATTGAGAGAGTTTGGTTGGGAAGTTTTGATGCACCCACCTTATAGTCCGGATATAGCACCCTCTGACTATCATCTGTTTCGATCTCTGCAGAACTCTCTCAATGGAATTAAGTTGGTTTCAAAAGAAGCCTGTGAAAACTACTTGATTCATTTTTCGACCAGAAACCACAGAAGTTTTTCACCGATGGGATCATGGATCTACCAAAAAAATGGCGAAACATTGTATATATAGCATATTCGGTTTAAATGAATTCGTCCACGCGCCATGCGGGGACCAGTTGAATTTTACTGAAAAAACGCCACGAACTTTTTCCCAGACCCAATATAAACACGAAATATTCACCGACTTAATTTTTATCGATTGACCCCATTTTATGAATTACGAGTGTTGTTTCAAAATTTTAGTTCTTGAATGTATCCGGAAATAATTAATGAAATTCTCGGCGTATTCTACGGGATGCCTTTTTAGACCCTAGAGACTCGTATCTGTCTAAAAAATTCGTCCAGAGGCTATCTATTTTTCAAGCAAATCGTAAAATATACACTCCGCGGAATTTTTGCTTGTTTTCTAAGAAGAATAAAATTACCAATATATATACATATATGTATGTATACAGATTTTATTACATTTTATTACGCAAGCAAAAAATAAATCAAATTTTGAAAGTTTAGTGTACTTTTAGATTATTTTTACACTTTCTATAATAAATAATAGGATTACATGCGTAAGTTTCAATTTCATCTGTTCAATAACCTAATAATTTGTTTAAAAGTTCTTCAGAATGATTCATAAATGTTATAAATTTTAATATATGTTACACATAACAGCATATCCTGTAAGAAATATTTATATTCTCACTCAAATAAATAAAACATTTATAGTATCTTTCGATGGACTCTTTAATATATTTTTAAAACTTAATTAATAAAATTTATAGGTTTCTCATTCATAAAAATAAGTTCATTGTGAATGTTATACAGCTATAATCGTTTCAAAATTTTAGCCTTCGCATTCCCAAATACAATACTTGACGTACTTATCTATCTTACATATTTGTGTGTGTATGAAGGATCGTTGCACTTATTGCATTAACATTACACTTTTTATGAATGGAAATTCATCATTCTTCTTTATTTTTGTTGTTCTTACTATATATAATATTGTTACTCTACAGCACCTACTATAAAAAAATATTCCCAACAGTATTTATCCGACTCGGCATATTCTTTTTTACCATCCTTATTTCTGAACCACATGTATGTAGTTACTCTTTCCGTTGCCTTATATAATTATTGTTTTTTGTTTTGTTTCTAATCTGTTTGCTCCATAATATTGAATTTAGTCTAGCTGTAGTGGCTCTTCCGTTACGTCTTCTTTTAAGTATATTTCTCTGATCATCTCCATTCTTTACTAGAAACATTTTCAAGTACTTGTATTCTTTTGCGTTCTTAATTATTTTTCCATAAATATTCAGACCTTCTTTGCACTCCTCTGTCATATATTGTATTTTGTCTATATTTATTCCAAGCCGCCATTTTTAATACTTTTGAAACAGTTTTCTAATCGTATAAGTAATATTTCTTACGTCTTCCACCATAACAGTAAAGAAAAACAAAAACAAACAGTAATCTGCTTTTTTACCGTTAAGTACAGTAGAGAACGTGGAGGATATTACTTATATGTGTAAACTGGTTAAAGAGGGACTTGAAGAAATATAGACAAAGCATAATATATAACAATAGAATGCAAAGAAGACCTGAACATTTATGGAAAAATAATTAAGAACACAAAAGAAACATATCAGGTGTACCGGAAAGACAATACCGGTTCTTCTAGCAGATGTCACTAGGCTGAAGTATACAATGTTATGATTTGAAGCATATGGCATTTTACTCTACTGACATCAAGCTTCAAAGCTATACATGTTATATTTTACGAAACTAACACTGTCACACCTCTTTGAAAATGTCGAATTTCGTGCATTTGCGGCGCGCATTCTTTTCTTATTTAATCAAAAGTCGCTGAAAGTCATCGTTTGGTGGTAGAAAATTACGGTGAACATGCTCCGATCATAAAAATATGTGACGCGTGGTTTTGACAATTCAAAAGTGGTAATTTCGATGTGCACGACAAACAACGTTCTGGTAGACCGAAAGTTTGAAGATGCAATACAGCAGGAGTCATTGGATGAAGACCCAACCCAAGCTCAAAACAATTGGCAAAAACGTTAAAGTTATTTTATAGCACGATAAGCACCATCCCATTCAGCAAAACCGGTCAAGGAACCGTTGAAAGCACTTGCATGGGACATAATATCGTACCCGCCGTATTCTCCAGATCTTGCTCCGTCCGACCAACACCTTGTTGCATCAATGTGATACGCGCTTGCAGAGCAGCACTTCGCCAATTTCGAAGAAGTTAGAAAATGACTCGATGAATGGTTTTGCTCGAAGGTCAAACAGTTTCTTTGAGATGACACCTATAAATTGCCTGAAAGATGTGTAGAATCAAATGGCCAATACTTTGAATAAATAAATTTTCAAATTTTCATGAAAATTATGTAGTTTTTTTACAAAGAAATCGGTAATGACTTTCCGGTACATCTGGTATATATACGAATTGTCATGAAAAAGTATGGTTATTATTTTTTTAGTTATTATTGGGTGTTAATATGATGAAAAATTATTACCGATGTTCTTTAAATTGTTTATGTTTTTAAATTTACTAAGTGTATAAAAGTAGTGTAAATAACGAAAACGATTCAATACTTACTATAGTATTCTATTCTTATAACTCACTCTCTTGTGTATAATACACTATTGCATGTATCTATGTTAGAACAATGAGATCTTTCTCGGGCATGGGTATCGGTAAAATTCGGTAGATATTCTAGCTATTCATGCACATATTATAACAGAGATAAGATTCCTTACTTTATTTAAATTTTTTATAAAAGAATTATGTTCTATTAAATTTTAATTGTATCACTTCAATACATTATACCAAACACTCAAATACTTGTGAATTCATTATAACTATCTTTATTTTTATTCTTTGATGAATACTTCTGTTAATTTGCAAAGTAATGAATAAAGTTGATAGTAGTAAATATTGTGATTTCATTTGAATTTAATTTCCTAAGTCTGTTTAGATAGTTTATTAATAAAATCAATTCGATTCTTTAAACTGAGAGATATATTACTCTGGTACATAGACTTCCGCGGTCGTGGTCCATGCTACCTGCTTCTGAGCTTCCGAGCTGGAATCGCGTCACTGGTATAATTGCCGACGTTTCGTACCCACTCGGATGGGACATCTTCAGGGCTCAACTATTGCTACTGTCTGAAACTGAGTTTCAGTGCGACAGACAGTAGCAGTAGTTGAGTTCTGAAAATGTCACATACGGGTGGGTACGAAACGTGGTAGAACAAGCTGTGTTGATGAAGCGCGCTCTGGAGCACCCAAAATAGTGACTTCTAAGGAAATGATTATAAAAATCCATAATACTATTACGCAAGATCGACGACTCAAAGTGAGAGAGATAGCAGACATGGTAAACATTTTAACAGAACGCGTACACCACATTTTAACGAAAGAATTGGGCCTTTCCAAGCATTCGGCAAGATGGGTGTCGCGATTGCTTACGACTGATCAAAAGTTCGCTGGTTTGCGCATTTCCAATGAGTGTTTGGACCTTTATAAGCGGAATCCGGTTGATTTTTGTAGGCGATTTGTTACTTGCGATGAAACCTGGATACACTACAGTACACCCGAAACTAAACAATAGTCGAAACAATGGTTAGAATATGGTTCTGTACCTCCAAAGAAAGAGAAAACCACTTTATTGGCAAACAAGGTGATGGCATCAATTTTTTGGAATTCAAAGGGCATTTTGCTCATTGATTACCTTCAGAAAGGTGCAACAATAAACGGACAATATTATGCAGAACTTCTACAAAAATTAAATGTTGAGCTTCGTGCTAAATGGCCAGGAATGGCAAAGAAAAAGATTCTGTTTCACCAAGACAACGCTCCCTCGCATACCGGCACAGTTGCGATGTCTAAAATCCACGAGTTGCATTTCCAATTAGTACCGCGTGCGCCTTATTCGCCGGATCTAACCCCTCCGACTTCCACCTTTTTCCAAAATTGAAAACGGAACTAGGTGGAAAGAAATTTTCGTCTAACGACGAGCTTATCATCTTTGTAAATAAGTATTTTGCAAGCCTTCCGGAATCGCATTTTAGAGATGGCATAAGGGCATTGGAGCACCGTTGGAATAAATGTATTGCTCTTTTAGAAGAATATATTAAAAAATAAAAATTATTTTGTATTTAAAAAATTCGTTTTTCTTTTCCATTTTCACTACTTGTCAAACTCCCCTCGTATATATATATATATATATATATATATATATACGAGGGTGGTTCCATCAGTATCCGGCCTGACCTAAAGGTGGCGGTAGTTGTTTGAAAAATATCACTGTATTATATATAAAGCATATGGTTCAAGTTTGAAGACCGCCATCAACAGTGAACGTTTTCAGTGAATTCGTAAAAATAGAGAAAATTGGTCGTTGTTACGTGATACATTACTTTTATTTAAAAGGCCTCAGCCCAATCGATATAAAAGTTGAACTGGATTCTACTCTGGGTGAGTCTGCTCCTTCGTTTACAACAGTGAAATATTGGGTAGCGGAGTTTAAACGAAGCCGTACGTGCTGCCAAGACGAGCATTGCAGTGGTAGACCAAATGAGGCGATGACTCCAGAAATGGTAAAAAAATCCACAAAGTGGTACTGGATGATCGATGAACTGAAAGTTCACGAGCTAGCAGATATAGTAGGCATTTCAAGGTGTGGTACATCGCATATTATCTGAAAATTTGGACATGAGAAAGCTGTGTGCAAGATGAGTGCCGCGTTTACTCACACTCGAGCAAAAACACTGTCGTGAAAATGCTTCAATTTCAAGTGTTTAGAGAAGTTTCATTGCTACAAAGCAGAATTTTTACGCTATTTCATAACCATTGATCAAACATGGGTCAATTACTTCAAAACAGTGGACTCAGTAGGGAGAACCGGCTCCAAAGAAGGCGAAGACCGTTTCATCTGCGTTTCCTTTGATGCGAGTGGAACAATTTTCATTGACTGTCTTGAAAAAGGAAAAGCTATCAACGACGTGTATTATGCGAACTTATTGCAACGTTTGAGTGAAGAAATCAAGCAAAAAGTGCCGCATTTGGCTAAGAAGAAAGTGTTGTTTCATCAAGACAATGCAATTGCGTTATTGCAATGGCCAAAATTAATGAATCAAAGTTTGAATTGCTACCTCATGCACCCTATTCGCCAGATTTAGCCCCCTCGGGTTATTTTCTGTTCCCAAACTTGATAGAATGGCTCAGTGGTTAAAGATTTTGCAACGATGAAGAAGCGATGTGGGCAGTCAATAGCTATTTTCAGGAGTAGGGCAGCTCTTATTATAAAAAGGGTATCGAACTTATTGAACATCGCTGGGAAAAATGTATAGAGCTGAAAGGAGAGTGTGTTGAAAAATAAATATATTTCTTTCCGAAATTTTTGTGCTTTCTTTGTTGGGTCGGGTACTTCTGGGACCACCCTCGTATATATACATATCACTGTCATTCTTTATATTTATATAATAGTAATGACATGAAAATTCTCCCTTTTATTCATGTTTCAGAATTTTGTGATTCATATCCCTAAATTTACCTGTGACTGTGTATGGACTTTTGAAAATTGATAAAAATTTTCCATATTTTTTTTTCTTATTACAACCTCTTCTCAAACTTCTAGTTAAAACTGTATCCCCTAAATTCAATTTTTGTACTTTCTTTCTTCATTTATTGTCTTTAGCATTTGTGCCTTTATTTCAAATGTTCGTATATTTAAATTGCATTTATGTTACTTACTATTTAATCATTACTGTATTTATTATTTGTTTCATTCAAAATTGTTTTAAATAATTTCTTGTTGATAGTAAATATATTTTGATTCTCTACTGTTGTCCTTATTATTGTATGGTATTTTTACAATTTCATAAGTGATATACTCTCTCCATTTAATTCACAATAAATAATTAATATTTTTATCCATTTATGCATTAGCAATTATTTTACAATTTCTTTTACCTTCATTCATTTTCTCTATTCTATTTTTTCATAATAATAAAATTGATTTATATACTTCAATTCTTCATATCAATAATATACATCGTATAACTTCATACTTCTTATTCCTTGTCTACAAAAAACTATTAAAGAAGTCAAAAAAACCGTTCTTAGTGTTCGCCAAAATAGTGTAACCACTCCAAAGTAATAATAATTTACTGTTTAATAAGTCATTCTAGGCAAAGTGCATCGGTATTAAATATCATAAACGGGCCAATTTTCTACTTTATGTAATCAAATTATTAGGCATATATATTAACTCGAAACGTAAAAATAAATCAACAAAATGAAGAAAATTTCAAATAACAAGCAAAAAAAATGAATAAAGGGAAAATCGGCAATTGCTGGATTAATAACTTCATATATCCTATTAAGAAGGGTAAAGTTAATATTAATGCGATAATATTAAGTTAAAGCTGTGTGGTATAAAAATGATTGGGAAAGTCGATCATGAGTTTAGATCAACGTCCGAAGTCAATATGTGTGACATCCTCTAAAGAAGGTCGAGGAGAAGCTGGAATTGTGTTATTTGTGGCTGAATCGATTCTATACAGTACTAAGCTTTAGACGATCTTTATAAGCTGTAACTGATATTCGACGATACTAAATTTCCGTAACCTTATTGGAATAATTATTTAACTTTCTAAAAATCAAGTGGCTTATTTCAGAGATAAGTTGTGACTAATATACATAAAAGATGTACCATATCAAAGTATTACATTTCGGTTTAAATCTAAAATGTTCAGAAAAAATTTTAAAGGTAGTTTTTTAGAATTGCAAAGACTTTTCAATCAACACATTTAGACAAAAAACTAATGAAAAATTATATGAAATAAAAACACATGAATTAAAATAAATCTAAAAGGTTTTAATAGTAATATCTTCTATAAATGTACTTAAGAATGCCTAGCTTTTTGAAAAATAATTTTATTTCTCGAAATTGTATATTTAAGTGTGCGAAAAATAAATCCGTGTGGTGGGATTTCTGACTACAAGGTCAATAAAAAATAATAATTAGTTAACGATTAACATCAAAGTTTCAGAATATATGAAAAATTAAAACAAACTAATAACAATAAGAAAGGCGAGGTTGTCTTTGAAATTGTATTTAGGTAAAATAAATTAAATAAGTTAATGCTTTAAATAAATTAAAAACTAATAAAAGGTGTTTCAAATTGCGCGTTTTTTTTTTAGAATAAATAAAATATAGATGGCGCACTGAATTTGTCTAGGTATGTGGGCATTTAAAAAGTGTGATGTATGACATTTATAAAAATGGCTTCGTACACGATACAACAACGCGTTCAAATTATTTAATTATTTTATGAAAATCAGTGTTCTGTCAAAAGAGTTTTTAGAAAATTACGTGAATTTTATGGTTTACATAATCATCCATCTGAAAGCACTATTGGTCGTATTATTAAAAAATTTCAAGAGAACGGTTCCGTGGAAGATCAAAAAAGTGTAAAATACAGTCGTAGTGGTCGTTCACCAGAAAATATTGGTTTGGTTCGTGAAAGTGTTGCTGAACATCATGAAATGTCCATTAGATGATGTTCACAACAACTTCGACTTAGTGGATCAACAATATGGTGGATTTAGTTCTTAAGTCATACAAGGCTCAGATAACACAGGAACTGAAGTCATTTAAAACGTCGTTCATTTGTCAATTTCATCAATGAACAACCAGCTGATTTTTCTCAAAAAATAATGTTTTCCGACAAGGCACATTTTGAACTTGGTGGCTATGTTAATAAACAAAATTGCCTTATCTGGGGTGAGAAAAATCCACGAAATATTCATGAGTAATGGTCAGGCGGTGTAATTGGATCTTACTTCTTCGAAAATGCTGTTGGTGCAGCTGTTACTGTCAATAGTGTTTGATATCGTCGGATGATAACCGAATTTTTGTGGCCTGAATTAGTGAATATTGATCTAGAGGATCTGTGCTTTCAACAGGATGGCGCTACACCTCACTTTGCACACGAATAAATTGATTTATTGAGAGAAATATTTCCTGGACGTGTAATCTCAAGAATCGGTAATGTTAATGGACCACCAAGATCATGTGATTTGACACCGTTAGATTATTTCCTTTGGAGTTATGTGAAAAGTCAGGTTTATGCATTCCTGCTTTGAAAGATGAAATTATTCGTGTCATTGGTGAGATAGAACCACAATTATGTCAAAATGTCATTGAAAATAGAGTAGACGTCTGTGGAGCTGTAAGAGGAGGCCATTTGGCAGATATTATTTTTCGCATATAAATGTCATAACTGATACTTCAACTACCAATAAAAAGTTTTTGAAAGTGAATGCGAATTAAGTGTTTTATCGTATAAACGAAATAATTAATGCAAAGGCCATGGTAAAATAATAAATTTGCGGGAGTAGATTATACAAGACTTGGTTAAAAAAGAGGCGTTAACGGATAGGTCAGTATACTTGTATGTGTATAGATATGTGAATTTGTATATAAGTGCTAGGTTTGCTGTGCACCAAGGACACAATGTACTGAAACATGTACGAACGAATTGTGAAATATCTACTGTATCTATTTTTAAAAGCAGCAGAGCGATCACCGTGGTCAATTAAGGACTGATCTATGACGACAGAGAAAAAACACAGAAGAATTAAGAAATAATAGATGGGCTTGTGACAACATTAAAAACAATTAATAGCGAAAAGTACTTTAAAATGATAAGCCGCGAAATTTGCTTTACGTAATCGTTGTAATAATAATAATTACTGAAAACAGTCAAGGTGGATACTTATCAATATCTACATGACAGGTATATTTTTGACAGGTGATAAATATTACTCTGTGACAAAAAATTAACGTTTGAAGAGTAATCGTAAGAGAGTAAGAGTAAAATACTTATTTTTTGGTAGGTAAGATTTTCTTCGAAGAGAGAGCTTAGTTGTGATTTACCACATGTTAAATGAAGAACAAAATTTTTGGTTGGAAATACTTATGTCATCGTTGAGACAGCCTTAACTAGAGAATTCTCTTGAAATGTTGTTAAAATCTATTGGTATGATGACAAAAAAACAATTTAAAAATGTGATAAAAAATGTTTATGTATACATATGTAAAGCATAGCAACTTAAACCAATTTGGGGTTAGCGAGTTTAAAATAGATCGCTTTCCTTTTTGTATTAGGATTAAGTTTAAGTTGAATTTGATGGAGCCTGTGGTTGATTAACTTAATCACTAAGGTTGATATATTTTTTTCCACATTAACTTTCGTAATTCTGTATACGCATTTCGACAACTAAGTTGTCATCATCAGCAGATAATTGCAAAGTGTCGCACCTGATAAACCACGGCGAAAAATACCTATACGAAAACAATCTCCGAACGCGATCTGTACCGTTGAGAACCAAAATGTACACTGTGTACATTTTGGTTCATATGCTAAAAGATTTTGTAGAATATTGACAAAAATCTTCTTTTGAAATGTTTGAGTATTAGTATACTCAAGCGGCTTCTAGAGTGTATTATTGATTCAACCAACCGTATATAAGTGAGTCAAAGTGTTATGTAAACAAAAATACATGTTATGAAGTATACACAAAATTACTAAACATACATCGGTATTCTAATTTAATATATCGTGGCAGTTTCGTAAAATACAAAGCTTGCAATGTGTTGTATGTGGAACTAACGCGACGTAGAGTAAATTTAAAAAATGATATAATATTCGTATACATTACAAGTAATTACTATTAAAAACTTTAGTTTGTAGCATACTTTACATATAAAGTTAAATAATCACTAACAAGTTCATTAATAATCAAACAACATTAAGCAGTACGTAATGTATAATGTAGGATATTAACAACATATTAGTATACATACACAGGCGCACATAGTTTAAGACATAAATTATACAAAGACGCGTGTCTCTCAAGGGACAAATTATTACGGCTTAAACTACCGACCGTTATTTAGTTTATAGATTATATCGAAAGACACTCGACCTTTTTATTTCACCATGTTACACAAGTTATAACCAAACTATAAATCTTCTTCCAGTAAAAATGTTTGTGTGGATTTTCATAAATAGTTTATGTGAAAATCCGAAAGGTTTTTTGATCCCTTCGCAAATCAATCTCGAATTCTCAATAAACTTTTTATTTCAGTCAATAACATTTTTTGTTACAGATGGGAAGAAATAAAGATTGTCTTAAATTGAATTAACAAAATCGTTCAAAATTATAAGAAAATAGTCATATTTAAGAAACTATAAGAAAAAATTTGTTCATGAATAACTTTACCTTGATATAAACAAGATTTGCATTAAATGTATTTACTTAATAGAAAATAGCGTTTTCCGAAATTGTAGAAATCCAAAATATGCTGTGCTATGAATATTTTATCGAAACCTTTTTAGTGTATGTACTTAATACTAGACTTCTAGAAAAATTACTTTCACAAAAATACTGAATATATTAAATTATAGCTACTTAATGAGAAAATTACTTTTTATTTAATTTACACGTTGCACAACTCAATTAGTAAGAATGATATGAAGTAGTTGTGGATTATATATGTATGCAAACTCTAATTATATGATTATGTTCATGTTTTCAGTTAATTTTTAGTACTTAGGTGGTGTTACTTTCCTATTACCTATTTGCTTCAATCTAGAAATTCTTTTATTTATTTAATTCAAATGTATTCAAAATGAGTTATTTTACCAAAGAAGCAAAAAAGAAAATTATTTAATTGTTTGTTTAATTTTTTAAGCGAACGAATGACGTCTCAACAAATTCATTTACTAAACAACCGTTCCTAGAAAAAAAAAGGTTTGATGGCATTGATAATAAGCTTAAAGCTTCTTACAAACCTTAGGTTAATATTGAAGAACACCAGCTCTCGTTAATACAGACTATAGTTAAAACTTCACTTCGAGAAGTCTCTAAATTAAAAGAAATATCCAGCAAAATGACCAAAAGAGTTTTCAAAATGACTAAATTCAGATTTTACAAGCCTAAAGGTATCTACAATGCCCTAGTATTTTGATTCAAGCACAAATAGGAAAAGATAGATTATTTATTAGGCATATCCTTTTGAGCAATTAATGTATGTATATCATCAAATAGAACTGTTAGTTCTCAAAATTGTCATTGATGGGCTGATGTAAATCTTCATTTTGTCATTAAAGCATGTGAATAATCCTTTCTTGAAACTAATGACTGGTGTGAAAGTTTTAATAATCTAGTGGACCACTTTTACCTTGAGAAAACTTTTATGTTGAATATTTTCTCCGGAGTGACTTTTTAATGTAATAGAGCATATTCTCTTTGAATTCCTATACGTCTACGCCTAACTTATAGATTTTGAAATTTCATCGGTTTTCACTTTCACTTTAGTTTATAATCCCGTAAATTTGGTTTTCTTTGGGTTAAGTTGAAAGTCCATTGTTTCTGCGACTAGTATTAGTCGTTTTATTATTTACTTTAGTATCCTATTAATACTACGACATCGTCAATATAGGTAAGATATTTATGGCTTTTACTAAATGACGTTCATCTTGTATTTATCCCACTCTTTTTTTATTTTCTCCAGACATATATAGTACATATATAAGGTATATACATATATATATATATATATATATATATATATATATATATATATACGTGGGGTGTCTTTTAAGTTTTACATAGTGGGACATAGAGGGCGCCACTAATCAAATGTTAGCATTAAAAATTAACCTCCATCGTCAGTTAACCTAAATCCAAAGTTTCAGTGCGATACGTGTGGTGTTGTAGCTACAATGAAATGTGCTACAACGAACTGCCAAAGTTTACAAGTTAATTCAAAAATGGAATTAAACTAAGAACATTTCCGAGGAATAATTTTTTATAATTTTAGAAAGACAATTATCTCAACGAGAATGCCTCGCTGAGTTGGTTTCTGTTTTCGGCAATGAAGCACCACATTAGTCAACAATTTCTCGTTGGTATAGAGAATTCAAACGTGGACGGATTAGCTTTAGCGACGATTTAAGTGCAGCTTCACCAAAAACGGCAGTCACTCAGGAAAACGTCGATGCTGTGCCCAAGATCATCAACAAAGATTGTGACATATCGCTAGATTGAAGCATTATTGGGGATTTCAAAAATCTCAATTAAAAAATTTTGCATAAAGAATCGTATAAAAAAATTAGTTTTTCGTTGGATACCGCATCTGTTGACTGAAGAACAGAAAGCAGCTAGGGTGAATTGATGTCAAAAAATTCGCTTCAATCTCAGAAACTCTAAAAACGTCTTCTACAAGATGAGAAAACTATTACTGCCGATTGGCATACAACTATTTGTTTGCCGCAAGTTATCGCTGAGCTTCGAAAAACCAACCCCGAACGACATACCATCCTCCATCAAGACAATGCAAATTCGGATAGAGCACGCAAGATAATTGAATTTTTAACACAGCGAAATGTCGAATTTTTGGATCATCCTCCGTACAGTTCGGACCTAAGTCCCAACGACTTCTTTTCAAAAATCAAGAACAGATTGCATAGTCAAAGGTTCCAGTCGTTAGAAGGAAGGAAGTCGATGCCTTCAAAAACGGCATTTTGACTTTACCCCCAAACGAGTGGAACGACTGCTTCCAGAGTTGGTTCGAGCGCATACAAAAGTGCATTAATCTTTGTGGAGAATACTACTTAACAATGGAGTCTTTAAAAGCTATCTACTGTTTTATTCCCATTGTATATATAAAACTTAAAGACAACAGACAAGATTGTTGATGATATAATACAATTTTGTAAGAGTAAACTAAACTACCACACAAATACAACCAAATTACAGCGCTTTACTCTCATAAGTATGTGTAAGTATGACTCACCCGTTTACATTTCTGACTCTGGAAATAATTATTTACTAAGGGTCAAAACATCATAACACATTTCATCTCTAAGATGTTTCCTAAATTGAAGCCATGTCAATAGACTCAACATAATTTTTTTCAATACAGTTCTGTGTTCTATTCACTTTAATTATAAGGTGTTTGGAACTTGACCTCGCACTGTGACACTATATATAAGAATGGATTCCACAAGGGAGGGATATAAAGTAATAAAAGCATTAAGTGTATAGGTCTTGTATTTCGCCTATATTCTCACTTCACAAAAAATGTCCATCAAATGTTACCCGGAGATATTTCTCTTCCACAATTGTTTCAATTTTTTTCGCAATTTCATAGATCGAGGATGATTTCATTGTTATGCAGACATAGTTTGTGAATGCTTTATACATGAACTTGGTTTTTGAACCATTTGTTGTCAACTGCTAATCATGCCTTCATAATTTAAACAAAGAAACAAATAAATTCTTATGTAGTGTCCAAGCTATCTGCATAGAGGGAATATTTACAATGATCAGAGTAATATTTTTAATCATTAATATAGATTACGTAAAGCCCAAAAGGCCCAGAATACGTCCTTGTAGAACTCCACTTCTCAGAGCATAAATATCGCTTAGTATAGTATATTTCCAATTTTATATAATAATAATAATAATAATAATATATAATTTATTTCTCTAGCGGAATATAAAATATTCTAATAATAGTATAAAAATTATAAGTGGTAAATAAATTAGTGAATGACTTTAGTAAGAACTTTAGGCTAATTATCAAAAGTAATACAGATAATAATCAATAAGATACTTAAATTATCAAAACTAATCCAAAAACATTTAAGACAATTTATAAAGTAATTCAGATGTCCAATAATGGGCTGGTTTAAAGTATTATTTAACGAATAAAGTAGATAAAAGAGATAAAAGATATTTCATTACACTTATTACATACTATATATAAAGATAATTTGACATATAGATTGGTACGTGGAAATGCAGCATAGAACGTAGCAGATGGTTACGATGAGGACTGGGAAACAGAAAAGTTTAATAAACACGAAATAGGAGATGAATCAATCTATGTATAAAGAAGATTGTATGTAGTACACTCTTACGTAAAGTAATAAAAGCTTGTCTGAAAGATAGCAAAAATATATTGCAACGAGACAAAAGCGCAATATGGTTAAAGCCACGAGGTGGAAGCAAATAGTCAACATAAAAATCACATAAATAGGACAAAATCACCTCCAGTTTTCACTTCATAGCAGGTTTATAACTTAAGATCCTGAATTATGAAAGTATTGATTTTAGGGATGAATAATATAGGGTTATTAAGACTATATATTCGAAAATGACTAACAGTTATGCATTGTTGAATCTAAATTTTCCCTTGTTTGCTTGCTTGAATATGCAACAGTTCAAAAAATTCCAAGCACACAGTAAAATCTTTTATATACCTTTTGCGCTCTAATAGAATGTTCCCAAATATGTATATAGTTAAAGTGGATGTATTGGATTCTTTAAAAAAACTGATTATTTTATTTTTTTTAAAGGATTTATAACAAATCATTAATTAATAAATAATAAAATAATAATCAGAGACATTAAATAACTCAATTAAATGACTGAGCAATTCCTAATTTGCAATCAGTTAGTATATTTTTCGGGTGATAAACTTTTAATTATTAGCGAGTTGACAACAATTTGTAGCAAGGATAGAAATGTTTAAATACAATCATTTTCTGTGTTTCGTGAAGCAAGGATACATACTTTAGTAACAGTTATGCGCACCCAAAAGCGATATACCAGGAAAAGAATTAGGTTCCCTAAAACAACTTCATTCGAGATATTTTTAAAAATCTCTTGCTATATGTGGTGTAGTTTTAAACGTTCAACAGGGCCATTTTCGTGTTACTTAGAAGAATTTGTACCCTCAAAGCAGAGCAACATTCATCAATATAAGCTTAAGTCATAGCTAACTACGAGTATCATTTAAAAAAACACAACTTTATGTTATATCTTGAAAAATAAGTAGGTCATGCTGCGTTAACTTTTAATTGAGATTATTAAATACTATTTCAAAATATCTTATAGATGCCATTTTTAATTTTATTCTGTCTTTAGTGGTTATGGGGTGCTCATTTTGTACCTCCGTTATATGGTAAATTTTTATGAAATTCGAAGAGTATTTGATAACATTTTCAGATTTATTTCTTGTTAAAAAAATATTAATAAAAGTTAACAAGAAATGATAAATCTAAAAACGTCAAATACTCCTGGAATTTCATAATAGCTTACCATACGCGGAGGTAGAAAATGTACATCCAGTATACTGAATGCAAGGTAATAATTTTGGTAAATATGAATAAGAAATGAGATTAATGTAAATGCACGCTTAAAATTTTAATAATGAGGTGTTTCAGAATGATATATTGTGCGACTTAGTTCGTAGTAGTAATTTCTATAATAAAATGTGAAGAAAACAAAGATGGACCCTTATCAACACGCAATGAACAGCTACTTGACAGTATTGGATGTGGAAAAATTTAAAATGTATCGGAAGTAGAGTAGATTAAAAATTAGATGATACGATGTCTCAATGATGTGATGGATGATGATATTTATTCAAGGAATATTTGAGGAAATGAAAATTTCTAAAAATATAAGTAGAAAAAATGTCTCGTCGCGAACAAGGTAACCTTAAAAATATTTTTTAAATTAAAAATTCATCTTTTCTAAAATTGTTGAATAAAAAATACTTTATTAATAAAGAGTGTTTTTTTTTTGAGTCGGAGAACTTTAAATTGGCAATACTGTTTCCTGTGACAGCCGATTTCACAGTTCTCGCTTGTTTTGGAGTTAGTTTGGTTTGGCAATTCGTTATGAATAGACTTACGCCGGAGTAACGTTTGCAAATTGTTCAAATTTATTTTGAGAAACACGGTGTTCAATTGGAGAAATTCATCGGGCATTACGTGCACTACACAACTATGAATCGTTTTCACAGTACATTTACTCTAAACGATAATACATATCCTGTAAGATTCGTACAGTGCGCACACAATAAGTGATTGATGGTGCTCAACGTAGTGTTGATGATGATCCAACGGCATCAATTCGTCATCGTGCTCAACTGTTAAACTTGTATCTATTCACTTTATGGAAAATTTTGCGTAAAGATCTTGGTTTACGTGCTTACAAGATTCAACTTGTACAGGAATTGAAGCCACACGATCATCATTTGCGCCGTACATTTGGTGAATAGACCGAAGGAAACATTGCTATTGATCTACAATCATTTGAAAATATTGTTCAGTGATGAAGCACACTTTTGATCAAGTGGCTATGTCAATAAGCAGAATTGTCGTATTTGGAGCGAATTTAATCCACAAACCATTGTCGAAACACCATTACATTTAGGAATAGTCACCGTTTGGTGCGCTTTATGGGCCAATGGAATCATTGGTCCATATGGATGATGGCCAGAACGTTACAATCAACGGTGAGCGGTACAGAGACATGATTACTAACTTTCTCGTGCCTCAACTGCAAGGCATTAGTGTTGAAGACATGTGATTTCAGCAGGACGGCGCTACATACCACACAGCGCGCGGTACGATTAATTTACTAAAAGAAACATTTGACGAATGATTAATTTCACGAAATGGACCTATTAACTGGTCACCTCGTTCGTGCGATTTGACGCCATTCGACGCTTTATTGCCGAAATACAGCTTGGTTTACTTCGACGAGTGAATGAAAATTGGATCTGCAGATTACGCCATGTACGCGCCAGACGCGGCGGCTATATGCCCGAAATCATATTGGAACATTGACGCCATAAAGTTATCTTTTAAATAAAGCCAATTTCATGGATATCAAAAACATTTTTCTGTGTTTTATTGCAATTTAAAGTTGTCTGCCACCAAAATAAAATACAATTTATATGTGTAAAGTAACATTACAATCTGTAACTTTATCTTGTCAAATGAACAGGATACATGTTTTCTTTTTTCTGACGAGGAGAACGAACTTTTATTTTAAATACTACTTTAAAGCAAATATATAGTGAATAATAAATGTTTTTCTTATATTAGGACTCCAACTAACATTTTATCCAAATCCATTCTTTTCTAAAGAAGAGATGATAATGCAACTACATAAAAACAAATATTCCCTACATCATGGCGTACTAGAGTAGTCAAGTACAGGTAAGGCGGGGAAATATAAAGGAAACTGGAAACTCTAATCTTCTTCGCGATAAACTTTTCCATTAAGTCAGTGGTTTTGTTATATGATATTAAAAGTTGCTGCTAAAAGTTGAAATCTCAGAATAATAAAGTATGCAGTTAAAGAGAAATATAAAGTCAACAAACTTCTTTAGACGATTATATTACAAACCCTTAAACAATTTATAATTATAAAAACGCGATACCGATTTTAGAAAACATAACGGTATAAAACACACAATATACAACTAGAACAAACTAAAGAAAGAAACTAGAGAAAATTATATATTTTATAAATTTCTCATGCACTGCGTATATTTTAATGCTCTAGAGATTTTGTTTTTTATGACGTAAATCATGTAAATATTGATTTTGCTTAAGGTGTTTCCTCATTCCTTTCAGTAATATTATGCATCCCTAGAGATTCTTTAAAATTTATATCAACCTCGAGACCAACACATCACTTACTTTTTAAAACATAGTATCATATTCGCCTTCTGGGAATAACGTAATAGATCTGATGGATGCATGCAGTCGTAAGAAATGTTTTAAGATGTATTTTATCGATGTATTTGTGATGTATACTGTGTAAACTTTACTTCGTAAGTAAGTAAAAGCGATTTGTGTTTACTGAGACGTTTTTAATCTTTTTCGAGCTGACCGGATTTAATTTCAATATACAGATAATTGAAAATAAGTATACAGTGAGTATGGAAGTTATAGAACGTTATTTATAGCATTTTTGATTTAAAAATACAAAGATGGATTGGAAAGATAAACTTTTCTTTACTGCTGTTGTTCTCATATAAGATAAGTTATCGACGACCTTTTGTAAATTGGACTTTTTAACATAAGAGGTGAGAAGTTTCTCATCCACGTTTAGAAGTATCATGTACGTCAATGTTTTAGAACATTTTAAAAATATATATAAACACACAACAATAGGTTGGTTAACTTTATTCAAATTTGTCTCTATCTATATTAATACAAAGACGTACAAATTTAAGTATTGCTCAAAAGACTTTCTAATTTATTTAAAAGAAACAATATTTAGAAGAATCAGTCGTTGCGATCTTCAACCATAATTACTTCGTCACACAGCTTTCCGTTTATAATCACATGAAGTCAAGGAAATATAAAGGATGTTTCAATATTTTCGAACGCGTATATTTATTAAACTTTAAGACATACGAATATGAAACTTTACACACATATTTACGAACCTCTCAAGTTCAGATTAGAGATGTGCAATATGTCCTCCATCAGCGACACGAACAATATCACATCGATAATTCCTCCCACACTCGGGCAAGCATGTCCTTCGTCACTGATGTTATGGCAGTACGGATCCGGTTCTTCAACTCTTCTAGGTTCTGTGGGAGTGGTGGTACATAAACGTTGTCTTTAACGAAACCCCGCAAGAAGAAGTCGCGGGGTGCAAATCCAGTGACCGTGGAGCCCAGTTGAGACATGCTATGTCGCCAGCTCTTTGACGACCAATCCAACGGTTCGGTAGAGCTGACTGTTAACCGTGTTTCCATCAAAAAAGAATGAGCCGTAAACAGATGATCGGGATATCGCACAAAACACATTGATTTTGGGCGAATTTCGTACATGTTCAATGGCTGCATGTGGGTTCTGTAGACCGCAAATTCGAACGTTGTGTTTGTTTACCAGACTACTAACATGGAAAGTCGCTTCATCACTGAACACGATGCGTTGTGCGAAAGTGTTATCATTGTCAATAGCATCATGAATCTCGTTACAAAATGCCACATGTTTCCGTTTGTCATCACGACACAGAGCTTGTAGCAACTGTAACTTGTACGGCTTCATAACCAACCGAGGTCTCAAAACACGCCAAATTATTGTTGTAGGCAGTTGTAACTTCCGATTGGCACAACGAGTTGATTTTGAAGGATTACGTTGGAAAGCAGTTTGAATTCGTGCAACATTTTCTTCAGAAACACGAGGGCGGCCAGGGCTCTTTCCTTTATATACACATCCTGTTTCTACAAACTGTCGATACCACCTGTGAATGTTCCAGCCATTCGGAGAATCAATTTGGTAGCGCAACCTGAAACGTCTTTGCACTGTAATCACGGAATTGCACTTCGCAAATATATGAGGGTTACCAAGAAAAACAGAAGACAACTGACATCTAGCGGCTATTAAGTAAACAAGGCTATATATTCGTTTCTCCAATAGCCGAGCCTAGGCGCAGCGATCGATAGTTTGAACAAAATAATACTTTGTAATACGTATATATTTTTTTGAAGCACGCTGTATATTTACATTTTATCAAATCAGGCAAATGTGACATTTTCTTTTATGAGTCCATCTCATTTGCCTTAAGAATCATTATACAAAGTCACACACTATCTGAAATAATCATCTTCCAAATGAAATAAAGAAATGAAATAGATCGCAGTCTACGAAGAAAGTAAAGTTGTTTGCAATATGTGTACAGCCTGACTAATATTTTAACATAAGATTGTAATGTGTTGCTTGTCAGGGTGAAAATGTATCCTGTGAAGCTTTTAGATATTTTTTATTCGATTGTTTAAAAATTTGTTTATTTTGAATGTTGTTTCTTATTGTCCAGTTATTGTCCAATTTATACTTTACTGTGATATTTTTATGTACCTCTTATCATTTGTAATTTTGCTTCATTTATATATTTATGAAATTGATAATGTATACGTCTGAATTGTAACGGGTCTTTCATTAAGCGTTTACTATTTTTAAATTTAAATAAAACAAAGTGTGTGTGAGATATCGTAGAAATTTTTCATTCGTTTGAAAGGCCTATCGATGCCATTATGTATGGAATATAATATAGTGCAGATGTCCGCGGCTTCGCTGGGTGGCGCGCTTCCAAAGTGTCCAATTTTCCTTGATTCTGGTGCATAAATTAGGTTGAATTTCACCGATGTCATGGGTTATGTTGGCTTTGAGGGCCGCTGTGGTTTGTGAATTATTTGCACACACTTGCGACTTAAGAAAACCCCACAAGAAAAATTCAACGGGGTTAAATCGTACGATCTCGATGGCCAGTTCGCATCAGCTCCACGCGAGATGACCATGCCGTCAAATCGCTCGTGCAGAATATCCAATGTGGCATGAGCTGTGTGGCACGTAGTGCTGTCCTGTTGAAACAACATGTCGTTGGTGTCCATATCATTTAATTTAGGTTAAAAAAAGGCCGAGTTCTTGTGAGCGACCCGAAATCGACTGCCTCGGATTATCCTGCACACTCTCACGGACAGCGGCGATGTTTTCGGCAGGTCATGCGTTTCGTCGTCGTACTGGTATTGGTTCATTGTTTACTGAACCAGTGGACTCAAATTTATCAACCACAGTGCGAGTAGTCCTCTAGGTAGGACAATTATGGCGACTGTAAAATGAGCGAAGCGCGCGAAACGTTGCCCGAACGAACACTCATTTTGATAAAACAAGTTTATCATTTGCACGTGTTGTTGAGCGCTAGATCCGTCCATGGCGATTTGACAAAACAGACTGAATAAATGACAGCCAATTCGACAGATGTAGCTTCAACAACATGGCTGCTATCAACTGTCAAAAGTCGGAAGTCCCTATTGGAAGACTCTTTATATAGTGAGATAATATCGTACGAAAGAATGTTAACTTTGGGATATTCAGCCGGAATACGACGTATGTGTAAAAGTAAATGTTTTATTATACCAGATTATATTCATTGGGATGTTCTGAAGTTTTTATTATTAGTAAAAGCCATTGACCCACTAAAATCTTTGGGTGTATTTTCAGCTGAAATTTGGTTAAAGTTAAAGCTATAAGAAGCATATTGAGATCAATTTTCCTATTGTTGCATATCAATTAGCAATATGAACATTTCGTAGAATACTATGATTTTTACGATGTTAGGCCTAGTCCAGAGATTTAACATATAACTAAATAAATCAAAATTTAGTTGGATCAACTGGAGTAGACATAACTTTAGAGTAGTATCTGTGTGTAAAGAAGATAAAAAGTCGGTAAGTTCCACATTTATTAATCTATAAACAAAAACAAACACAACTAGACTAGAATCTAACTAGTCATTTATCCACACTACAATCCAGATATTGCCCCAACCATTTTCGCTTGATACTGATAAAAAAAAGTCTGAAGCACTATTTTTAAGCAGAGGTTGTTGAATTTCAATGGCATTTAGATGACTTGACAAAAGAAGTGCTTTTTCCTATTTCGAGAAGTTATTTAAAAAAAAATGTATTTTAGCTAAACGGCGTTATTTTGAGAAATAATAAAATTGTTTTCTCTAAAAATTTCATAGGATTTTGTGGCTAAATTATTTCAGAACACCTAGTAACTATTCAATTGAACTAACTTGGAATTTATTCTCTACAGCAATTTTTTTAAATCGTGAATGCAAATCTTTTCTCTTAACTCATTCAAACATCTTTTTTTCAGATCTTCTGGTGGACGTTTTTTATCATTCTGGCGCTTCATTTCTGGATAGAATTGAAAGTACTGCGTCATGACAAAGCCATCATGTCAGTTGTCTGTTTCTTAAATCCAAATTTTCTATTGGAATTTTAAAGTTTATGTAAATATGAATGCATACACTTTTTTAAGGTTTTTTCGAAGCTTTCGTTTCCGTTCCATTCCCATACTTTCACTCATCGTCTTTAAATCGCTTGTACACCAACTTAATAAAATTTAATGAATGAAAGTCAAGGAAATATGTAATTATTATCTATGTACCTATTTTAAGTTTCTGGAAAAGAAAAATTCCGTTTAGAATTTGAAAAATTAGAAACATTTTTAGGCAAACTGTAAATGCGAAAGTAAAAAAAAATAACAAGATAGGAAATAAAACTATAATAAATACTTGGACCAGCAAAGCTAATCTTTTATACAAAATTAAACGGCACGAATCGTTTTCTTCCAAATAAATACATATCAGGTTCACAAGGATGACGAACAATGCAGTATTACTTAACCAAAATCTTACTAACTGCATACTATTAAACTATCAATACTAAGATTACTAACTTTATATTATTGAATTATTAATGTTATAAAGAAACAAGTGCTAATGGTATAATATTAAAATTATTAATGTTAAATATGAATTTATTAATCTTAAACAAAAAAATAACATTAAATATTAATTCATTAATGTTAGGGGAAGACAAGGAAACATTCAACTTTTAAATATTGACCGACAAAGCAAAGATTACAAAATTTTTTCGTTACTCGGAGGATGGCAAATAACTTTCACTAAGCCAAGTGGCTGTACAAAAAAATATGCATGAAACTGCATAATTTGAGTGTAAAACAGAAATATATAATTTGGACAGATCGTTGTTTTTCTAATCTCAATAATATTATATTGATCAATATAACCGTTATATTTTTAGGACATCGTTAATTTAATATATGTTAATGTGTGTCTTTTAAACTCTTCAAATGAATTATGTTTTAAAAGTAGAAAAAGTGCATCTACTTTTACCATGTCGTCCTTTCTTGTATTGCTATAGTTATATTAATCTATCGAGTTAGACCTTACGTTTTAATTTAAATCACTTCTTTCTAGTTGTTGTAAACGTAATAAATTTTCTTTTTCACTCATATGTTATCGTTGATATCGTTATGATCATAAAGGTATATGTCATTTAAACGTTCATGTACGTTCCCGCTTATTATTTAATTCGTATGTATTAGGTAAGGTTCATAAGATACTTTCTGCTATTGTTTGGGTTTTTGAGTTTGTTACACACACTATAATCAACTATGATTGTTAGAAAAACAGAAACAGGCCCATATTATTACCTTATACGATTCTCTGTTCGACCTCTAAGACGCTAAAACTAGATCAACAAAAAAATCTCAAAGAGTTAGGGGCGCTTCCTTGTGCATAAGATCCCAAAGACGCGAATGAGATCCGCAAAAAACCTTCGGTGTTCAACTATCTTAAAAGAAGGTTTCTTTTGTTAAAAATATATAACTAGGAAAAATAAGTTACTAAATAATAAATAGACAGAAACAAACCTTATTTTGCTATACTTCCTATCAATAGTTGTTTGTATAATATATTTAGTGTAATGAAAACGTGATTTATTACAACCACTAAATATATTCTAGTTTATTTATTTATCTCGGCTTCTAAGTTAATTTTTGTAATTTTGAGATTAATTGTGATGATTTGGAGTAAGTGGATGGTAGTTGTTCGTTTGATTAATTTTCGTTATACGCTTTTTAATTAATTGCGCGTATACATACGCATGTCTCGCTGTTTAAATTAAAGATTTTTTAAATCATCATCAAACTTCCAACACAACATGTGTGTTAGTATATCAATTAGTTCAGAGTTATTCTGGACAAGAATTGGCTTTATTAGGTGCTAAAAATTTAAAAGTGCGTTTAAGTATTGAGAATTGGTTTTTTGTTTTGGGCTTGACATTTTTTAATGAAATATATATGTATATTTAAACAGCATTTTCTTAATAATTCAACATATTACTATTATGTAAATTACATGTAAATTATAAAATTACACTTTACATTTTCAGAAAATAGATAAATATCATCTAAACTAAATGTTGAATTTGTTTTGAATTACACTTTTAAATTCAAATAATCTCCATCTTTACATATTACCATAGGTTGTTTATCATTTAATAGTTTGCTTAAATACTATACAAATAAAGGAACAGAAAATTAAAATAAAATTTACAAATAATTCTATTGTTGCACATATATACTTAGACGTTTGAATTTTAAATTTTAATGTACCGATGTATAATTTCATATTTTTCAAATTAATTTTCTTCAATGTAGTGAGAGTAATGTGACTTTTCTTTATTAATTGAGATCTACATTGAAATAAAAATATAAACTTTACGTTTAAACATTTCGACAATTATACTTGTTTCAGTCATATATATATATATATATATATATATATATATATATATGTGTATTTGATAAATGGAAACACATTATCTCGCATATTGACGTAAGGCGATTTAGAGGTCTTCGCAATGCAGACGTTTCGAAAATAAAGCATTATCCGTGATAGATAATAATCAATCTTTGGAAATCAGCACCTATTCATTTCATACAAGATGTTTTCATAGACGAATTTTTGATAAATTACACATGGACTGATCACATACAGAAAAAGTAATAAACGTACGGCTTATATGAAAAGATACTTCTTTCTCGTACGTATGTACATACATAATATATAAAAATGTGAAGAAAAATGTGGATGCTTTATATCTTACTTATTTATAAACGTAATTGACGAAAGAACGTTGCCGCTTCATATTTCATATAAAAAATGAAACGTAGGTACATTGCGTGTCTTGTAGAATAAAATAGGTAAAATACACTCTTTATGCATCGGCACATTACACATTTGTTTTTGATTTACATAAACTTGAGTTTTATTATTGTTACAAAGATACAATAAATTTTATAAAAAACCAAAGGCGAAGCGAAAAATTCGTGTAATGTTTTAATTTGTATTTTTCAAATGCTAAATAAAATTTAATTGTTTTCGTGCCTGTTTTTTTTAGATAATACAGGAATAAGTATATCTTGCCCACGTCCAACAAATCTTTCTTTTTCCAGTAGTACAATAGAAATATGTTTTCTTTTGTTTCTCATAAATTTATTCATATAAAAGAAAAGATTAAGCAATTATATATTGCCCGTTTTCTTCAGTAATGTTTTGACATCATTCGGTGAGTTTCATAATTCCTCATTCCAGAAGAAGAATCTATTTTTAGCGTCGAAGACTTTACAGGATGTTAATTCATTGCTAGTTCTAAGTGTAATATGTCGCAATGACATAATCGCTCACACAATCCTAAGGAGATCTCCTTACCATCAAACTTGACTCCATACTGAGAAAAAAGAACTTCTTAATTCAATGAACTATTGAATATTATTTTTGTGTAAGTCGATTTAATTATTAAATAGTTAAATGAACATAATGTGATATATAGAAAGCAAACCTAAAAACGTAAAAGGATTTTACTTCAATGAAAAAATTACAAATGTTTACTGGACTAAATTATAAAAAATTTAAAATCTAGAACAAATGATTTTCTTTTACCAAAGATAGAGTGTTCATTCAATATTATTTTCTGGTTAATTTATAGAATTCCGAAAGCAAACGACTGCGCATTTATGATAGTATGCGTGTATGTGCGAAAATGACGTCTTACACAACTCCGTGCTCTGTCTAATGGCGTTTAAAGCGAGATAAATGCTTTCACTTCTATTCGAGAGATAGACATATAATTTTCTCTTACTGCTTTGTAAAATAGTTTCAGCAGTAACACCTATCAGCTGCGAATGTCTATCAACAAACCTAGTCTACTTGATGTTGACTTCGTTGGCAGTAGTTTTCATACATTGTTGTTTGCTTATTCAACAGATTTTCTGTCCGTAGATATAAGTGCTTTCACTTCTATTCAAGAAATAGATATAGTTCTCTCTTATTATTTTATATAGCAATAATAACCTTGCATCTGCAATTTAACGTTACAAAACACATTTTTTCAATGTATTATTTTGTTGTTCTAACAAGTCTGATTTTCTCCTTGTACCAAAGGAGAATTTACACTAACAAACTATAGTGCCATATTAAACATCGAACTGCTTTTATTCAAGACGTAAATATGGTGAAATAACAAGTGATATGTTTACTAAAAATACTTTCCTATTTGTCTCAAAAGTATTAGTTCAGTCATACTCAGTGCATTAATACGTGACTAAAAATAGTAGTTGAATGAATGCGTTGTTCTGTTTTCTAAAGTTCGAATAGATTATAGAGACCTCTTTCTTTTCCCAATTTTAAAAGTGGCTGGTCGAAAAGAGATTTGAATTTATGACGAGATGATGTCCAAAACTGTTGCCCACATTAAGAACATCAAACTACTTTGTTACACGAAGTGTATAAAAAAGCTTGATTATTGTAGCACTAAGTTTGTAGAAATGAAACGAAATTATGTTAAAAAATAAATACATTTTTTGGAAAGAAAACTGTTACTTGGTCGGAGTGAGAATATTGAAGTTTTACATTAAGAACATCAAACTACTTTGTTACACGAAGTGTATAAAAAAGCTTGATTATTGTAGCACTAAGTTTGTAGAAATGAAACGAAATTATGTTAAAAAATAAATACATTTTTTGGAAAGAAAACTGTTACTTGGTCGGAGTGAGAATATTGAAGTTTTACATTAAGAACATCAAACTACTTTGTTACACGAAGTGTATAAAAAAGCTTGATTATTGTAGCACTAAGTTTGTAGAAATGAAACGAAATTATGTTAAAAAATAAATACATTTTTTGGAAAGAAAACTGTTACTTGGTCGGAGTGAGAATATTGAAGTTTTATTTCGTTTGAATGATAAACTTTAATTAGGCAAGAAAAGGACTACTTCAAAACTAGTAAATTAAATTAAATATTAATTAAAAATATTGTATTAAGTCACTATCTGCATAATAGAATATAAAATATGGATATAAATATAAAAAAGGGCAAAATTTTTATTTTATTGTGCACACTAGTGTTAGAAACCATTACTAGCGGTTACTGACAAAACCTAAATAAGTTATAAATTTTAACTACTATTTCACCTGATATTAATTGTATATGCTCTTACAATGTTTAGTTATTAGGTAAATACTGGTGCCTAGTGCATTTAGTAACTAGCCCGACTGAGGTATTAAACGATGAGTTTTGTGGTGTTTAATCCCAAAATTTATTACTCTGTTTATGAGGTTATCATACCCAGAGACGTGAATTTAACCGCGGACATATAAACATTGTTTTAGTTAACTCAGGAACGTTCCTCATTCGTATAACAAGCTTGTAAAGTTGTCGAGTAATAAAAGTAAATAAGTAATTATATTGCTTCAGTATAACACATATTCGCACTTTATGTGCACTTCCAAGGCATCAGTGCACTGGTGCTTTGTAAGTTAAACAAGGCGATGATAAGTTTACATAAGCATATGAGGATGTGCAAATATGACATAGTCTGATGAAGTTAATTAGTAAATATGATTACACAATAGATATTATTAATTTAATAAAATCGTTTATTCTATTTGCGAAACTCAATAATTAATTTACTTGAATGTCGCTTTTTAGATATTCCTCCATATTGTCAGTTAACATCGCCCTTTTGAATAGATTAAACAACATTTACTACGAATTTTTAATTCCATTTAACATGAAAAGCATGTTTTACAAATGAAAAATTTCATTTAAATTTCGCTATGGTTTACAAATTTAAAATAAAAAATTCATGCTTTGCAAAAACAAGACTACTTATGCATAAATATGATATATGTTAAAAAATATTTGAATTGTCTGTATTATCAATAGAATCAGAATTAAATACAATCATGAACATTCAAGAAAGCATCTCCTGCATTGAAACTTCTAGCCCAGAGGGAATTGATTTTTTATTTGATTACCAGCACTTCAGAAACCACCAATAATGAACGATACTGTGAAACATTAAACCTACGCTTTTGTATATTCTCCAAAATCGTTGACTAACGAGAATGCCAATACCAGAGAAATACGATTATCCTTTGTTTGCATATTACTGTCGAAACCTTATCGATATTATATAAGTTTAAGTGAGTCTATCATCTAAATCCATTGACTAAAATAAATTTTTAATTTGTAAAAATAACATTACATTTTATATACTATTAGGTACAATTTTCATTTTAGTTAAATACCCTTTTGTATTTCAAAAATAAATCAATTTTTCAGAAAGAAATTTATTCATCCAAAGCAACAATTATTTTCGCAATCAATCATCTTTTTCCATTACAATGGAAGACTAAGTTTCTTATTGTAAACTCTAGACATATGTATAATTATTTATATACATATATCAGAATTATAAACCCAGTACCCGTTGATTTCGAGTTTTAACATTCTCATACTGTTACTCTTACCTCCTGATCTTTATTACCCTCGTCCAACCACCTCTTTCTAAGGCATTCTCTCCTCTTCTACCTTGTTCTTCTTCTAATAGACTTTTTCTTCCCATCTATTTTCAGTCATTCCTAGCTACATCTCTAGTCACCTGGTTCTAATTCTGTTTGTCCTTCTTTCAAGTTTTATTCCATCATAAATATTTTGTAAAGTCCTTCCCCATACTTAATTGTCCAGATTTTACAGCCGTAGGGTTCTATTACTGTTTGGTAGATTCTTACTTTTGCAGGTCTTGATTTATTCTTGGCTCCTAAGATTTCAGCTGAACTCCTGGTAACTTTGTTTTCTTTGCCAGCTTCTTTCCTATTTCTTTGTCTTCGTCTATTTTACTTGTTAGTGTTACACACAAATATTTAATTTATTCCACTTTTTTGTGATTTTTATCTTCTACTTCTGCAAATTATAACTAAATCTTCCGTCTTTTGTTTTGTATGATCTCTTATTAACATACGTTTCTCTTTACTCATTTACTTTTTCTTCCAACAATTTAAACGTATTTACGAATTTTTTGATCTATTCAAAAGAACAAAGGCTACTAAGAAAGTTTTGCAATATGACGCAACAATGAATCGTAGGAAGCTGCTTGTTGCTTCATATTGAGACATGTTCATACGTGAATAGCAGCCGCCGCGCCATGTCGATGGGCTCAGTTATTCATTAGCAGTGAGAGTGTAAAGTGCTTGCGATGGCATTGTGGTTACGAAATGGGATAAGGGCAGTTTTGCGTTATAATTTCGTGCGTGGTTTAAACATAGATCAGTACTTCGAAGAAGTGACTCTTGCACTAGGTGATGTTTGCCCATATCGCACAACGATATTCAGGTGGTATAGAGAATTCCAAAGGGGAAATTTAACCGTGGAGGATGCTGAGAGGCCGGGAAGATGAACGTCAGTTATGGAGGATAACGTTACTACTGTGAGGAAAATGCTTGGCGAGGACAGGTGAGTGACCTACCAACAGATCGAGGGTACTTCAGGCCTAAATGCACCAGCAATTCGTTCGATTCTGCATGATCATTTGCATGTGAAGAAACTTTGTTCTTTCTGAGTGCCGCATCGACTATCTGAAGGGCAGATGACACGTGTGTGACTTTGTGCCGGAAGATGCTAAAAAAGTTTAATAAGGGACAATCTTGGTATGTGAACAACATCGTGACAGGTGACGAGACTTGACTGTACTATTACGATGTGCCGATCAAAACTTGAAACAAAGTTTGGGTCTTTGATAATGAGGACACACCCGTAGTTGTCAGAAAATCCCGATCTGTAAAGAAGAAAATGTATTTTCTAATCGAGTGGAATTGTGAAACGCGTCGTTTTGGATACACAGCTAAGTGGTATACTGAACAGTGCCTGCCTAAAGTCATTGGATCTATGAAGAACCTGCGGCCAAAGTTGAGAATGGACACCTGGTTCCTCCATCACGATAATGCTCCAGCTCACCGTGCCAAAGGCTGCACCGAATATTTGACCACGGCGGAATTGAAACTTGTCGAGCGCCCTCCCTACGGTCCAGATCTTGCTCCCTGAGACTTTGCGCTGTTCCCACGTGTGAAAATGAAGCTAAAAGGGAGGCGGACCTTCTGTGGGCTTGGGACAACGAATGTGCTTTACTCCCTAGTGAAACTTGGCAGAACTGGTTTATAGATTGGTTTCGGAGGATGGAGAGGTGTACTGAGTGTAGAGGAAATTACTTTGAAAAAATTAAATAAACAAAGCTCTATTGCACAACTTTCCTAGTACCCTTTGTATCGTATCATCGGCGTATAAACCAGGCATTGACATCTGCTTCCACATATTAAACTTTTTACTCATATGCCACTATCTCTCAAAATTAGCTTTCGTATCTAGTTAAAGAGTCCTGCGGATAAAGGATTTTTTTTCATTTTATTTTTTAGCTTTCGAACTAGTTTCTTGAGCTTGGTCGGTATCTTTAACATTGTGATTACATCATACAGCTTCTTTTTTCTGATCGATAAACACCGAATGTAAATCTAGTTTTTATTCATACGTATTCTTTTTTAAACTGGTAATTTGATTATTTAGCACCAAGAAAAGGCAATAATCGATCAGAGAAATGTAAATATAGCAATTTTATTATGTCGCTGTATATAGTTTTTCTATGAATTCCTATGCGACAAAAAAATGAATCGCCTAGTAAAAATATATATTTTTAAACTAAACTTTATTTTTTACAATAATAAATGACAAAAAAGTAACACGGTAAAAATAGATCTTTGTGTTGTTTTTTGCTAAATTCTTATCAAAAAATTCGGTTTCTTTATTTATTTTGGGACAGTTTGGTTTGGTTATTCGATTGCAATAGTCTGTAGTTGTAAATTAGTGTATTAAAATTCCAAGAGATCGAAGACAAGCAAATTTTCGCTAATTAAGCGGAGATTTTAAAAATGATGGTATTGTTGGACTACAATATTGCATTTCGTGAAATAGCTAGGCGGATACAAAGAAATATTGCTCCTCGTTATTGGAGAGATTGTCCTCCAGAAGGTAAGCAACTTTGTAAAAGGTGTTCTGGATGACCTAGAAAAACCACCAAAAGAAAAATTAGAGATTAAGATTGTTGCTGTTGGTGGTCTACATAGAAGCTCAAGGTCTGTAGGAAATGTTTATTACATACTTATAATAATGCATCCATATATGTCGCCGCATTCATTCATTTGGCTTGATCTCATAACTGTAGTACATACATATAATACATATAAGTCTGATGAGGAGAAGAAATGCAATTTTTGAGTTTTTCCGTAGAACTTGAGACTGCACTACTCGAGGTTTTATCGTATGGGGTGGAATTATCTTAAGCAGTAGGACTCCTTTAATATTCCTTCGAGTCCATTTAAATTCTCAAAGGTAGATTTACGAAGTTTTAGAACCATTCACTTTATCATTAGAGCGGCGACGAAAGTGGCAATACCATAGGCGGTACGGTAGAACGGGCAATTGGTGGGCAGTGAATGAGA
>JAVIWB010003791.1:0-108906 GCA_031893035.1 Dermolepida albohirtum | reverse complement strand
TCAACACAATAGATGATGTAATTAAAGAAAGCAAAATGAAATTTATATATATATATATATATATTCCACCATATATATATATATATATATATATATATGGGATGGCGTAGAATACAACCAGTGAACGCGGAGATTGTATATTCGCAGATGATGTGGTTTTAATGGCTGAAACGAAAGATAAATTAAAGTATAACATAGAAATATGGAACGCAACAGCAAAGACGATTGGATTAAAGGACGATTATTTAATGCATTGAGGAGGGGATTTCTAAATAATAAACAAATCTCGTAAAAAACAAAAATGAATATATATATATATAAAACGATATATACCCCTACAATAATACACCGTTGCGAGAACTGGATACTAACAGAGAGGCAAAAAAGCAGATTGCAAGAGTAAAGAACATTACAAGGAGAGAAAGAATAAGAAATACGGAGATAACATATAAATTGAATGTGAAACCATTGATAGAATCAATAGAAGAAAAAAATTGGGATGATATGGACATCTGGTTAGAATGGAGGACTATAGACAAGCAAAAAGAGTATGGAAAGCAAAAGAAACGGGGAAAAACAGAAGATGAAGGCCGTGTAAGATCTGGAATGAGGATATTGGGGAGATGCTGAAGAGGAGGGGTAAAGCATGGCAAGAGGCTCAGAGTTTGGCCAAGGACAGCGAACAATGGAGGGAATTTGTGAGAAAATAAACAAAACACGCACCTCAACACCGCAAGGTAGCGGAAGACGGATTATGTACGTACGTGTGTATGTATTATATGTACCATTGAAGAAGGTAATTTCACCAATGAAGTTGAAAAGTCATTTGAAGTAGATATGTGTTGGTTTGTCTCTAGATTCTGAAGAGTGCGATCGACTTTTATTAAGGAGTGCGAAGTTTTGAATATTGCAATGGAGTATTTCCAGTTATTAATAGTTTCAATTCGTAAATGTCTAGTGTATATTTTGATGAATTGACTAGAATATTGAAACTAGAAAAAGATGGAGAGTTTCCATATTTAGCATATGAGGGCTTTTTGGAATTGTGACGTTTAAACAATGCGGTGAAATGTCGTTTAGCACTTTTAACAACTATAAAACATTGTGAATTTTATAAAAAATTGGTGAATCCATCAGGTAGAAGTGCAAAAGATATAAATATGGAAATATGGAATAAATATTTAATGGAGTGACATCTGAGTCCGTTTACATAACAAAGGAGTTAATCGTATCTGGGCTGCCGAAAATTGATAATGATGTAGGTTTATTGATAAACATTAATATAACATGGTAAAATACATTATATGTACGTGCATATTTAAAATAAATGGTGAATAACTATTGCATTTATGTTTAATTCTATATATATATATATATATATATATGATTAGTTTAACAGATCTAAGTTTGGAGTGGGGTATGAGTTGTGTATATATTTATTGTTTTTGATTGTTTTGTGTTATTATATCAGTTGTTATTTATAAACACGATACATTTTTATTTAATAAGATGGGACTGAGGGTGAAACGTAGTTGTATAATTTGGAAATGGAGAAAGAAAGAGTGGATTTTTTTAGTACTATAATAAGTAGGCTCTCAGTGGAACTACATATACTAGGATATAGATTCTGTGGTCCTGGAGCAAAATTAAAAGAACGTCATGAAAGAGGTAATAAGGGTGTGACTTTTTTAGACTTTTTAGGCGAGGCTTGTAGAGGGCATGATATATCTCATGCTCATTCGATTTATTGGAGCATCATGTTGCAGACGAGAAATTATACCACGAAGCTATTGGGTGAATTAAGGACAAAGGCGCAAGTTTAGGATAACGACTAGCTGCTGCATTAGGTGCTGTTGCTATGAAAGGAAAAATAAGATTGGGTATGGATACAAGTAGTTGTAAAAGTATGAGAAGAAGCAGAAGGTGGTAACGATTTGGTGATGCTGTGTTGTTTTTTGCAAGCAATCAAGCAACCACTCAATGTAATAAGACACATTGGTAGGAGAAAAGGAGTTTCGGCAATATTACCTCCTCGTTCTAGAGTTACCGTAATTCCTAAAGAAGGTGGATTTTTGCCATTAATTATATTGTTTGCAGCTTTGGGTGCTTTGGGTTCATTAGGTGGAGGTGCTGCATCTACAGCGAAGGGAGTTAATACTGCCAAAGCAGAGAGAGATGAGTTAGATAAAGCAAAACTTCATAATCGCTGGTGGATTATATTTGAAACGATTTGGAGTAGGATGTGGTACATCTATTGTAAATGGATTATATATAAAACCTTATAAAGCGAGCTGTGGTATATATTTATCAAACGGAATCGGGTTATATGTAGTAGAGTTGCATTAACAAAAATTATACATAAAAAGGAGAACGGAATAATAAATTTGGACAACAGTGTTGAAAAATGAACTTTGTGTTTATTGTTTTTAAAGGAGTTGATTAAATTAAAACATAGGGATTATATATAAAACCGTATAAAGCGGGTTGTGGTGTGTACTTACCAAACGGAATCGAGTCACGAAACTTCTAAATGAATAACTTCAAAAACCTTTAATTGGAAATAATTTATAGACATAGGTTAGGAGATGGGGAATAGGAAAATTTCGACATATATTTAGTATAGGAGCTTTACCATAAATTGTACATATTGTGTTAAGTAACATTATTATTCGAGATGTGATATGAGTTGAAGATAGTGTTAGTAACATTAGAGGAAAGAGTAATATTGTGAATTAATTGTGGAAGAAGACGAGAAAATTTGTGCGAAGATCAGGTAATAAGAGGTTAAGTGCGGTTGGTAGGACGATGGTATATAATCTTTTAAGTAATACAAATAGAAAATGTTTGAAGACTTTGGGTAAGAGGAATGTCTTTGATATTTATTTTATGATTAATAATAAGCGACGAGAGGAACATATTTTAGTATAAGAACTTTATTTGTGTGAAGTTAATAATCTATGTGCATACAAACATAATTATATATAATATAAATGATTGATATTTTATATGTATTAAATAAGGTTCATATTGAGAATTCTAATATCGAGATGGAATTTCATAACCACGTACTTTTGGTTTACCAAAATATGGGAATACTGATGAAATTAGAATTGTCATACCTGAAATAGATAATTATGCATATTCGACAGAGTCGGAATTATTAATTGAAGCGAAATTACGTATAGCTAGAGATAGCACTAAAACAAGTGCTACAGCGTCTTTAATGCAGCAGTTTTGTGTTTAATAATATCAGATATGTAATTAGTGGAGTTGAGGTAGATGATGAGGGATGTTGGTATAACTTCAGCTATGAAGGAATATTTTTCTTGCAGACCAAGTTATGTGAATAAATTAGGAAATTGTAACTGGGATTTTCCACCAGGAGTGGCTTCAGTATATTATGGTAAATATAATTTTAGTATTTGTATTGCTATGAAATTTCTTATGGGCTTCTTTGAGGATTCTAATCATGTTGTAATGAACGTGTCACAAGAATTAGTACAGAAACGATGTGCTGATGATAATGATGTTATAAATAATTCTATTACGCCCGCAAGTATTAAGTTAATAATTGATTCTATGATATGGCTACTGCCACATATTAAAGTGGGTTTAAGTCAGGATCTATCATTAACAAAATTAATAACGAAAAACGCTTTAATGAAAATGTTTCTTATAAGATGGGAGGTCCAAGAAAATCCTGGAATTCCTGGACAACAAATCATAGTTGGTCAATTAAAACGGTTTCTCATTTAGAGACACCTAGCTAGATATATTATTTTAGAGTTTAAAACGAGGAAGAAGGGAAAGCTGGATCAAAATAGGAGTAGATTTGATACGATTAATTTAACTGATGTGAGGGTTTATTTGAATAGTAAAAGATATCATTATGAAAACGCCCATGTTCATTTTGATGAAAATAAAATAGCTATTTTATATAATATGTACATATGTTAGATTTCAATCAATGTATTATGATTACGATTATAGTGAACTATTGTTGAAGCTTAGTAAATTTAAATTATGTCGTTTAATAGCGATTGACTATGCACGTCAGGAAGATGCTACACATAGGGGTGTTGTCGAAGTTAGGATTGAATTTACAACGAAATGCAATGTACCTAAGGATACTCTACTTTATTGTTCAATATTACATAATAAATTATATGAATATATACTATTTAATAAAGTAGTACAAGAAAGTATTAGTGGATTAATTTTAAGGTTGAGAAGTGGAATGAAGATGGAGGACTAAAGTAGAAAATAATTAGATAAATATGATCAGATATGAGGATTTATTTTTTTGAATGATGTATTTGTGGGAGTGTTGCTTTTATATTATTATGAATTGTGACGGAAAAAAATGTAATTGTTAATTTCCAATTATATTATTTTAATAGTTGTAGTTTGATACGGAAAGAAATAGCTGCTTCTGATAACGCTTATAAGGAATCATTTTATATTTAAACAGGCTATTACTTTTGGTGCATTAACAGTAGAAGACCAAAGTATTGGAAGATGTGCGTTTATGAAATATTATCCACTGAAATGGGAATATAGTTATACATCATCTGGTGAATTTGATGAAATTATTAAGCGATTGTGTACTGGTGTAGATTTAGTATTTGTGAAGGGTAGAGAAACACTGTTTTTTAGATAAGCATATAATAGATTTAGTGAGTGCGGATAAAATTAAGAAAGGCAAAACAAATTATAGTTTTTACGTTGGGAAATTTGTTTTTTGCACTTTATCTACTGTTGAATATTTAATAAACTTTTAGTCAAAAGAAATTGTGTCGTAAGAAAATATTAATTGTACTTAATTTTTATTTTATATTGTGGTGCGTTATTTTTTCATGATAGGGTGTAATTGGAGTCTTTTGGTATAATTTACTTTGGTGAATTGTATTGCTGAAAAGGTTGGTTGGGTTATATATTGACATGAAACTGATGGATCATTTTTCGGAAGAGAAGAGGATTTGATTTTTATTCCTAAATCATGTTTAATGGACAGAAGAAGTATCTATTTAGAACTCGTTTGGTTTCTATTGCCGTAGCAATATCAACAAGATTTGGATTTATTTAATTACAGACATTGTGTGGAATATTACAATATTATGTGTGTGTGTGTTGCAGACGGAGTTGTACGTCGTAGAGAATCAATTCAAGAAGTACATACGTTATCAAATTTCAATATGTTTCCCGGTAATTGTTCATCATACTTATTAATTTTAAAATCAATGTCAGAAAACACTGCCTTCACTTGTTTACAGTCTTCATTTTTATGTCTAAACATTTTTTGTTCATATGTAAAAAAAAGTTAAACAATCTTAGCATATACATATAATTAAGATATCCGCATTGAGATCTATGGAATGAAATTAAATGAGACAAATTTGTAATTTGTGAATTCTCAACATCTGTGCTAATAAGTAATAAATTAATATGGATCATTCTCCTCGCTTTTGTAAAATATAGATAAATTTAGTAAAATATATCATGTAATTTTCCTGCATCATTAAAGTATTTCTCAATGCCATATGCTTTGACAAATATCCTATTTTTTTGTTCGAATATAATATCTTTCAAAGAGATAGCGAAATTAGATCAGTGAAAATAGCAATAGTATCATAATGTGGATATGATGTAACCCTTTGTGGAACTCTTACTGGCCCAATTAAAGTTGAAGTAATAGCCCAAGCAAGACAAGCGCTATTAGAATTTTGATCATTTTGACCGCCGTTTTCTTTACTGACCCTGGTAAATCTATATAACTGGTACCTATCATTAGATTACGCCTGTAGATATTCACTTCCAAATATAAAACATTGCTCAATGTCCATCCTAAAGCGTATATGAAAAGTAAATTAAAATAATAAAACCCTAACATTATTCTCAATTTACCTGAATTCAACTCTTGAAATTCACTCATTTTATTCTTTCATTTCATTAATATATTCACCAAATAATGTATATAAATCATTTCCATGAGTTATGATTTTATTACGAGTGTTAATTGATTTTATTTCCGCATTTTTCTTGATTAATAAATAATGTATTGCATACAGTTCCAAATTAAATTTTAAGAATTGTGCACATATAAAATACCATCGATCAATGTTATCGCTTCATCTCTAATATTATTCGCAAATTCTGCCACATCAATGCTCGTATATATATACGAGTAGATGGGTTAGATATTTGATAACTTACTATTGCATCTCCAAATGCACCAACGTTCTTATTTACGCTATCATCAACTATTATGAATGCTTTACTTCTATTCATAGGGCTTCTCTCCACAAGTACATTACATATTTCACGTTTCATTAAATTTAAATTATTACTTGTATTATCTATCTTCATTCTCTTTTCTTTGCATGAAGTCAACATGTGTCGATTTCTATTATCTCCACGAGCAAATTATTTGCCACAATATTCACATTTGAACATTTTGATTACACTCAATAAATATATTCTAAATTGAACTATGCTGCGAAAACACAAAGTTGAACTGTTACTCAAATGAAACAAGCATCTCCTTATAAACCTCCTGACATTAAAGGTTCGCTACTGGCATGACATCTTCCAAACCTCCCACCTGTTCCATTTGCTAATTGCTAATTGCTACTGGCATGGAGCAAGTATCTTTATCCAAACCTTTCACTGAACGTTAAATAGATGAATAATCTTTAAATTGAATTTTAATATTTTTTCTATATAATAATTGCACATTTAATAAATTAATACTACTCCACATCATCAACATAATATTTTTTTATTAATATAATTATCAAAGTCTTATCATCTCCTTCCTGTTCCACATCTTCTTTGTTCCCTTTTACAATCATTTCTTCCACATTACCACTACTTTTCCCTTCACAGTCTGCATCGTCATCAATACTTTCTGAGATACTAACTTCCAGAACATCATCACTATCATCATCATCACTAACCTCTATTCCAATTATTTCTAAAGTATAAATTCTATCTAATAGTCTAATTTACGTTCTTTTCTTAATTCGATATCCACTTTTACTTATACACATCACTAGTTTGAACCTCTCATCAAAAAGTAATATTATCTTCACTTTGACATTCAAATGACCTTAGCATTAGAATGGCACGTGCATAAAATGATCTTATCATTGAGATTCCTTGACACCGAAATGACTTTGAAATCGCAACAACCCTACTTCGAAATGATCTTGACCTTGAAAGAACCTTGATCTTGAAATGACATCGATATCGAAATGTCCTCGACATTGAAACCACCTCGAATTCAACCGATTCTAGAATTTCCTCGTTGGCCTTGACCGTTTCAACATGCATTATGGTCAAGGTCAATGAGGATGTTCTAGAATCAGCTCTTGAGTCTCTCTACTTCCGTTTATTAGAAATTCTGTTTCTATGAAAAATTAGTACTCAGTAATTATTGTAATTGTTTTCTGGTTTGTAGAAAGAAGTAATTACGATTTAAAATCAGAGGATTTAAAAAACATTCAGAATAAAATTGTAGTGGAAAGTGAAAAGCAGTCCAGAAAATCATAGTTGGAAATTCGTCATAATATCATAATGATCGCCTTGAGCACCCAGAATCGGTTTAATTAAGATTCAACGATTAACGTATATGAAATTGTTTAATCTTTGAAATTTATTTATTTACTCGTGTCAAAATAATGTGTATTTACAATCAAATAGCATATAATTTATAAACGTCGATAGCATTTTGTTTATCCAAACTCAAATCATGTAGAGGTAATGAATTAATGAATGAATTATTCTTTGAATTATTCTTTCTCAGGTGCCTTTCTCTAAAAAATACAAGACTCTTTATTTGTTATTCTATAAATATGCATGCATTAGTAATTTAACAAATGTGTAAATATTTTTAGAAAGAATGAAACATTCTTTCACTGTTAGAAAAAGGAAAGGAGTAAATAAAACATTATAAAACAAATCTTGTCTTATTTAACGAACGAAATAGAGAATTTTCGGAAAAACAAAAATCTAAATTTAGAAGAAAACCGGAGAAAAGTCTAGCAAAGCAATGTCAGTCTCCATTCAGCGGGGATTGTGAAAGAATCGTTTGAACATAAGTACATTCAAATTTTAAAGTAGCTCAGCTCTCACGTTAACATAAATAAATATGTATGGGGCAATTAATAGAAGAAATTGATCAATTCGCTTATCAATATGGTAAAACAAGTTAAAGAAGTAAAATTTTATTTTGCAAAAAGAATTAACAGCTATACTTCGAAAAATAGTTATAATTATCAAACATATCCAAATCGGAGAAGTTAAAGTTCCGTGTGGCATTGGCATTGTTATTTAATTCAATTTTATCAATACAATTTAGCTTTGCATGTAGTTTGTTACCATGTTTATTAAGTATATATATGATAGTCTTTCACAAAAAGAATTAATATCGAATTGCTATTTTCGTATAAGACTGGACGTCCATTGCTACAACAAAAATATTTTATTATTTAACATTTGTTAAAATTGTTCAAAATTGAAATAAAATCTTTTGAGAAGATTGTTAATTACTGTTTCAAATCAAAATATTTGGTAATGAAATTTTTTACAATAGCAATCTATGTTCACTTTTATATGTAGGAATCAAGAAAAAACGGCAGTTTTCCGTTACATTTCTTTATGTAATATTAGTATATATTGAGTGTAAATTTACCAACAAAATTGTAACTTTACGGCAAGTAGTCACTTGTAATTTTTTCTTTCGAAATTTTAATTTTGCCAAGTAAAATTCATTGAGTAAGTACAATAATGTACAATGCAGAAGGTACGCATACATTCAAATATAAATTAATATTTTCAATGTATAATTAGACGATTGAGCACAGCGTTAAATTACCAACGTGTATAGCATACAACGATTTTCTAATTTTACGTTTTTAGTTAAAATATCAACGAACAAATTTCGACAGGTTTTCTTCATTTAATTTAAGAGTGTGTTTTATGTATTTTAGAAAATGCCTAATAAATATAACTTATAAATATAGATATCTTTTTGTGTATTATTTAAAGCAATCTACAACTATTTCGTAATATTTTAATACAACTAACCTATTATTAAATTTTATACAAGTAATGACACGAAAAGACCGAAGGATCTTATTCTCCAAATAAGAACGAGCAAAAGTTATAACCAAACTCGTACACGTGTCCATGGTGGCTTAAGTACATGTGTGTACATATGTGTAAATTAAAGTCAGATCAGATTACATTGCATGTTTTCATTATCAAAATGCGTGACCAATTAATCTTTTCTTTTATGTCAGCGTTGATTTATTATTGTCTAGATACGACGTGTTCACAAACTGCCCTTCGTCGACGTACCAGTGAAAAACGGTTCCTCGATGTTAAATTAATTTTGGCAGAGAAATATATATTTATCAATGGAATCAGTAGACTACTCTTAGAATCTTATCATAAAAAAATATATAATATATTTTAGAAAATAATTAGAAGTAATATTACGTAATTCTAATGTTAAAGAGTAAGTGTAACGTTTCAATTTCCTAAATAAATAGTAAGTACTTGTTCGTATTAATTTGTAATCAAGTTTTTCAAACAAAATATGAACTAAACTTATAGATATTTCCTTTTTATTAAAATACTATACGCTATAGTTTAACTCAACCTATCTTATGATAAATTTTCTTAAATTAATAATTGTGGAAAAAACAGCCATTGCTTAGAGCCTATTGACGTCAACTTCTTTGTATAATTACTAATTTACATGAATGCGTATCAAAAATATATTTTGCTTGAAATTTTTCTAGTAAGGAATGCATAAAAATCCTTATGTTTAAATTCAACTGACACTCCAAAGGATTCGAGGTCTTATTCTCTACATTTTTGCAGTTCCTCTATATAAGATTAGTTTTTAAAGTATTAGCAATTACGTTGACACTTAGTACATATATTAATTTCGTTCAAATAATGACATGTAATATATTGAAACATAATTTACGGAGTACTACGTTGTTTGGGTTTCGATGAAAGTTAGTGACAATATCTACGTAATAGAAAAGTACAATATTTGTGAAAGTAAGTGAAATTAATTAAAATAAAATAAAAGGCCTTTATAATAAGCTTCTTAATCAGTTAAAATGGAAATCGATAAACATTACAATGACAAATAAATGAAATCTCATAAAAACTGCTCCCAGATGTTATATACTTATGTATATATGGTCTGTGTGTAATAGAAATTTCTCACATAGTTGATGTTTTTTTTTATCTGGAGAACTAATTTTTATTAGTGGTTTTTGCATTCTTTGCAAAAAGTAGTAATAAAAATTAGAAAGTTCAAGCAGAAAAGCGTCAATTATATGAATCTAGAAGAACAGAAAAGTTTCATAAAATGAATTCCTTAATGATATCCTCCGTGAATAAAACAGGAACTGAATATGTAAGCACTTTCACAATGAGTAGAAGTCTTACCGAAGTTCTTTGCACAACGTTTAAGACGAGTAGTTACAGTCAATAACGATATCATAAACTAGACGTTTGAATACTGCACAAGCTTAAGGAAATCTATTCGACTGGACGCGTCGATACATGCAATTGTTTTGTTGAATATCGTGAATGGTAGCTAGCGTTTGTTACATGATAATGTACCAAAGATTCAATTCATCGCATTTTGACACAGTATTTGTAACTGAAAGATTTGTGCAAGGTTTGTACCACATAAGCTAACTGAATTCAACATTGTATAGACTTGATTAAAGACTCAAAAAAGGACGAAAACTTCAGGTATTCTATTGTAACTGGCGATGGGACGCGGTATTTCAAATTGATCCGTAGACTAAGCCTCAAAACTCCGAATGGAAGCGTCCGAGCGAAAAAAGACAGAAAAAATAGTCGTTTGGAAGTCAAAAGTGAAGATAATGTTGATTTGTTTTTATGATTCAAAAGGCATAGTGCACAAAGAGTTTGTACCAACTAGTCAAACAGTCAGGCAGTGCTGCATATGATCTTGGTGTGCGTCCTTAGTATCGTGAAAATTGTAGCTGGCGCTTGTTACATAATCATGCACCATCTCACGCTCATCACTGATTTTCTAACTACGAATGGCATTTTAACCATCAACCATTCGCCATATTCACCTGATTTGGACCCCTGTGATTTTTATCTAGTCTCCAAACTACATTTGTCGATAAAAGGACAGCGTTATGTCGACGTTGAAGCCATTAAAAAGGCGTTGACAGCGATCTTGAAGGATATCTCTAAAGATGAACTTAAAAATTCATCAGGCATGTTAATTAACAGTGCAAAACGTTGTATTGAAGTCGAAGGCGAGTGCTTTGAATAAAATAAATGATTTCACTAAAATAGTAAGCTTTTGTCTTTATTTTTAAAAAATTCCGTTTTCTCTGATGCAGACTGTGTACATATGTAGTTGACATCCGGTACACTTATTACAAAGTTATTCTCTCATTCAATTTATTTAATTGTAATTTTTATTGTTCACAAAAGTCTTGCCTAATGTTTATTTATCACTCCCTAATAATTGAATAATTATAAAAATCGTGTAATGTAATTTTAAACTTGCGGCCCAGAAACTGACCCACCATATTGACATTTTTAATATTGCATTTATGTACATGGTCTAAAAATAATTATTCATGTACGACTTATTACTCACTGTCCATTTGAAGGTAGCCGATGTACTTACTGATGATTTTAGTAAACATATTCCATCGACATATACTAATGGGTACAAACTTTTAAATTCTTTTGTTGTCATTCATATATTGGTGAGTTAATTTATTTTAAATTATTTCATTATAGTTATAGTAAATATTAAATATTTATTTTTTTTCTATACTAGAATAATTAAAAATTAACGGTTACTTCCCAGTTTTTCTAAAAGTTTTGTAAATTTAACAAATTTTATACGAAACGGAAATTTCTGCGAAAGAAAACATAACTAAATAATAAAACGATATCTTGTGCTGAATAGGTAGTAAATAGCGATTCCGTCTGCTTTTGATATTATGTGATGTTTTATTCGCTCTCATGTTTACATACAAAAGCTCCAATATGCACAAATCTCGGAGAGCAAATAGTTTATTTTCTTTAAAATGATCCATGAAGATGTGTTTCTGTTGAAATTAAACAATACATAATGTGCTCTTTTGTAGCACAAAACTCCAACTGATACATAAAATGAACTCTAATGGATTATACCATACTATGTAGTCGAGATAAAATTAAATAAATGAACGGTTTATCTGGCTTGCACGAAAGGTTTCTTTACTGATACATTTTAACGTTCTTATAATAATACGTATAACACTTGATGTCCCCCTATGTGCTTAATTTATTAAACTTAACATTCTTTATTTTATTATTAAACTCACTACGATACAAAAAAAAATTACGAGCAGCTTCTGTACTTTACTTCAGTTGAATTTAATGCAATTCCATATTCTGTACAGAGTTATACTAGGTACGCTGACTATGCTTTCGAATATACTTTCAGTGGTAGTAATATTGATATCATCGGCACAATCAATAAAATAACCTAGTACTAGTTAAACACCATATCTTAAATCTAACTCAACGTTTTCAGATGCTGAGTCTGAATCCAAAGAGCGTACGTTCTAATACTGATTGCTTAAACTACACCAAAACTATTTATAAACCACACCATGTACTCCCATCGACTTCTTTTTGTATGCCGAGAGTGTTTTACATTATGAGGTCATTATATTTACTATTATTTGATTTTCTATATTTTCGGGTGCGCTCCAGTGTACAAACCTTGGCCCTTTGCTTTTCAATATTTACGTCGATGATATGCTAATGAAGTCAGATTGTGAAGTTCTTGCGTATCCAGATGACTTAAGTATATATAGATGAATTAGCGCTCCCAACAGATTTTATTAAACAACAAATTAATCTATCAGTATTTAACTGATGAATGGGGTCAATGAAATAAAATCTTCGTAAACGCCAGCAGTTATAAATAATCGAGATTTATTATGTGATCTTGTCCTTCTCTCTTCAGTTTGGCCATTATTATATTTACCAACGAATTTTTAATACTTACTTTAATACTTACTATATAGGCTATGCTCAACTATTGACAACAGAATTTTCAAACATTACAGAGTGGACGTGACACGTTTATACAAGGTGTTTCAAAAAGAATATACGTATTTCGAATGCATATATTTATTAAACTTTAAGACATACGTATATGAAACTTTACACACATATCTACGAACCTCTTAAGTTCAGACTACAGTTGTTCAATAGGTCCTCCAACAGCGACACAAACAATATCACATCGATACTCAAATTCCTCCCATACTCGGGCAAGCATGTCCTTCATCACTAATGTTATGGCAGTACGGAGCCGGTTCTTCAACTCTTCCAGGTTCTTTGGGAGTGGTGGTACATAGACCTTGTCTTTAACGAAACTCCACAGGAAGAAGTCACAATGTGTTAAATCCGGTGACCGTGGAGCCAAGCTGAGACATGCTCCTTGACGACCAATCCAACGGTTCGGTAGAGTTTCATTCGGATATTCACGCACTTGGCGACTCCAGCGAGGGGATGTCCCGTCTTGTTGAAAAATGAAGTTGTCTTCGTGCAGCCTTGGAAACAACCAGTTTTGTAACATAGCGAGTTACCGCTGACCGTTAACCGTATTTCCATCAAAGAAGAATGGACCGTAAGCAAATGATCGAGATATCGCACAAAACACATTGATTTTAGGCGAATCTCGTACATGTTCAATGGCTGCATGCGGGTTCTGTAGACCCCAAATTCGAACATTGTGTTCGTTTACCAGACTACTAACATGGAAAGTCGGTTCATCACTGAACACGATGCGTTGTGCGAAAGTGTTATCGTTGTCAATAGCATCATGAATCTTGTTACAAAATGTCACACGTTTCCGTTTGTCACCAGGATGCAGAGCTTGTAACAACTGTAACTTATACGGCTTCATAACCAACCGATGTCTCAAAACACGCCAAACTGTTGTTGTAAGTAGTTGTAACTCCCGGCTGGCACGACCAGTTGATTTTGAAGGATTACGTTGGAAAGCAGTTTGAATTCGTGCAACATTTTCTTCAGAAACACGAGGGCGGCCAGGACTCTTTCCTTTACATACACATTCTGTATCTACAAACTGTCGATACCATCTGTGAATGTTCCACCCATTCGGAGGATCAATTTGGTAGCTCAACCTGAAACGTCTTTGCACTGTAATCACGGAATTGCACTTCGCAAACTCAAGAACACAAAATGATTTCTGCTGCGTAGTAGCCATTTTAAACATATGAAAGTTACCAAGAAAAACAGAAGACAACTGACATCTAGTGGTTATTAAATAAACTAGACTATGTATTCGTTTCTCCAATAGCCGAGCCGAGGCGCAGCGATCGATAGTTTGGACAAAATGATACAATTCTTTTTGAAATACGCTGTATTTAAATTAGTAACGAATAAAATTTACTCTCTAACTTTATCTTGCATATTCATTTTCGCGTGTCTACTCACAATAATTAATTTTCTGCCATCTTTAATACATCGATACCAGAATTAATGTATTATTTAAATCTTAGTGCTTGAAATGAATAAATAATAATAAGTATTAAGGTAGAACTTTCTTGTGTTAGTTAATGTATTATTTATTTTTTAAAAGTACTTAATGTATTGACTGAAATTTAGATTTATTTTTTTTGTTTTGCTTTTTAGTGTTACTTGTATATTTCTTAATTATACTTTATGCATTATTGTTCAATTTTTGTCACTTAATTACTGTTAGACTATAACAGTACATATGTATTAAAATTTTAATATTATTTTTCTCCAAAGGGATAATTGTGTAAGTAGTGACTTTTCTTGACATTCTATCTTCAACTTCCGTACTCCCCACAACCTGTATATCTAAGATAAAATTATTTGTTAATCATATTCATTATCTCAACGAAGCCTCTATACGTTGTAATTTGAATGTATTTGCCCGAGGTGGTATTTAAACTACGTAAGTGTTAACACTTGATATGACTTGAGAGATCTTGATTGGATTTTTGTATGACTGCTTTATTCATTCGGGCGGATAACATTAATTTCAAAATGGTGTCTGAACGACATTCACAGTTATTAATTGTACCACAAAAACGAATATGGAAGAATCGGATACGGCCAATTAATTAGTGAGTTCATATTGCCAATATATCAGAAAACGCTTCGGGGTGGCATATTAACACCGTTACTTTTTTTAGACGATGTGCAGCTGAAATTGAATATTCAATGGAAAAATAATTTATCATACGCATTATTGTTTCGTTTTAGTATTTTTTTATGCTAACGATTACTACAGGTTATTTGCATTAAAATAGAAAATTTCCTAGTTTACAAGCAAAGCTAAAGAAAAACATTTTTTTTCAAGTCACTATTATTATAAAACAATTTATTTTGAATACGTTTCTTCAATAGAGATCTTTAGGCCTCAAGGCACGTTTGAAAATATATATATTTGTGTGTGTGTTTTACGCTACATGCTGTGTATATTATTTAGAATTAACGAAATCGTAATTTTAGTGATTGATATAAAAATAACCAAAAATGTATTTAAAGATAATATTTTGGTAGTTATATACATACATACAGTTAATATGAATATATAAATAATATAAATTCTAATATAATGGCATACTTTTAAGTTTCGTTGTATTTACTGTATATACTATTTGACAAAAAAAACGAATCATCTAGTAAAAGTATATATTTTTAAACCAAATTGTATACAAATATTTACTGCGTGAAGAATGATTAAATTTTCATTGAAAAATTCGATAGAGAAAATAGAGAATAGAGAAAATTTTATGAGTTGCCGCTCTACGTACACGAATACATTTCTCTATTCTCCCTAGCATGCTTCTAATAAAATCTTCTATGAACTTCTATGGAAACTTATTCCAAGCAACATGTGGAACATTATTTAGCTGTCATAAATTCGTTGAAGAATTAGGAAGCATACAAACTCTCCGATCTATCATATCCCAAACATATTTTATCGACAATAGGCCTAGCGACTGCGCGAGCTAATTGATGCTGGGCAATATAACAACTGCAACATGAGGACGGACATGATCTTGTTGGAATGTGTCATTATTTAGAACTTTAATATATGGTAAAGCGAATGTTTTAGAACTTCATGAATGTATCTTTGAGCATTTAAATGAAGAAATACTAAAGGAGTCCTACTTGCTATGCTAATTCTCCAAACCACAAACCATCAATCTTATAGTAAGTGCAGATTAGCGTTCTACAAAAATTTCAAGAACTTTTCAAGAACGATCATCATGAACTCATAAACAAATTCATCTCTATATTGTTCCACTCTTCATCTCAATTTATTCGTATGTTCCGCCATTCTAATATAAGCGCACGATATCAATTAGTGAAAGTGTGAGGGTCTTAAATGTAGGAAATCAACCGAAACAAATTCTAATACAAGAACACGACGTCGATTAGCGAGAGGCAGCATTAGTTTTGGACGATGGGAAATCAGCCAAAACAAACGAATACTGATTTATCTCTTCAAGAAAACCATTCCTCATAAACCTTGATGTACCATGCTAATCCCTAAGGACAAGCCAATCAGTTTACTATCTTCGCGTTCAAAGGTTCTTCTAAATCGTCCAGAGACTCTTATAAGATCTTAACTACCTTCTTGAGACCAATTTCTCCAGCAACGATTAACTGTAGGAATACTTCTTTGCATCGGCCTAGCGATTTCACGAAATGCAATACCCGCCTCCTGCAGTCCAACAATACAACTTCTTTCAAAATCGTTTTGCTAGTGATTGGTTTCGTACTCTTGGTATTTTAATACACTAATGTAGAACTATAGACTATTCCAATCAAATAACCAAATTAACTAATACCAAATAAAGAAAATAAAAACGAATTTTTTCGTTATAATTCAGCAAAACAGCACAAAATTAACACCTGGTTCACGATGTTAGCCGAAACAGAAAAAACTTTACAGAATGCGCACTTTAACAATACTCCTATTGCAATATAATACTTTTAAAGATGAATTGCGACATCTCGAAAATAGTGACCCCTTGAAATAAAATATATTAGGTACATGTCTAAGATAGTCTCGATAATCTAGCGGCGTTCAAAAGTATTATTTTCAGCTGCATTCAGATGCATAAAATACACAATATTTAAATTTAAAATTAAGATACAAAATTGTATGATTCTAAGGGTTAATAGAAAAAAAGAAAAAATTTTAAAATCTTGAAAATATAATTACATATTATGTGCCTGATATTGTATATCACAGAATATGATATTAATAACAAATACTACCGTTCTTGTACACTTAATAAATACTGCTTCTACTCATAATATCTATTCTACACTTAGCAGCCGTAAATGTAATGCAATGTCTAGAATTCAAACGTGTAATATTAAAGTGTGCTTGCGTCATAGCAAGGCAATCAATTTTATTTTGAACTATGTATATAATATAAAATATTTGCTGAAGCAACTTTGCCTGGAACCTCAAGAGATTCATGGTTGAAATTTTCATTCATGGCTGAAATTTCTTTTTGTATATAGGACATTGTTCTCAAATTGTAAAATAGTGGTATTCACTTCAAATTAAAATACAAATACGTTAGATATTATAAACACATCAAAAGCTTTCATTTGTATCAGCTATCTGAAGATTACTTACTGTACAGTATTAAAAATCTTTCTATAAATTTACATCGGGTTCTTGTTTTTAGTGAGAAATCGTGAAAATGTGCTTGCTATGCGTTTAGTAAAATATTAATCTAACGCTCACATCAAGAAGCCGGAAGATGTTGGTACGAAAAGCATTTGATAGACCATATTTATCGTGCTAGCCTAGAATATAAAGAACTAAGAACCACCTCTTCATCGTCAATTGATATTTATTTTTTTACTAAAATTCATTATCACTTTTTTTGCTTCCACAAATACAGAGTTTCACCGTAATATTATTTTGTAATGCATAAGCTGCATTTGAAGACAATCAAATCGTTTTGTACCTCTTAACGACATGGGTATAAATAAAATGATTTGTGACACTATTTCTTAAGTATTTTTATTTTTTGCGGGTACTCCGTTTTCCGAGTATTCCTTTGTTGTGACAAACAGCAAATTTTAAATAATTTAGTTTTTGTTTGTGAATAATTTCTTTTCGTGATAATGCAATATACCTTGCGATCGTTTAGGAATGTAATATAATCGTTTTTAGTTTGAAGCCGTTGTTAGTTTTGTCGAACACAAAAGCTTTAAAACAATGGAATTGCTGTCCAAATATCTGGCGTCCTTTGTTAGGTTCGGGTTTTTTTCCTTCGATGTCCGATGGCCATTCGTGTAGAATATCAAAGAGGCGGATCATGCATTCATGTTGTTTTCATTTTTAGATGTTATACTGTGATATCGGCACTGACAATATTACTGACCGGCTTTCTCTTACGCTCGATAACACCCCAGATTGCTGATTTAATCTCCACAAGCTTGGGCTAATGAGTTGGTTCCTTATTGATACTCTTCATTGAATCCTTGCATGTCTTACATGCGGATACATAAATGTCACTATGGTATGGTGTAAAAGTATGAATATGTCAATTACTTTGCTTAAATTTACAATAGAGATCAATACATTATCGACTATTTTCAAATTTAAACGGTTTAAGAATGAAATATCTTTTTTAATTTAATTACAGTAGGTTCCCTGTATAACGGACAGTAGCGGTGTATACGAGCATAAAACTGTCCATTGTTCAGAGATGTCCATTGGTGTGAGAAAGAATGAGTATAAATAATTTTTAATTAATTTATTCTTACAACATACTTAAAACTAACTTATTTAAAAAAATCTGAAATTTTAGTTTGTTTTAGATTTTCAATTCAATTTCTTTTTACAATTTGTGTTTCTATAGCTTCTACTAGTTTTTGAAAAGCATCTTTAATGTTTTTAGTTTCTGAAATAATATCATCATCTTCACTGTCGCTATCACGTACATGGTACTGTTTTGAAATTCACGCACACTCTCTTGCACACTAATATCGGGATTCTCAGTATGTAAATTATCATCAATTTGTGCATACGACAATATGTCAGAATTGGGTTTACAAAGTTCTGACAGTGGCACATCGTCTTCAGCACTGAAATCTATATCCTCGCAAATATCTTCGGCATTCCACTCACCAAATCCAGCTTTAAGACAACATTTATTGATAGTTTCAGCGCTTACAGTTTTCCAAGCAGTAATAGTCCATATTAGAGCACTGAGAATGTTAATGAATTTTTCTATATGTTCGGTAGATTTACAATCTCTCTTAAGTAAAAGCTTTCTCTTAAGTAAAATCTTTCTTAGTCTCTTAAGTAAAAGCTTTCTGTAGTTGGTTTTAAAATTATTGATAATCCCTTGATCAAGTGGTTGACAATGAGAGGTAGTGTTTGGGACAAAAATATTAGTTAAACCTTTTGTAACTCAAGTTTTGGATGTGACGTGGCGTTGTCTAAAAATAAAAGAACTTTTCTATTCCGCTGTTGCATTTCTTTATAAAATTTGGTTAACCAAATTGTCATAATTTCTCTCGTCATCCACGCTTCTTTTATTAGAATACCTCTCCACTGGCAACTTCACAACGTTTGCTTCTCAAAGGCATCGTGGATTCTTACTTTTCCCAATTATTACAGGTCTCGCCTTTTCTCCAACTACATTCGCACACAAGAGAAAAGTTAATCTTTCCTTAGCAGCTTTGCCACCCGAACAGTTTTCACCTTTTAATGCAAAGATTTGGTTTGACTAAGCTCGGAAAAAAGTCCAGTTTCATCTGCATTAAAAATGTCTTTCGGTATTCCTTTGTGATAGTTATCAACTGTTTCTTCCAGACAGATATTTCATCCACATTTACTGCGGCGGCTTCACCACAAATTGTTCGAAGCGATATGTTACGTCGCTGTGAAAACTTGTCAAACCACCCACTTGAAGCTTTGAATTTATAATTTACCTCTTGTGCAACTTCGAGAACTTTTTCCCTTATTATTTTACCGGACAATAGACTATTCTTTGCGCGCACTTTGCAAAACCAGTCGTACATTATTTGGTCCAGTTCAGCTTCTTCTGTTTTCACAAATTTCTTCTTTTGCTGTGAATTTCCATTTTCAGCAAACCGTTTATTAATATCAACTTTGTTTTTCAAAATATCGCTCACTCGACTTTCACAGATACAAAATCTTTCCGCAAGCAGTCTCAAACTAAGTTTATTCTTCTCTGCACACTGAATAATATCAACTTTTTCTTCTAAACTGAGAATTTTTCTCTTTTTCGTAGCCATATTACGTGTACCAACACTAAAACACTAGATATCTAACTTATTAGAGCACTAAATATCAATTGAATGCTATAAAAGCTATAGCCGTTTTATATAAGACCATCATTATAATTGTACTTATAACCTGCCTCAATTATATGTTGATCATGTCCATTATTAAGAATGTTACAGCGATCATAATTATTATACATTTATATGTATGTAATTACATACAATAAACAGAAAGACCATCATTACAGCACTTATTATATTAAAATATGTAATTATGTTTAGAAATTATAGGAATTGCAATAAATTTATTATGTATCTGGCTTAATCCCCTCTATAGGCAATCATTAGAGCACTTGCTATATGTATTAAAATAATTATGTTTAAAATTATAGGAATTGCAATAAAGTACTAATGTCCATTGTAAAAAAATAAATTTTCATTTAAATTTACTGTAGTAGATGTATATTACTGTCCGAGTCCATTGTTAGGCATGTCCTTTGGTGAGAGACATTGTTATATAGCAAATTGTATACTAAATGAAAAAATGCATGAAGTATAAGCCATATTCATACGTGTAAAAGTTTATTGCAAAAAAAAGAAAAACTTTGCAAAAATATAGACACTACATATTAAAAAATAATTTATCCTTTTTTCCAAATATTTTGTATTAATTGCAATATTTTATTATTTGCTCTACTTCTTCATATGTTGATGAGTTCTTTCCATCCTCCGAGTATTAGCCGTCTTCCGTCTTTCTCACCAGCTGGAGTCTCTCGGTATTTAAAGTAGACAACTTTTTTAAGAAATCCTTTCATGTCGCTATCACTTTCATTCTACAAACTTACAACCTCTACATAATTTACTCCTCTTTCTTTGATTTTTCCCTTTTCCAAAAAATTTTCATTTTACCAGACTCGGTCAGAATAGTCGTTTCCTCATAATTTCTGACAGTCTGTGTGTCATAGTTCCTATTTCACACTCGTTTTCAAATTTATCAATATTTTCTATTTCATTCTTTTGTGTCCACCGGATTTAATAATTCTGGATTTTTTCTTGTTTAGCACGATGAAAGAAGCTATTGAAAAATACCTACGATACGCTAAATGATCTGGCGCAAGCGCTACAGTACAAGAATTGATTGACTACAAATTCGTCAAGCAACAAATTCAACTTTAAAAAGATGCAATCTTTGCATAAACAGTAAGGTTTGAACACTTGTAAATATTGGGTTGGCAAATAAGTACTTTCGGTTTTGTAGTATAAAATAAAACACTTTTTTTTAAACAAAGAATAGTTTTTAATCAATTATATATTTTCCATTTTGCTCAATGACCTTTTGCCATCTTTCCTTCAGCTGCATGATTCCGCGCTCATAAAATTTCTGGTCCTTATCAGCAAAAAACTCAACCAGGTGAGAGTGTAGGTCATCGTCATTTGTGAAAGTTTTACCATTCAAAGAATTCTGCAAACTTCGAAATAAATGGTAATCAGATGGTGCTAGATCAGGGCTGTATAGGGGATGTGGCATCACTTCCCACCCAAGCTCCAATAGTTTCCCACAAGTTGTCAAAGATGTGTGAGGCCTTGCATTATCTTGGTGGAAAACTACACCTTTCCGATTTGACAATTCTGGCCGTTTTTCTTTGATTGCTTCATCCAGTTTTATTAATTGTTGACAGTAAACATCAGAATTGATCGTTTGGTTCCTTGGAAGCAGCTCAAAAAACACAACACCTTTGTAATCCCACCAAACTGACAGCATGATCTTTTTTGGATGCAATTCAGCTTTCGATGTGGTTTGAGCTGGTTTATCGTGTTTGCTCCATGATCGTTTTCGAACTATGTTACTGTACAGGACCCATTTTTCATCACCAGTGATGATTCCTTTTAAGAAAGGGTCGGTTTCATTTCGTCTAAGGTGCATATCGCAAAAGTTGATTCTTTGTGTTAAATGAATTTCTTTCAATTCGTGAGGTACCCAAATATCAAGCTTCTTAACTAGCCCAAGACATTTTAAATGTTTTTCAATTGTTGTGTGCGATACATGTAGCTTCTCCGCAACCTCTCGAACAGTTATATGACGATCCTCTTCAATTATGACTTTGATTTGGTCATTATCAACCTCAGTAGGCCGACCAGAACGTTGCTCATCTTTGAGGGAAAAATCTCCAGAGCGGAATTTTTTATACCAATTCTGACACGTGCGCTCTGTTAAGCAATTAGCACCATAAACTTCACATATCTTTTTATGAGCCGCAGCAGCTTTCTTTCCTTTATGGAAATAAAATAGTAAAATATGTCGAAAATGTTCGTTTCTGCACTCCATTTAAAATTAACCCACAACTAATAGCTTTAATAAAAATCACGCACTACTGCTTCTGAAGTTACGTAATTGTGACTAGTATCACGCGAAAAACGTTAAAGTACAGCACTAACATACGTTGTACAAAAAAATAAAGCGACGCTCTCTATCAGTAAAAACCGAAAGTAGTTGCCAACCCAATAGTAGTAACTTTTGCTCGTGTATTTTGAATAATTAATTTTGAATTTAGTCTGAATTTTGTAATTTAATTTATGGAAATGTGGTTAATTATTTGTCAATAAACTGAAGCACTTTATGTTGTGTTAAAATATTTGTTTGTTTAATTTTTTCAGCTCTGTTTTCAATCACAAAGAAACTAAATGCCTATGACTCATTTATTTAACATAATAACCATATGAAGTGGTACATTTTTGTAACGGGAAAAGTAAACTCTTTTTAATAAAGTCATAATCAACTATGGATGTCATTTCAAGAAACAAAAGCCGAATAAAAAATTAGTTAGCACCAATTGATATAGATTTATATTCCTTTTCAACTTTCTTCTAAAAGATGAAGCAATTTAGTTTGCTGAAATTTTACTCAAATACGACAGCAGCACAAAGTTAAGTTCGTAGAACTACACTTCTGTTAGAGTTTCTGATATCCTTATACTAAAATGAAAAAAAAACTATCCTTATATATATATATATATATATATATATATATATATATATATATATATATATACGTGGGAAGTCTTTCAAGTTTTGCATAACGGGCCATAAATCAAATGTCAGTACCAAAAAATTAACCTCCATCTTTAGTTAACCTAAATTCGAAGTTTCTGTGCGATACGTACAATGTTGTAGCTACCTACAACGAACTGTTAAACTCGACAAGTTAGTGGAAAAATGGAATTATACCGAGAACATTTTCGCAGAATAGGCAATCATCTCAAGAAGAATACCTCGCCGAGTTGATATCTGTTTTCGGCAATGAAGCACTATATCAATCAACAATTTCTCGTTGATATGAACAATTGAAACGTAGACGGATTAGTCTTAGCGACGATCCAAAACGTATACACATTAAGGTGAATAATCTGCAATCATATCAAATATTCGATAAAGGAACAGAAACGGATCCACATAATTTGTAAATTTGTAACCTAACCAGTCAACTATAATCAATTCATAATTTAGAAATAAGCACAGTTGCAGTAAGCTTAAGAAACAAATTATTATAAATAAAAAACTTTTTTTACAATTTTAATGTAATTTAATCAAAAAAATTGGGTCGTTTTCTTGAAAAAGTGGATACATCATAACTAAAGAAAAAGCACTATTAATTAAATCTCTTTTTTTTCGAAAAAATAAATCGTTAACAAGGCTGATATGTACACTTGTAGACTATTTATATTCAGAATGAAAAATACACTTGGAATTAACCTTATATGGTCCGAAACTCAGGCCGCCAAAGCATCTTATATCATTATGCAACAACGTAATAATGTAATTTTAATTATTATAAACCAGAATGTCGTTGCATAAGAGCATCCCCACTGATTTTCATTCCTAAAACGAAGTGTCTACTGTCGATAAATGAAGTCAAAGTAATGATATTAAAGTTTTATTTAAAATACTTATCTCTTTCAAGTGCAAAATTATCATATTCGTACTTTTTATTTAAATAAAAATATTTCGTTTGTGCTAAAAGAGGAAATAACGACCAATCAACAACAAAATTACCTTAAATAATGCCTGTGATGTTCAATTTAAATCTTCTTAATACATAGAAACAAATAATACATTGATCGTGCGCTTTTATTTAATAACAATTGTTTTAGTTGGGAGCATCTATATTTTTGTTATTATACAAGCGATCCTCACACGACAACTGATGTGTATTAAATTATAGCCCATTAAGTTACATCGCCCGGTTTCGAAATTTTCGACACATCAAATGTTCACTTAAATGCATTCGACTAGCGCAACACAGTTTAATGATGTTTGCTTTAAGATTTTAACGAGAGCCAACACATCCAAGAGTAAGTATTAACGATATTGCTTCATACTGGACCAGTTCTGATGAACATTACGAAATTGTAACACGCATACTTATTCCGTGCTAATTTAATTTTTTTCAGAAACCCATAGTTAAGCGATCGAATATTTAATATACCATAGAACAAGGAATGGTTTACGCATTTAAAGCATTTCTGCAATTTATGTCATTACATAAATGATGAACTATTTTCTCAAGATTAATTTACGTTTCGAATTTAAAGAAATAAAATTACTTTAATTGTATGCTTTGGAAACAAACTGACAGTTATAAATTACGAAATGTATAACCTCGAACAGAAGATGTCTAATTCTTAATTTATAATTAGTATTGAAATAAATAAATAGAAATAAGACACATGCAATATATATATATATATAATGAGTTACAAAAGCCAACTATAGCAATATAACAAGAAGACAATATTTAAATATAGCAATTTTTCAATTTTTACAATAAATGTGTATATACAAGGATAATTTAGCGGGAAGAGAGGCTCAACAACTAACACATCTCTCGAAGAATTTTAATGATGAAACAAACTGGTAGTTATAATTTATGAGATGAATAACTAAAAGATGTCTAATTATAATTTATACTTGACATCTATAGATAACTCGAAACAAAATATGTACATAAAGTATATATATAATAAACAAGGAACTAGTAGGTAATTCGGTCTGTGAACTGAAAGACTTGATATTTTTTTCTTTAGACTCTCTATATTTCGCCACTGCTTGGTGGCTTCTTCAGGAGAACCAAGCTACAACTAAAAATAATAATAAATGTATGACAGGTACAAAATACCTATTATACTTACAAATTTATCAAAGCCACACACTAACTAGACATAACAATACACAACATATACCATCACGATCGAAGAACATTATATGTTGTCTCATCTAACCTTGACCCTATTAAATCAATTTATCGCGACTCTAAACAATAATAATTTAATTGTATTCTAACGCAAAACTACATCACAAAATATGTCCACTACCTTTCAAACCATCCTGTTAATCAAAAGCATAATACTGTGATAGCAGTAAAGAACAGGGTCACACACATCAGCAACAATCAGTTTTTTAAAAAAAATCTAAAAGAACTATTGAGAACTATTGAGAAGTGGGTATCCAAAACATATTTTATAAATTCTCATATATAATACCAACTTTTATGAGGATGCGGCCCACCAGTTTGTTTATCGTAGGCTACCTTATGTACCGGGCCTCTCGGAAGACATTGTTAAATTATTTAGAGGTTATAAATATTTAAAGATTGGGAAATACAACATCACCAATCTAAACACACTGTTCACACGAACAAAGGATAAAATCCCATTAATGATGAATATCAATACAATTTATAAGATCGATTGTGATGGTTCTTGCATTGGTCAGTCCTTCCAGTGGTTGAAACGACGGGTAGCCCAACACAAAAGTGATTGCCGTACAGGTAAGATGTCATGTGCATTGGCCCATCATAGCATTAATTGTGGGCACAGGTTTGAATTTGCCGATGTTAAGATTTTGGAAACTGAAAGTAACTATAAAAGAAGGTTATTCTTAGAGATGTACCACATTGGCAAGCATGGTAATTGTATAAACTTCGAATCAGATGATAGATTACATATCATTTACTGCAACATCTTAAATATAATGCGTTCTATTGATGGATAACGTATTGGTGATTGGATTTTTGACCGAGCCCTGTTTGTTTTCAATTTAGTTGACCGTATTTTACGTTGTTTCACATTTTCACATAGCACTTTTTATTGTATTTTTACTGTGTTTATTGCAGTGTTTGTTTTTCTCTGTTCACGTTTTTTTTTTCGACGTGTGGTTGTTTTGTGATGTAGTTTTACGTTAGAATACAATTAAATTATTATTGTTTAGAGTCGCGATAAATTGATTTAATAGGTGTCAAGGTTAGATGAGACAACATATAATGTTCTTCGATCGTGATGGTATATGTTGTGTATTGTTATGTCTAGTTAGTGTGTGGCTTTGATAATTTTGTAAGTAAATCCTTCACAGTAATGACTTTAAGATCTTTGCTCTTTTGGTTCCTATTGCCATGAAGGCTGCTGTTAAAAGGTAGCGTTTGCTCTTACTTGAAGTCGTCATCTTTATATATAGATCTTTCGCAATAATGCGGGATGTTGTTCTGAATGTAATTTATCATTTTCGCAATAATAGTGATGCGGTTATTCATCATATTCGAGTCACTTTACAGAGGTGATGGTGTTCACTGAGCGGCTACCAAACAAATTATGACGAATTACATATTACAAATGTGTTTACGCTGAAATAAAATAATTTTGTAAAATTGGCAATACTACACAAATGCTAACTCAAAACTAAATGCTTCGAATAACTACTAATGTCTTTAAAACCGAAATAGAAACTGTCTCGAGTTCTTTCACTGGAACAATGATAGTGTCCGGTAGAGTAAAGGATTATCAGAGAACTGCAATGAATCGTAGAACTGCAATCTAGGAATCCTATGCTTATAGCGGGGTTCAACGTTAATTAATTTCAAGTAGATTTTTTTAATAACGGGAGACTCTTATATGTTGAGTAAAAGAAAGTAGTTAGAAACTTAGCCAAACTTTAACAGAGGTAATACACAATATCTAATAAAATATTTTATGCTTTTTAATATCATAAGTTATCAGATTGATTCATAAGTTTCTAGCGTTGTTATTGAACTCAAAATTTATTTATTTTTTGAAAACAAAATATATTAATTAATTATTACATTATATTCTCCTTTATTATCTACGATAGTCTCTTAAAGGATCTAGCAATTTTTCGATTCCGTGACTGACTTAAATCAATTTTGAAGCGCTACATCGTGATTAAATGAGATTCTTTAATTTAGGAAAACTATTTCCGTGCTGTACTCTTCCCAGTTACAATTTCACCGTAGATTTGTTGTAAACGGCCGTTTTTTGATGTTTGGCATTACATTTAAACAAGTTCTCAAATGTAAAAATTATTCAATAACAAAGCAATAACACATTAAAATAATTTTGACATGCATATACTTTTCAATACACTGTCATTCTAGAAACCAAAAGGGCTATAAACTTAGATAGGCATGCATCAATCAAATATTTTTTTGAAGGTGAATTTGATGGAACCTGTGGTTGATTAACTAAATCAGTTGAGGTTGATACATAACCCCTTTCCACATTTAGTTTCGTATTCTGTTTACGTATTTCGACAACTAAGTTGTCATCATTAGCAGACATTAAGCAGTGTCGCACCTAGAAAGCACGGCAAAAACCCGCATAAAACAAATTCCGTACACGATCTGTACCGTTGGAAGCCAAAACGCACACATTCGCACATAATCGTGTGCTTTTTGGCTTCCGTCAATATTTCTTTATTGAAAATAGCGACCGAATGTCAATTTTACTGACTTTGTTAAAAAAATAATTTTTAATAATAAATAATTTTTTTTGAGTATTTCAATCAAGTTCATGTTTGTAAAAAATACTTCAAGAATTATCTACAATTAATTTTTTTATAGAATAATTCTATGTAATAATGCATAATTATAATTAAAACCTACTCTGGTTTCCATTCAGTATTGCAATTCATGACATTTTGATTCGTATATTATAGTTCTCTGTGGTCTAATAATCAACCCACATGTCCGGGAAACACGAAATCGTGAGTTCAAATCCCGTCTGAGAACATTAAATTTTTCAAAAATTTCCGCAAGGTATATGATATATGATGCAAAAAGCAGTAAAAAATAGAATTTTTAAGGGTATATCTTTTAATTTAAAATAGCAAACAATACTTCCGACAACGTAACGGAAACAAAAGTATGTTATTTTAATAGATCATAATCCTGAAGGGCTTTCTTTGAATTATGAAAGTAAAGTATTTTTGAGATAAGACTATTCTCTTGTTATTCTCCATGCATCATTTTATTAACGCTTATTGCTTAAAATTACTTTCTTTTATATTCTGCTAATACGGACTAATTACAATGTACATCTACACAAAATTGTCATAATTGTCTACAATCACATCTTGCATGAGCCATAAAAATATAAGAGCGCAGTAATATCACTGATAGTTCGTGATAAAAAACCAATAACATTTTTATTACTGTCATTTGGATCAATTAAAATCAGTATTAAGAACATACGAATGACAACACTCCTTTCATGAATAGCATTTTATTTTCACGTTAATGAAACGAGAAATAATGTAGGTCTAAAAAATTTATTGAGAATTATTATTTACTGCAAGTAATTATCGTTTGATAATGATCTAATTTAAGTTACGAGAACGATAATTCACAATGTTGATGAGTAAATTTATTTTAAAAATTAAGTGGGAGTCCACGATTTTTTTTCGTTAACTTATAATATTCTTCAATTAAGATTGTGTTTTAGTAAGGCAATGGAATTTTATTAAATTATGTACGTATCGCCAAGTAAAATCTCGAAAATGTGGCCGCGTCATGGATTTTGATTAAGACATTTTCTCAGATAAAGGGATCCTCCATTACATGTACACATTAATATCTAGTTAGTAAATACAACAAGCACAAAATCATATATTGGAATATAATGCTGTGTATTGCGAAACTGTCTATATAAGCCCATTATTTAATCTACAAAATGTAATAATATTAAACTTGCTTTTTTATATCTTATTATCTCCTCCCTAATAGGCTGAAATGTATAAATGTAATCGGATAATCCAATGCCAATTACAGCAAAAGCAGTAAATATATATTTCTGATATTAACCAGGAAGAGATAAGATATTTTATTTAATTTTACCCAAGAATATATTATTTTCTTTTTGAATAGACTTTTCTCTCTTAATTTTATGCGTAGTATTAAAAGATTAAATGTATTTAGAGCACCCCAAGATAAAATCTTGTTTATTACCCAATTATAGAGAACAGATTGAAACACAACCGTAGTAAGTACATAAATAATCTCAAACAATACCGACTAAATGAAAAAACGATTCTTAATGTATGTTAATGTAAGAGAGCATAAAAAAACGAGAATTTAATCTTAATAAAACATATATATGAGATAAAGGTAACGTCAAATAACTCGGCACGTTTAAGCCAACTTTCATTGCATGCATCCTACGATTACCGTTCTTTGATAACTGACAACAATCCAGCAGCTTTCAAAGGAATGTATGCCGCACAATGCTCCTTCGCAGTTCATTTCAGCTCTCAAACTATGATTTCTGTATTGTTAATTAGTGAGATCTAAACAATGCTCCTTCTATTCATTGACTTGTTTGATTTTTCCGAATAGATGAAATAATACACCGTCATGCTAGCTGTTATCTTTCGTACGACGTGTATTCAATGGCTGTCTAAAATTAAATGCGGAGTCTAAAGTGAAGACTGCATAGATTTTCATTTGTCTGGAATACGGGAAGAAATAATAGAATGCTTGACGATATACCTGATAATATAATGAATTACAACGGTAACTGATTAACTAACTGTACAATAAATTTATTTTTAATATAACGAAAACATGCACATTTAGGTAATGTATAATATCTTTGTTACATTCAAAAAAGTTTACAGTGATTAGTACTCCTTCTTATATATGTTTGACGTATCCATATTAATCTGATATTTTGCTTTCCATTTGCAAAATTCAGATAATTTACGTTACAAACACATATCAGCATTTATAATTCAGGATTGCAGATACACTTCGTCTGCAAAAAGTTCTGAAGCTATATTTATGAAAGAAATAACACCTAGCTGCAGACCCCTCAATATCTTTTGATAATAGGTATCAGTTATAGACGTGCACTTCGGTGAATCAGATACTGTCATTTTATATTGAGGCTATATTGTAGGCTTGTATATGACAAACGGGAAATCGTGTCGAAACAGAACTTAGCTTTAAACTCAGAAACATAAATCGATACAAATTGTTTGTGATAATTGGTGATGTCAAATCGGACAACCGTCCGTATCGGAGTAAATAATCAATAAGTAATAGGAGTGCACGTAGTAATATATAAAATATTCTGAAACATGCTTACCCTTCTGCGAAACATTGTTAAACTGAAAGGACTCAGCTATACATCTGCAGCATTTTATATGTATCTAAGCGCGTTTCACTGAGCAATGTTCATCGCGAGGAGAAAACATTTTTATAGAAAGAAAACCACCCTTCCACATTTAATGATGTACATTTGAATGAGTTAAAATAAGTTTTGTATCACCATCACTATCATACAAATTTTTCATAACCTGATAATTTGATTAACCAAATACACACCGGTTCTCTGTGTATTTGGCCTTCGCGTAAAGCAGTTCGCGGATTTTTTTTGCCTGAGCTTTATCGCGATTACAGTTGCGACACTGTGATTAATTTCTACTAATGATGACGCCTTAGTTTCATACACAGAATACGAACATTGATGTAATCAGGTCCTTTTGATCTTTTTTGATCAACATGATTTTGTTAAAGCCGTAGGTGAAGCTTTGGATGACATACAGCAGGTTGATAATATATGCATTGGCTTCAAAAAAGCATTTGGTACGTCCAATCACTCTGTCAAAGTTGCAATCTACAAATATAGATAGTTATAATAATATAGTTCTGATTTTGTTACTATTTATTACTGGCATTCCTAGGGTACTAATTCGGATAAATTGTTGTTTAATGTGTATATAACAATCTCCATATATTTTGGATTGTAGTGTTCTCGTAGACAACTTTACAGAAAAATTTTGCACTAACTTATAAATGATGTATGCATAATTGAGTGTATTGAATGTTAATAAATGCGCTATTCTTTCCTTCTCCAAAGGTTCGACTAATATTTCCTTTCGTTATACAGTCTCTGAATATGGTACTCTTGGTATTACAATTTCGCGATCTTGTAGTGCTTTTCAATTCTCATCTATCTTTCGGTCCATACATTACTAGTGTTTCTTCTGTCTTTAAATGAGTTCTCTAAGATTTTGCCGTGCACTCAAATAAAAGTATGCATCATTCAGTATTTGCAGTGACTCTACTAACGACAATCCAAGATCTCGTAATTTCCATGTTACCTCAATTATTCCTTTGTAATAGTGAATGGTTTGAAAATTTATAAAAAATTCAGTGTTTTAAAAGTTTAACTAATTTTATTTAATAACCGATACTTCTTTAAAGTTAAATTATAAAATTAAATTCTTTATTAATTGAAATGTTCAAAATAATAAAACACACATTCTGTAACACATATGTAAGAATTGGCTGTGATTGAAGAATATCGAGTCGCTGCGAAATTCTCGTCTTCGTTTAAAAGGTTTAAGAAACACGGTTTTAATTTGAGCTATTGGTTCATTAATTACTTTTGCTGTTAGCTGTTAGCAAACAAATTAAAAATCAGTGGTAATATAACTTAAAGTAAAATATCACATGTAGCTGTAGTTTCACGGGCAACACTTTGACGTTTGATTAAAAATCAATATAAATTATAAAATGAAAGGACCACAGTAGAAAGTAAACGAAAATGACAACGGAAAAGAAATTTTCCAGAAGTTGATGGAACCCTTAATAAATAACTCTCAATTGTAACTTGTCGCAGTGTTAATGGAGCAATATTAAAAACTAAGGTGGAAGAGTTAGTTCAGATTTACAACATAAATTTAAAAAACTTACAAAATCATCATAATTTTTGGAAACATGATCAACAGACATCTATAACGCTAACGAAAGCGTTGACTATGACAAAGAAAGCCTTAGGCCGAATAATATATTTTCTGCAGTGCTAACATATCCAGATATGGTAAGTACCAGCTATTAAATAACATACTAATCTAGTTAACCTCGATGTTTCAAAGTTATTACAGTGGAAAAGTATCGCGTCAAGTAAAAACGCAAAGATTGCATCGCATATTTTTGAAAATCGGTTAAAAGAATATGAGGCCACAAATTACATCAAGAATCTAAAAAATTATTCTTATTTGGAGCAACCAGTACATATAGCCCGCATCATTCATATAGCCAATGAACAGTAAGTATTATTAGAAACTTAAAATATTTTATTGTAGACAATAAACTATATTATTTTACCAGTTGAAGAAAATTTAATATCATTAATATCTACTGCAATGGAAATAAGTTCGAAAATGAATATTTTAGCAATTTAATTTTTTGAAAATATGCACACAGTTGATTCACTGTACGTGGGAAAGGTGAAAAGTTCTCGGCCTGACAATGAAACACTGCGATTTAAATTTAAAAAACGATTTCATTTTTCTACATAATCTCCTTGAGTTCAACACACTTGGTCCAGCGTTTTTCTAACACCAATATTCCTTCCCGGAAGTGAGAGTCTACGGAGTCCGTTCAACCTCATCGTTGGATGTGAATCGCTTTCCAGAAACAATTTTTTTCAAATTTGGGAATAGATGGAAGTCTGTGGGTGCCAAATCAGGAGAATAGGGAGGATGGCCCAGCAAATCGTACCCCAAATCCCGCAATTATCCCATCGCTAACGCACCCTTGAGTGCTGGTGCGTTGTCCAAATGAAAAATGATTTTTTTCTTCTTCAAACCAGGCCTCTTCTCGCGAATTTTGGCATACAGCTGGTCCAGAAAGTTAGAGTAATATGCACCTGTAATTATTCTGCCTTTTTCAAGGTAATCAATTAACAAGATTCCTTTTGCATCCCAAAACACGCTGGCCATAACTTTTCCGACAGATGCGATCGACTTCGCTTTCTTTGGCGCTGAACCACCGGCTTCCACCCACTGCTTCGACTGCTGTTTCGTTTCTGGCGTGTAGTGATGAACCCATGTCTCATCCATGGTGACAAATCGCCGTACAAAATCGGTTGTATTCTTGTTAAATCGGTCCAAAGAATGTTCCGAAAACCGTTTGAGCATTTGCTTTTGATCGACATTCAGCAAATGTGGCACCCATCTTGCGCAGAGCTTTCTCATCTCTAAGTCTTTGTGCAAAATGTTTCGCACCCTTTCTCCCGATATCCCCACAGCCTCAGTTATCTCACTCATTTTCACTCGCCTATCGTCCGACACAATATCATGTACTTTTTCGATGATTTCTGGTATGGTTGCGGTTTTTGGCCGTCCTTCACGTCCGTCCTTCACATGGGTCATCTTCGAGAGACGTACGACCACGTTTAAATTCAGCTGCCCACTTTTTAACGGTTGATATCGAAGGAGCAGAGTCCCCATACATTTTTGTCAACTTCGGATGAATTTCCATAGGGGTTAAACTACCCAAAACAAAGGATTTTATAACAGCACGATATTCAAGTTTATCCATTTAAAAAAATAACACGCACGACCTCTACTACAAAAATTCTTGCAAACAAAGTAGTTGAGAGAACAAGTTGAAATTTTTCATATGAACTAAAGACACATGCAGCCACGCAGGAAACATAAATTTCTGTTAATTGTAACGCCATCTCTGTGTCAGGCCGAGAAATTTTCACCTTGCCCACGTACTTACAATTGCCTTCTACGTTACCGTTTAGTTTTCTAAAAACTGAGTGCTGACAATGATGTGGGTGTTCGAATTGATTTATATTGCTTAAATAAACATGAGGGATATGTCAATATAAACAATGATGTGTTTTGTTGAACATAAGGTTTTTGATGACGAAATTGTTGCTACAATAACAGCAGAAAGTGAGGATAATAACAATGGTGGCAATGACAATGAAAATACTGAATTTAATTTAGTCACAGCCAAAGGAGATGAGAAGTAATCAAACTTGTACATGAGCAAGTGCAGAAAAATTTGCGCCAGAGAACAAGTGAATATTTTCAAAGTACATTATTTACTTATGTACTCAGTATTTCATTTGGTTAATTACGCAAAATAAAAAAGTTTATATGGATTTATTGTTTCATTTCTTCGAAAGCTTATTTTATTTTTGTTGATGTTTGTATCTTTATATTCAATAAAACACTGTGTCCTATTTATTCACTGTGTAACGATCCTTAGACTGTTTGGTATATGTATATTTGCTTATTAAGGTATACATAAACAGAGTTATTCTAAAAAATGAACCGATTTCATTATGCATTGTTTAAACTCTCAAACATTGTCATAGAACAAGTCACTAAGTATTTGAGAGAGGCTATTTCTAAGTTTAGAATAACTGCTACACGAACACTGTTTGTTTATTTGTCTCATAGTGTCACTCAGTTGTTCGTTTGCCCTTGAAATAGTAAATCGACAGCAAAAGGCTTTCTCCGTTCTTAAATTCACGAAATACATTCAGTTGTTACGGCGCAGGCCGCTTTTAGAAGGCGATTCGATATTACACCGCTCTTTCAGAAGAACATATACGGTACTTTTCAATAGTTTACAGAGAGTGGCTGCTTGTATAAGGGGAATCGTCCAGGTCAATTGGGAGCTGCCATAAATAACAAATAACAATAGCAGACGACTCAGTGAATCGTGATATGCTATTACGCGTCTGGAAGTTCTCATATCACATATCATTCTTGTAATTTTGTATTGGTCTTTATTAATAAAATATTGTGCTATGAAATCGGTTCATTCTTTTAGAATAACCCTGTATAAGTAAATACGTATGAAATATATAAATTCATGAAATGGTTAATAGATTCTAGTTTTTTCAAAAGCTTAATTTTATTTGTACATTCCCCATTATGTACCCATATGGTATACTTTCTTAAAGTTAAGTATCTGAGACATACATTTCCAGTGATTTACGCGTGACATTTTATAACTTGATCTAAAGCAATATAACAAATTACATGCATCACAATGATATAGCAAAGACATAAATCCCCTACTAATACCGCAAACATGAACGTGTAACAGCGAATAACATTAATTTAAAGTTTTATGTGCCAAAGAAGTTATACCGCTTGTCTATGTAGAATATATTCATCAATTCTACTTTCGGACGTGAATAAAGATATCATTAATATTTTATAGATAATTATGTTCACAATCTTTCGTATTCCAAATGCCATAGAAATTCGTGACAGAAATCCGAAACATAATACATTTACTGAATTCCAAGCACATAGAAATTTTATTTGATTATATTAAAAGGCGTGTCGGATTTAAAATAACGTTACGGGATTTTAGGACTATTTATTATAAAAAAGATAACTTTTAGATTACATTTTATTTTCTTATAATAACAATAATATTTTTTTAATGTCCAAGTCAAGCAACAAATTATAGAACAACATACACATAAATAGTAAATTATTGGTGTCAGTGCAAGAAAAAAGTGAATATAATATCAACTTAAACGTATGTAAATTACACTAACAGTAATACTGAAAATAAGACAAGGAAGTATCTTCTTCTGGTCTTTCGGGCTGGAACCGCGTCACTGGTATAACTGCCGACGTTTCGTACCCACTCGTATGGGACATCTTCAGGGCGAAACTTCGGCAGTTATACCAGTGACGCGGTTCCAGTCCGGAATCCCAGAAGCAAATAGTATGGACCACGACCGCGGAAGTCTACGTACCAGATTAAGTCAAGGAAGACATTGCAATGAAAAGCTTATTGATATTGACGGACATATGTACGTATGTGTTATAGGAGCTTTTTTAAGTATACTAATTGTTGTAATTGGGGCTAAACCAATTTTGAAGATCTAGTATCATTCACCGATGTCATCAATTGAATAACAAAACTAGAGAACCTTCTCTGAACACATTTCGGCGCTAGCTGTTGGTAGAATAATGCGGATATCACAGAAGAAAACTGTTCTGCACACAAGTAAAGGAATCTAATAGCGAGGATGTTAAAAAAAACCTGACAAGATCGAATAACAAAACCGAAAGTTCTAGACCCAGCAAGAAAATAGAATCTGATCATAGTCAAAAGTTATACTCAACTTCAAAACAGTGGGAGATCTGGTAATTTTACAATTATTAGTATTACAATTAAAATGTTTATTACTCTACTCTAAGACATAGTATTGAATTTACTAATTTCTAGTGTTTCTGTTTTTGGAACATCTAAAATGTATAACAACATTTCAAAAACCCTTCTTATAACCGTGAAATATTTGATTAACTTTTCAGGCAGAAGGATAGGTACAGTTATTTAACGAAAAATCAAACAGTCACATCAAAGGGGTACCCAGAACCAAGACACAGTCTTTGATAAAGAAACAGGTAATACCATAGTGATCTGAGGTTATAGAGGATTTAAGGTGTTTCATACAATTCAAAACATCCGAACACGTATATATGTATATAGAAGTAAATTCTACATTCGAATACGAAACAAATATGGAATATTCTATTTGAAAAAAAAATGTTGATGGTTTAAAGTTTCACTCACTCGAAACTATTTTATAAACATTCTGTATAAGATTTGTCAAAAACGAAAACATCAAAGTAAGGTTTTGGAAAAATTCTATTTATGCTGTCACTATTACCATTTTCGGTGTCAAAAGAAACTACGAAAGGTAATAATAATGATAATGATGAAAAACCAAATATTTTCAAAAAATTCAAATATCTCTAAAATGATTGAACTCAAGCACAGTGAAAACTTAAGAAAGTCCTTCTAGAATAACTTATAGAATACAAAAATGTGATGGAAAGTATATTCTTGCGCTTGGCACTAGTCTATCACTTTGTAATAATGTATATATATATATATATATATATATATATATATATATACATACATACATATATATATATACATATATTAGATACTATTGCAGAAATGCAATATTTACATTAGTAATTGTAGTTCCAAGAAAACCAATGCGGTATACAGGTGCTTCGTTGCATTAAAAAGATTTCTAACATCAAAGAACCACCTTTGTAAATAAAAAACTTTTAAATAGGGTCATAGGGTTGTTATGGATTAGTTTCATTCAAACTTTGTGAAGAAAGTACCTTGTTTATAACTAAGATCTGGTGTGCAATATTTTTTTGTATTGTATTAATACTATAGTAGATTCGATAATGCCTGAAACATGCGAATTAACGCAGACGGAACGAAAACAAATAATGCTTCTGCATTCGCAAAAAATGGCGTTAGCCATAATAGCAAGAGCTATTCATATATTATATGAAATATTGGCGATGTGAAGTTGGTAATACTATTCGGCGTTACCAGAAAACCGGATCGTTTAAAAACTTGAAAAAAAAGTGGTTCGAAAACGGAGTTCAAGGCCTAGGGAAGATAGACATTTGCAGGCTCAAAAATACGAAAATTTGAGAATCAAAGATGTTAGATAAATCTAATAACAAGTACGTGTGGAATAATGTCAATTACTTTTACAAACGTGAAAACTTCAATCGGACATATAGGAGTGGTAAAAAATGAAAATCGTAATTAACAAAAATTTTCTCTACTTCTGTTATAGCATGTCAGGATGCCTGGCGCTCAGTAGGTCAGAAAGTGACAGGGGAAGGTTGGACTGCATTGCACCTACTGTAAAACATGATGGAGATAGCATCATGGTTTGGGATGTTATGTTTGCGTTAGGCGTCGGAGAATGATCGAAGCGGGTTGCACGATCAATCAAGACTATCTCGACATGCTGGAGGAAGTATTGGAGCCATCAGCTTTAAAATTATTGAACACCGATGTGCCAAGCTACTAGTTCAGCAAGACGTGGCCTCTGACACAAAGCTCAAACAGTAACCCGCTAGTTTACTTACAACCATGTGCCAGTGTTAGAACAGAAGAAGTGGCCAAGTTTAAATGCATGTCCAAAGAAATAGTTAAGACACAAAATTTTTGAATAATGATAATTGAAGAAGAATGTTATAATTTTGTGGCCAGTATGCCGTGAAGAGTGCGTGCTACTTACTATTAAAGCTAAAGGTGGTGTAACGAAATATTAATATATCTTTAAATATACACTTTTAAAACAGGTTTATGAATGTAGTTTTATACTATTGCGTGGGTGTCTAATATATATATTATATACACTTTTGGAACAGTCCTCTATTAATAGTGTACAATTTACAATATCTTTATTATAATTTATAACAATAATTTCAAATTTGATCAATAAGGTTGATATATAACCCCTTTCCACATTAACTTTTGTAAATTCTGTATACGCATTTCGACAACCAAGTTGTACTCAAAACCGAGATGTACAGTGTACATCTCGGTTTTGAGCGGTGTGGATCGCGTACGGAGTTTGATTTTCGTACAATTGTTTTTTTCGCCGTGTTTTACCAGGTGCGACACTTTGAGATTATCTGCTGATGATGACAACTTGGTTGTCGAAATGCGTATACAGAATTTACAAAAGTTAATGTGGAAAGGGGTTATATATCAACCTTATTGATCAAGTCAATCAACCACAGGCTCCATCAAATTCAACCCCAATAATTTCAAAATTAGACAGAGAAAATAAGAAAGAAAAAAAAGAATAATTTGCATTTAACAGACGAATCTTCTTTCTATGTGCAAAAATGCTCTGTTTCATGCATATTTCTTAATATCTGTTGCCATGAATTGTTTTCAGTTGTTCTATCATTAAGCTTTTCTATATACTTTGTAGTAGTTGTCTATAGATGATTTTACTATAGAAAAATAGGCATTTCTTTATTTATTTGTATTTATATTATCCAACTTGTTGTCGATTTCTAAATGCAATAATTTCAAATACCTACTACAATTCCAATACTTAATGTAATATTTAGTATTCAGTAATTCGTGACCTACCCACATCGACTGTAATATTGTATAATCATATAAACCAGCTGGTATTGTAAAAGCGTCCTAATGTTTTTAATTACTATATCAATAATTTAACAATCACAATGGCCATAGCAATGACTTAAAGTACCTACATATATATTCTTATATTTATTAACAAATGAATAAAATTCTTCTAAAACACATCGCTCTCGAAAGAGAGAATTTATAAGTTGGAATAGTTTTTAGAAAATATATACTATGCACGTATACGATAAGCTTTACTAATATTACGACTAGTTTAAGAATATTCTTTTGATAAACTATAGAAGGTATAGCAACTTTATACAAACGAATTCTATGACAAACAAGATTTACATGAATATATGTCGTGAATCGGTTTCATAAAAAATTACAGCTACTTAAAGACTTCATTTCAATAAATGTTCGAAATGACATATTTCATTTTTTTATTAATAAAGATACAAAAAACGGGTTTGTTAAAGTGAAATCACGCACGTTCAGAATGAGCTCTATGGACAGCAATACATATGTAAACTTTTCGAATCAAGGATTGCCTCACGCTCTCAAAAATTCGAGGTGAGTTCCGAATTTTCTGGCATTCGTTTTCCACATTCTGTCAAAGATCCTTAATTTCTTCAACTTGAGTGGAATACACTTTTGATTTTAAATGTCCGCATATGAATATAATAATTTAGAGGATTAAGGTGAGGAGACCGTGCACGCCAAGCCATATGTCTAACACAGCCAATTCATCTTTCAGCATATACCATGTTAAAAATTAACGTGAATCAGACTGAAGTGAGCTAGTGTGCCGTCATATATGGACCATATGCGCCTTCTAACATTTGATGGAACTACTAGCATTTCTGGCAGGTCATTTTCTATGAAATACCGATAATTATGGCCAGAAAGTCGTTTGGATAATATAAAAAAACAATTAAGAAGTGATCAATAATTTCTGTCCACATACTAACTGAAAACTAATATTATTGCCTGAACTGAATAATGGCATGAGGATTTTCTTCTTGCCAGAAATGTAAATTGCGACAATTAATGATACCAGTTCATCTGTAAAAAACACAGATTACAAAAAAGATGAACACTAACAACAATTAACAAAACTTACTCGTCGTGAAAAGCCAGTAATTCTTTGCAAATAGTACCGACAAATTTGATTGGTTTATAAAATCCACAATATAGCTATATGATCAGCACTTTCTGCCAATACGATTCTTCGAGAACTCTAATCTGGATTTTACTTAAAAAAGAGTCAAAGTTTTTCGAACGTTTTCTCTTTTGGTAAAGAAAAGTTTGGGAAACGGCCTGCGTAAAGTCTTCTTGCTTCAGTGCTATTATAGTTTGCCAGACCGTATATCAATGTATGTCGGATATCCCTTCAAAAATATAATTTGCCGTTTTTGTATTTTGTACAAATAATTAGAAAACAGTTTTAATAATTAAATGACTTCATGAACTATCAAAATTGAAAATTTTTCGACATGTATTTGTATAAACCTTTATCTTATAATATTTTTTTATTGTAAAAGCCGTCTGTATATAGACGACTCACAACTTTTGTTGCACTCTGTATAAATATCGTAACATATATTGTTCTATAATCACAATTTCTTTCACCTTTAATTCGAAGCAAATTTAAACTTGCTTTATTAAAGAAAGATTTCGTGCAGCAAAAATTTTACTTGTCTGTAAAAAATTAAATTACAAATGGTCGATTGGTCGAACAGTCTTTAATATATCATATTCATAACATTTCAAATACGTGTATTAAGGGTAAAAAGTAATAATCAGAATTGGGACGTCTTCCCACGGGTCAAGTTCGTACGGAGTACGAAGCGCCCCCGTCAGTGTAATGTAATGAAATATACGAAGTGTAAAATTATAAGTTAGTACCGCGCAAAACTTTATATGAGGCGAACATAATAATTATTAGTATGACGGACGTGCGTAAAAATCATATAAACGTATGCAACACCAAAATAAGAAAAAAACGTGCTATCAAATATACAATTTATATTCGATTTACTGTTCATGATAATCTTTTGTGATTCGAAACTTCATCTACTCGATAAGCAACCGTTTTATGACTTCTGGAATAAATACAATCTCAACTGGAAATTACCATCCCGGAGAGCGTTATAGCCATATGTCAACTGTGTGTAACGACATCGAAAACATGACCAAAGCTGTAATAAAGAATAAACAGCTGTGTTAATGTGTCGACGAAACAACACATCGAAAAAACATTATGTTTTGAATATTATAGTACGTGTTCTAGATCCATTTCCCATTGTATGTATTAACAAAAGATTAGAAAAGTGCACTGGCGAAGGAATTACGAAGGTAGTGTCAACTTTCAATTGATCAACTCTTGATGTTTGTGAGCGATGGTGCAGCGACAATGTAGGCCTTTTCCTTAGAGACAAGTGTGAAGGACTTTTACATGTGATGTTAAGTATGACGTAAGTTCATGCTTTACTCCTTGTAGTACAAAGTATTCGCCAATATTATTCAGAGGAGGATGCATTAATTTTAAATACCAAATTATGTTTTTGAAATCTCCCAAGCGAATTCGAGAATTCCACACACGGTGTCCCGGTATTCCTAACGGCTTTCTTTATTGCGAGAATATCCAACAAATAAAATCTGTGGTTCTATGATTCAAACCTAACAAAGCTGCAGCAATTAAGGAAAGCAAGAAATGTTGGAAAATACTTCCTTCGAAACCGATTTAAAATAAACTTACGACAATTATAAAGGTTTATTTGACTGAAAAATTTCAAAACACTGTGCCATTGTCGTTTAAATTTTCGGAGCGTCAGGTGATTTTACGAATAAATTATTATGATATTTTGACTTGAAAATATAAGTAAATTTAAAAACCTTAACATAATATGAGTTCGGCTGCAGAGTATAAGGATCGATATTTATGTACCCTGATAAACTCCTTGTTAACTTTCGACGCTTGTACTCCAAGAACAAACCAAAGGCGCTCTTACATAATGTGAAATATATTTCTTATTTATTTCGATTTTTCATTTTATAGATCTGTATTATTATATATGTACTCGTGTATGATGTGTATATGTTCTGTGTAATTATCCCAAGCAAATATGTTACTTTTGCTTTGTAAAACCTTTGCGTGTTAAGAAATAAAGATTTTTTTCTTTGATAAACTTTCGCCATCTTTCAGTTAACTTTGTTCATAAAAGAATCTGTACTTATCGGTAAAAAACTTTCCAAGGTATTGATTTACAGCCTCAGCTTAGTCGATCGCTACACTACGTAAGGAGTTTTGAAGTAAATGAGCAAGTAAATGTCTGAAGAATAGAAAGTGTGTGATTTCGCGTTGTTGTGATGAAACACCTTTCTTTTCCAATAGTCGTTCAAACACTGCAGTTAATTGTTTCGTTCCTTGACGGCCACTCGAAAATAACTTTTAATTCTCACCATACTGAGAGCATAGCCTCCCTCTGATGAATATCTGTTTACGATGGCATTTCAGATTGGGACTAAAACCGTTTTCGCACCATAGCGTTCATTGTAAACAATCACCTTGCTCTTCTTATCACCAGTTATCAGTCGCTCCAAGAAAAGATTTGTTTTCCTTGCGTTTAAGGAACATGTTATAGATGTTCATGCGCCGTTAAATGAACTTCTTTGAATTCACGAGGAACTTAAATATTAAATTTGCTAACGCATTCCAGCCTTTTAATGTGTCCATGAACGTTTGAATGATAAATGTTTCACATTGTTTCAATCTCTCGTATCATATGCCCTTGGTTTGACTCAATCAACGCCTTGATTTTGTCATAAATCTTAGTGAGCCTCCCTTATGTAGAAGCGTCGTTAAGATTAAAATCATTGGCACAGTGTTTCGTGAATCTGATGACAACTTTTCTATAGCTAGCAATAATTCGCCAGGAATTTGTCTTGTTCGCAGAGTTGTATTTAATTCTACCGAAACCCATACTAGAATTTCTAAAACATTGATATTAATAAATAATATCTCTTTAGTTTTTGCTTTACATTTTGTATGCAGTTTTTGCAAATTTGTTCAATAGTCCCCTGCTTTGGACTAAAACTCAACTGGAATTCAGAAACAATATTATGCTATAACCTTTCGCTTAATATTGTAAATCCGCTTTGCTGTGTAAATAGTATATAGCGACAAATTCATAATTATTATATTTTAGATATAAAAATAATTTTTCGAAGCAAAGAGAGGAATTACATGAAAAGTGTTCATTGTTCTTCTTGAAGCACCGACGCAAATGCGAATATTTGCAACTTATTTTAATGGTAGGGAAATATGTATGTCATGCACATAAACTTTTGGTTAAAGGAAATGTATGTCCGAATGTTCTGTTCGTCTCTTTATATTCACGAAAGCCGATTCATTACCATTTGCTTTTAATATGCACAATCTCTTCATTAGTTTTGATTTCAATTTCCTTCGCTTATCTATTTTCATATTAAAAATTAGATACTAAAATAAACCTTTAATTAAATTCCTAATAGTATAATACATTTCTCAAGAATATAAACTAATACATGAAATAGTTATTAAATTTTACCAGCGTGTATTTGTATTAATATAAAATATACTTGATTAAATCAAATAAAGAAAAGCATTTAAGAGCATTATAAAATTAAATTAGTAGCCCCGCGCTGTGATCTGAGAAGTAATTCGAAACACCACAATCCATTTAAAATGTCTCTTTTACGAAGTAAACACTTCTATTACATTATTAATACCTATTTAATTGATGCTTTTTGCAAATTTAGCATAAACTAAATGTGAAATTAGGTCCGTAACATTCTATATCCTAATAACTTAGATGGGCTACTAAAGCTAACATTTTTGCTTACATAAATATATTTTACTTTAACTGCCTTAAACATTACGCAATACATTAATTTCCATAGATATATAATAAACTCACGATTTTCTTCATATAAAACCTATAGTATTTAAAATACCGTACTATAAAATGGTTTTTAATACGAGAGGAACTGGAAACATCTATGTATAGGATAGAAATAGAATGATAGAAATAATTATGTATTATCGTTCAGTGTTTACAACGTTTTTCTATTTATGTGTCACAATTGAATTCAATTCGTTCATCATTAGTCTCAAAACGCAAAATGAATTCTGTGAAATTAGAATGTCGCAGTCATGAAACTTTTGAAGAAGGAACAGACTTTCGGACTCCACCAATCCTGCTATTTACACGAAAATAGAAAAGTTAATCGAAGATCATCCTTTAAGCGTTCCTACCCTTGCTGAAGACCAAATATATCTGAACCAAGCATTTTTACATTTTTACAACTGCTCTTTTATAAAGTTTCAGCAAGGTGTGTTCCAATATTGTTGACTCCAAAAAGAAAAGCAGCTTAGAAAATAAATTTCTTAAACTTTCTCTAAGATAATGACAAGCGATAAAAATTAGGTATATCACTGGGATTCAGAAGCAAAATTAGAATCCATGGAATGAGCCAATAGAATTCTCCGCCTCCAAAAAAGATGTGCACACAATATTCGGCTGAAAAGCTCATGACCACCATCTCTTGGGACTAAAATACTACTAATTTTTGTTGTATAGATGACCAAGAGGACTACAATAACAGCAGTGATCTACGATAAAAGTTAACAAAGCTACATCACGAAGAAGTTCTCCGTCTTGACAATGTGTGAATTGACAAGGTAGATAATGTTCTACCCATCCTCCACATCTTTGAGGTGGAGTATTCATCATATAATTCAAATTTGACTCTACCCTTCTTTTTGTTCAGAAATATGAAAGAGCATCTCAGCAGCCGTTATTTTGCAGACAATATCTAATTAAAGGAGGATATTGATGCTTATTTTGAAGTGTGTTGAAGTTATGGACGATTACGTTGAAAGATAAAGTTCTCAAAATATCTTCGTTTAGAAACTTCTCTCGATCCTCCCATACATTATACACATTGCAATTCGTAAGTAAGTATTTAAAATATTCCTATTTTAAATATAACACTTTCGAAAGAAATAACAAGCTTTTATTAAAGACATGTTATGTGTTGCATATTTCTAATATAAACAACGTATTACTTCCAGAAATAAAACAAAGAATTTCGTTTTATTCATGGGCTTTAAAGTTGGTTTAGTAAATAAATAAAACTTCATCTGCATTTTATCGTATTATTTAATTGTAAAATATAAACATTATATATTACACATTTCAAATGCTTTTCTATGATGGACAGCTCCTGTCAAGAACCTGTTGCTACATGGATTTTAACGACTTGTGCACACAGGACTTCATTGAATCTGTCATGTTTAGTATATTGCATTTATACAATGACGTAAACAGTTATATAATCTTAAGAAATGAACACTGTCATTAAAGCAGAATCTAAATGATAGAAGTATGAATTATTGCTTTTGATTATTGCTACATGCATTATAAAACAAGATGATGTATTAATCACTCAAAACCTTTTTTTCTCTATTTGTTATGCCATGTATATTATATACTAAGTCGAATTCGATTCATCGAAACAGTTACTCTTTCATGGATGAAGTTTATTTATGTATTTATATCTTGCATTATATCACATATGCTGCATTGGTGAGAGTAAACAAAATTCAGACAAGAATATACGTGACAGATAATAGTGATATATCATATTTGGTTTTAAAATTCTTCAAACTCTAAAATTATTACTTTGGATTTTATAGCACATTTAAATGTACTTAAATTCAGTATTCTAAATTGATGTACTAAAGCGAAGTACTACTTTGAAAGCTCAATAGTTTAACGAAATTGAAAGTTGCTCTTTCTTTTTATACAATATTAAAAAAGAACATATTCACCATAGCTTAATAGATGTATCATTTGCGATTATTTCAAAAAACAGCTCATATAAACTTTAAAAGTACTACTAAGCGTACAAAGAAAATACATGAATCTATAATTTATAGTGATCTAGGATAAACTAAATATTGCAAGTCATTTTGAACATGTATTTTTACAAAATATTTATTTTAGGCACTTGATCATATATAGCACAAAATTGAAATTTTGCTTTTCGCGGTTAATTAATCGTTTAATAACAAATCAAAAAGGAATGTTGATTATTACAACTTCATGGCAAAATCCGAAATACGATTTTATTATTAAATTGTACATTTCTGAATTTTTCCAGCATTCAAACCTACTGACGAATCAAATGTTTCAAAATTATTGAACGGTTCCTATATTATTTATTATTAAAAACTATGAAGGTGTTTGAATAAACACTAAGATTGGAGTTAACAACAAACAAAAATATATAAATAAACTTCTTTCACTTTACAGGATGACGATTCATTAATTATTTAGTTTGACAGATCCAAGTGCTCTAATTAGCGTGCGAATTGGGAAAGCTATCAACACTGAAACGGTAATTACTTTTTAACATTTGTGATATATCGCAAGGGCTGTTATTCATTTACAAAAAGAGAACCACTACCACAAAAAACACGCACACTAACATCCACTAAAGTTATTGTCATAACGTCCTGTTACAAGGGAAGTGTATATGTATAAGGTTCCACATGGTAATGCAGTAACCTTCAATTTAGAAGAAATTAAGGTAATTAGTGAAAGATGACATAAGCTGGGAAGTGGAAGCTTCACCAAGACAACGCTACCACAACACGGCTATTGTTGTGACAGCATTTTTGGACAGTTTGAATCTCAAGTGAATAACGTACTCTTCGTTTAGTTCTGAAATAACTCCATAAATCCTGTCTAAGACCTTAACTCAAAAAAGATCTTAAAAAGACCGAGTTTCAAATACAAATGGATGCTGTTATGGCTTTAAAGGCGATTTTGTCGTGATTTTTAACAATGACAATACTTTTAGGGTAAGGTTATTGTAATACAGGGCTATAAGAATTATTCTAAAAAACGAACCGGTTCCATACAACAATTAGGACAAAATTAAGGAAAAGTAACGCAAAATTCCAGAGTCAAATGGTCTATTCATAACAAAGTCTTATTTCATACCTCACAAGTTTTGAATGAGTTATTCGAAGTTTAAGATCATTTAACTTATTAGGTAATATGGAAATATGAAATTGGTCTTTTACATATCACATATGGTAACGTATGTGAATCTGGTAGGCCAAACATAAAGAATCTTGAGCCTTATAAAGCTATCCATCGCTTCTTCCAACCGTTAAATGCCAAAAGATTTAATATTTGACAATTAAGCATATAAATAGATTTTCTTATTTTATATTATATAGTAACTATAGGCAGTCTGTCGCAGAGAAAACCGAACTTTTTTAGAATATAAACAAAAGCTTACTATTTTGGTAAAATTCATTTATTTTGTTCAAAGTCAACTTCAATACAACGTCTTGCACAGTCAATTAATATGTCGAATGAATTTTGAAATTTGTCTTTAGAGATGTCCTTCAAGATCACCGTCGACGCTTTTTAATGGCTTCGACGTCAGCATAACGCTGTCCTTTCATCGGCAAATGTAGTTTGGAGAATAGATAGAAATCACAGGGGCCAAATCCGATGAATACGGTGAATGGTTGATAGTTAAAATGCCATTTGTAGTTAGAAAATCATTGCATTATCATTTAACACACGCCAGCTACCATTTTTACGATAACTGAGGATTCACACAACGAATACGCGCCAAAAGACGTTTCATAACACCTAGACAATATACAACATTAACTGTTTGACTAGTCGGTGCAAACTCTTTGTGCACTATGCCTTTCGAATCATAAAAACAAATCAACGTTGTCTTCACTTTTGACTGAAGTTTTCGTTCGTTTAAAGTCTGTATAATGCTGAATTCAGTTAGCTTGTGAGATACAAACCTTGCACAAATCTTTCTCAGTCCCAAATGTGTTAAAATGTGATGAATTGAATCTTTGGAAATATTTAATTACATTTCCACGTATAGCAATTAGCAATTTGGCTCATTTCTGATAAATTCACGCACGAGTTCGATATTACTTTCCGTAACCACAGATCTTTTTGCACTAGGATGTCCATACATCAGGAAGCTCGATATTTGGTTGCTTATGAATTCGAAGACGCTCACTTGACGGCTAGTAGAAACATCTAAACTATATTTCTTAAACATGTGCAAAATGAGTTTTCTTTGAAGCGGTTGATAACTGGTGATAGGAAGTGAATTATGTTCAAAAAATTAAATTAAACGTCGCCGATCGTAGGCATTCATCTAAGGAAAGTCATGCTCTCGATGTGGTGAAATTTTAAAGGTATTATGTTTGTTGAGTTTTTGCCACTAAGCGGCACAATTAGTTCAAGCTCGTACTGTCGACAATTGGACACTTTGAACGAATCCATCGAGATCAAAGGCAAGTTCAATTGTTCGTGAATTATTATAGGGTTTTGGATGGAAAGTGCTTAGGCTTCCACTTGTTTCGTGCTCTTCAAAACTCCTTGCATGGTTGTTCGACTCAGATTGGGCTGTGAATAAGCATTTTGTAAAATTTTTCATTGATCAAGTTATGTCCTTCTACGAATAATAAAGCTCACTGGATGGACAGAAAACAAGCGGTATATAATAGATCGACATCTTCTTTAAATTAATAAATAACCCTTGAAAAATATAGAGAAAATATATAATAATGTGTCAATTATCATTACCATAGGAATTGAAAACTATTCCTAAAGAGCTGGAATATTCACTGACATTGACTGTAAAAAAGAAGATAATACAAACATATATATAAAATGAGGACAGATATTACATATATATAGACCAGTAAAATCATAGATTCAAATCAAGATTTTGGAGACATCGATGGCTTCAGGTGTGGCTTTTACGTTCTTGTGTTCTTGTGTGCCAAGGAATGCTCGACAACCACATTCGTACACTATTGAAAGATACCTCGCATGGTAGATCAAATTTGTGTAGAGTCTATTTGATGTTCAACAAGAGTTGCCAGTCCTCCGAGGCGCAGTTTCACCATTCAGCTATCCATGAATCCGTTACATCAAATCCTACTTCTGAGAAAAGTTGAGCAGTTTTTAAAGGTATCCTTCTCGCATTAAGACGATCAAGTGTGGTATCAGCGGCATCTTCATGAATTGGCAGAGCGGTTTCCGATGATCTTATCATACTCTCGAGATAAGATCCACTTTGAAATTTTTAAGAAAACTATAACTCAATAGAAGCCACTGCCACAATAACTGACTAATTAAATTAAATTTCAAATTCAAAAATATTACTTTCTTTTTAATTTTACTGTAACGAGAGATATATTCATATACTTGAAAAGTTAGCAATCGATTGTTGCTCGCTGTTTACATTGTAACGATATTGATGAGGAGGACACACCCGTAGTTGTCAGAAAATCCCGATCTGTAAAGAAGAAACCGATAGCTGTATTTTTCAAATCGAGTGGAATTGTGGAACGCGTCGTTTTGGACACACAGAAGACAGTCACAGCTAAGTGATATACTGAACTTTTTTAATTTTATTGTAACGAAAGATATATTCATATACTTGAAAAGTTAGCAATCGATTGTTGCACGCTGTTTAAATTGTAACAAGTTTAGTGTAGATTGAGATCCGTTGAAGCCTACACTACAACCAGCAGCATGATCACTCTATGTTTATTTGTCCCAGACTATTTTATGCTACAAAAATTGATCAAAGTTTGAAAAAATAGTTATTGTGTTGAAAGATGATTTTCCACATTGCACGACGGTATTAAAGTAATATAAGGAGCTCCAGACAGAAAAATTTGACTAGAAAGTTAATTTGAAGTCAAAATGCTTACCTCGTCCGTTATCAAGATGAACATTGTTGCTGTCAGGAATGTGTTTGAGTCCGATAGATGTACATATAAATTATCGAGAGATAAGAAGAATAGAGAGAGATAAGAATATCTAGACTTCTATACACTAGTAATTTAAATTAGAATGATTTACTTCCTTTCAGTACCTACATCTTAACTAAAGAACAGATAGTGAAACACATTTCGTGATACCGCAAGATTCTCAAGAAATTTAAAAATGAGATTCTGTTATATTTTACAACTATAACATGCCCAGTAAAGCACATAAAAACATTTGGTTCTATAAAAATAAAGGCACGCCGGGGAATGAAAATCACAATCCGTTCATAATAAATGGCGGCCATCTTCTAATATTCTACTGATACAATGAGTGCCAGAATCGTTGAAGAATTCAAAAACAATCGTTCTCGGTTGATACTAAGTACTTGGCTTTTCTGTCACAGCAGCGCTCCAACACATCACTCCAATGAAAGATTGTAAAAGTTTTAAACTTTTTTAGTTCTCTTTTAATTCTCTTTTTCGTCCAAACCATTTATAATTTTGTATAGTTTTAGTAAAATGGAAAACCGTACCGCTGAAAGCCAAAACGTACACTGTTGTCACACTAGTTGTCAAAATACGGATACAGAAAACGAAAATTATTGTGGCAAGGAGTTACATATATAAACCTTTAGTGATTTAGTTAATCAACCACAGGCTCCATCAAAATTACCTATATTCTTACGGTTGATAACAACGGCGTAATTAAAAGAGCTTTATTCAAGTTCGTGTGGTTAGCAACATTAATTGAAAATATGTGAACAAAAACATTTGAGATCTTGGGAGGTTGCTGCTCCTAAAACGTATTTCGTTTAATTAGCATGCGGAAACAATAACTGCGATAGCACTTAAAATATTGTACAGATGAGTTTTTCAATATTTCGCATAAGCCATTTTATATATTATTATATAGCAAAAGCTGAAAATGTAATAAATATGATAAGTTATTTCCTGTAAAATGACATATGGTAGATTAAATTAGAATATCTCACGGCTAATGGAAAATTACAGCTTCTATATTGTTATGAAAACATATTTTAGACTAAAAAAATAACCAGAACGAAAATATAATTATTCGTATATAATAGGTACTCTGACAAGTATTAATAATGCTTTCTTAATAGTTTATTATTATATTTTAATTATAGGTAAAGAAACTTAATGCGACATACATAATTGTTAGTTTTTTAATTATATTAGAGACCACCTAGTATAAGTCATTAAAAAATGATTATAAAAATTATATTATAAACGCTAACTCCGAAATTTATATTTTACCGAAAGGAATTAATTAAATCGATTCGTCTTAAACAAAACCTTAATTATTACGAGATTGTTAGAAATTTACTTGAAGCTGATTAGTTTTATTATTGCTTGAATAATTATTATAGTGCTTTATCGTTCCAGAATATGTACTATACATTTCTTCATTTCAAATAATAAGAAATTAAAAAAATTAAATTCTACTTATGAAGTTGAAAAATTTACTAACTTTGCCTTACTTCTCAAAATTTTACATATCAAATTTGTACAATCATCACAAACTGTACCCACTGTAAGTTTTATGATGTTTTGTGCGCTTATTTAAAGATGGCTATCATATTTGCAATTGTTTTGATTGAATAACGGATACCGATCAGATTATGATATTTATTATTAGAGAAATTTTCTGATTATTACTATTGTTTTCATGACTGCTTTTTGTTTGTTTGTGTTTGTATGTATATGGACTTATACCTAGAGTTTGTATGTGAAATTGTTTTGTTGTAATACCTGTTACTCATCACAATTGATACTATTGTTACTGCCTCTTTGATTCCAAAACTATCTTAATTTGATTACGAGTAGTGTCCATTTTGCAAATTTTCCTTGTTATTTGTTGTGTAAGCTTGCCTTCGTTTTGTTGGTAGTAATTTGTTTATCTAAGTCTATTGTCCTACCCCAATATAGCTTACAATCATTGTTTCAAAGTGACTTTCTGGGGTGTATTTGTACACATACTGTGTTAATTTCTTTCGTTATTATCAATATAGGTTCTTTCATTGCTTCTTTTTGACAACAAATATTTAAATTTTGTTTTCGTAAGATTGTAATGCTACTGTTATCACTAGAAACGCTTCTTACTTTACTGATATCTTGGACAAAGTACTAGTCGATTTTGGTGTTAAATTTTTAAATATAGAAATCTTCTTATGTACTGTTATTGTATCAAATTCCTACTTAATATTCGTAAGAGAATGGTGATTTCCTTTCCATATACAAAGGGTACTAGGCAAGTTTTGCAATACAGCGTTGTTTATTTAATTTTATCAAAAGTAATTTCCTCTATACTCAATACACTTCTCCATCCTCCGAAACGAATCTTTAAACCAGTTCTGCCAAGTTTCACTAGGGAGTAAAGCACACTTGTTGTCCCAAGCCCGCAGAAGGCCCTCATCACTGGAAAACTGCCTCCCTTTTAACTTCATTTTCATATGCGGGAACAGTGCAAAGTCGCAGAGAGCAAGATCTGGACTGTAGGGAGGGTGCTCGAGAAGTTTCAATCCTGTCGTGGTCAAATATTCGGTGCAGGATTTGGCGCGGTGTGCTGGAGCATTATCGTGATGGAGGAACCAGGTGTCCATTCTTGACTTTGGCCGCAGTTTCTTCATAGATCCAGTGACTTTAGGCAGGCACTGTTCAGTATACCGCTTAGCTGTGACTGTCTTCTGTGTGTTCAAAACGACACGATCCACAATTCCACTCGATTTGAAAAATACAGCTACCATTTTCTTCTTTACAGATCGGGATTTTCTGACAACTACGCGTGTGTTCTCATCATCAAAGACCCAAACTTTGTTTTAAGCTTTGGTCGGCACATCGTAATAGTACAGCCAAGTCTCGTCACCTGTCACGATGTCGTTCACATACCGAGACTATCCATTATTAAGCTTCTTTAGCATCTCCCGGCACCAAGTCACACGTCGTGTCATCTGCTCTTCGGTCAGTCGATGCGGCACTCAGAGAGGACAAAGTTTCTTCACGTGCAAATGGTCATGTAGAATCGAACGAATTGCTGGTGCATTTAGGCCTGAAATACCCTCTATCTGTTGGGAGGTCACTCGCCTGTTGTCGCCAAACATTTTCCTCACAGTAGTGACGTTTTCCTTCGTAACTGAGGTTCGTGGCCTTCCCGGTCTCTCGGCATCCTCCACAGTTAAATTTCCCGTTTGAAATTCTCTATACCACCTGAATATCGTTGTGCGATGTGGACAAACATAACTTAGTACAAGAGTGATTTCTATCTATTTCTCTCTATGTTTAAAGCACGCACGAAATTATAACGCAAAACTGCCCTTATCTCATTTCGTGACCACGCTGCCATCACAAGCACTTTACACTCTCACTGCTATTGAATAACTGAGCCCATCGACATGGCGCGGCGGCTACTATGCACGTATAAACATGCCTCAACATGCAGCTTCCTACGATTCATTGTTGCGTCATATTGCAAAACTTTCTTAGTACTCCTTGTATAATACAAATTCTTTCAATATTTTTCAAATATTGAAGATGTAGTCTACACTGGCCCTGCCCTTTTGGCAATTAAGCTAATACTTTCCTATAGATTCTCTTGTACAAAATTTTAATCCTTTAAGCAATTGTATATACATATATAAGAGCTAAGAATAAAATTATGCCGTTTTTGGAACAGGTTTTACAGAATGTCTATGCAGTATTTGTTAATCTGATTTTATAGCTATAGAATCTCAATTGGGCAAGTGGCGACTAACAGTAATAAAGGTAAGTAAGCGACAAAACAATATTCAATGCTTAAATTATTAAATAATATACAGTATGTGCATAATTATAAGATTACCAACACAACTACATTGTGCGTTGCGTGACCTTGCGCTCTGTTCTTGATTTTAAAACAGCAGAAAAATAAACAAATAAGAATATCTCTATAAGCTAAACCAGTTAAATATCGGCTTAAAATATTCGCCTTTACTTACCATCAAAAGTCTTAATCTATGGGACCCACTCAACTAACTGATCATTTAAAATTTAAAAATTGACCCGTGCAGGTCAAACAATTGGCTATCGAAAATATAAGCAGATGACTATTGAAGACCAAAAATAAATGACCTTTTAATATTCGAACAGTCGGCCGTTGAAGATCTAAATAGTGGACCATTTTTAGGTCAAGATAATTGACTATTAATGGTCCAAACAATTGAGCAATTAAGGTTAGAACAATTACAAATGATAGGTGCTTTTCAAAAATTAATAGAAACTGAATTTATTACAATTCTTTTGCAATTAACTAGGAAACGCTAAAAGTGTAAAATTGGATCCAAGTTTAGTTTTGAAAAATGACAATTATTACAAATTATTTGTTTGTCAAAGCTAAAATTGTGACATCGTTATCGCGCTTGTAAAGATGACGATCGTCAAAATGAGATAGCCAAGATATGCGATCGAATTTTATATTCATCTGGAAATGCCCACAATAGAAACTTTGTCTATATTTGAGACGCCTTTTGAGGAATCTTTCATGAAAAAATCTACTCGTTTATAATAGCATAAACAATATAAAGATCCGGAGATGAAATCGCTGCGCATGCAATGGATAGAAAAAAGAAAACCACCAGCAAAAGAACATGCGCGCTAAAGACATGGTCTTTTAATCACAAGAGGATACTGTACTATGATGCCAATTATTATAAAGAAATTTTGTGTCAGCTGACGCAGAATCACATTTCCAGAAAGTAACCTGAACTGATTGGAAACACCAAACGACACCACGGTAAAGTTCACCCGCGTGTTGCTATTGTTGTGATAGAATTTCTGAACAGTAAAAAGTCAAGTATGTTCCGCACCCATCATATTCTTGTGATACAATCCATTAAACTTTGTTTAAAATGTCAGGAAAAAAAGAAATCATAAAAAGTGACGATTTAAACAGTATTGGATGATTTTTAGTCTGAAATTTTAAATAAGCTCTCAAAGAATGACTATATTGGTAAAAAGTATTGATAGAAATAGTCTTAATATTTATTGAAAATTCCTTAGCACTGCACATGAGCAACTGTATTATCCTCGGACCAATATTTGCTTTCCTTCACCCAATTATGATCTCATTTACGCACTTGTTCATAAAAGATTATTAATTTTTCTTAATTTTGTTTTTTTTTATTCATTTAAGAAGATTAGATGCACGATATCATTTCATCGAGGATTCACGTCCATTTTCTTACATTTCATATTATATTTATTTGACTTTAATTTTCGTTATATGCAAATATGCAAACAAGTGTTTATAAAATTTTGAATTTATGGGTTTACTGTAGCCATTTAAAAATACGCTTTCCGATGTCTTTTTAAATAGGAGTAAAATGTAATCATTTCTTGTTTTTTTATTACTTTAATTTTCCAGTTTTCATAGAATCACGCGATTGCGAATACGATAAGATTAAAATAAAATATATGCAATTAACATATATTACAATTACATAGTTTAAGGTATAAAATATACATACGTTCCTTTAATCTGGTGAAGCAAACAACAAAATATTTTACATTTAAGTGTAATACCTTCTTTAGAATAAGCTAACGTATTTTAGAGTTAAAGAAATTGATTTACAATAATTATGTATCAGAATTGAAGTAGTAAGTTGTATAATTAAACCCGTAACTGGCTTGTAAACTGTTACAGTCGTTGCTTACAGTTTCCTCTAGTCTCGCAGGCTGGAACTGAGCCTTTGGCACTCCTACTTGGCCTGCCGACGCTTTTGCAACGACTAGATCAACGACAGCCCTGAGAATGTCTCTTTTAAAGGCAGACGAACCGTCAGTGTGTGAAGTAGTAACGCCAGAGGCACCGTTCAAGCGTGGTAACCGAGAAGAAATTAAACCTTTACCTTTCATTTTGTCTTAATTTCGAGAACAGTCATCACTTTGGCATAGATTTTCGAAAAGAAAACAATACTTTATTACAGTGCAAGGATTCTTAATCTACAATCTGTTGAAAATTACTACCATTTGTTACGTGATATTTTTGACTATTGTTTTTCTAAACGGAATATTTTGAAAAACAGAAACAATTTTCTACATATTTCTTGTATTCAGCATGCTTAGTATACCATAGTTTTACCTAGTTCATTAAAATTTAAAATATTCAAACATTACATATTTCAGTACTGTATACGAAAATTCGATGTCTGACGAATCTGTTGCACATAAAAGGCGTAGAATTGATGACGTTCTCTGTATCTTGGAAACGTAACATCTTTCCTCAGAAAATCATCCGAGAACAAACATATTCTTACCTTAGCTGAAGGAATAATTCTCTGAATTTTTGCTGCATTTTGTAGATTGTATATACACATTTTTCTTGAACTTTTATAATGATGTAATTGATTATTTAGCTTAAAAAAACCCTTTCTCATCTTTACTTACTTAACCCTTTCTTTTGATCTATATATGTATATATTTGTTATATTATTAAATTTTATATTATAATAGGAATGTATTTATTTTTTATTTTTAAATCCTAGGTGAAGAAGTTTTTATTTGGAATTGAAATTTCTTCAAAAATCGATCTTAGGGCTCGACTTTACGTTATATATATATATATATATATATATATATATATATATAAATATATATAAACCAATTGTCAATTTTGAATATTTATTATTCTATCTGCCTATTTCTAGTCTGTTTTCTATTGAAGTATTTTACTTATTTCACCGTATCAGAACTTACTTGCTCCGTCTCGCTATTCACCTTCCATATCCGTTTAATTTCTCTACACTCGTCCAGCCAGTATGACCGAATCACTTCGAATTTATTTGATACAGGTTCTACTTTTCTTGTTTTCCCCACTATAATTCTAGGAAAACGCATTTTGCGAGCTTGCATTTTACTTCTGTCTCCATCGTTTAAAGACTATGTTTCAGAACCGTATATACTACTTGTATATATAAAAGCTCTACTCAAAACATAGTAAACCTTTGCAGCACTTGATATTCTACCTTCTATCTCCGACCTTAATTCTCCACACAAATTCAGAAACAATCCCAGTTATCTAAAGCTATCAATTTCTTGTTTCTTATACTAACATCATTGCTATCTCATTTCTTGATATTACCAGTATTTCAATTTTCTCTATATTAATGTTCAGTTAAAGTTTTCTACAGCATTTATTACATACTTCAATGTTGTTTTGTAAGAACAGCTTATTAGTGTCATTTCTGCCATTAATACTTGTAGTTATCCGACTATTTCCCTTTTTTTTCTTGCAGCCTCTTCAATAATTGTTAGTGGATTCATCTACATAACTGTTATGAATAGAAGATATCTTTGTAACCCACCTCACTTTGTCTTACGCACATTTCTCTCCGGGTACTTGGTTGTTTATTTTTATTATATTTAGTATGGTTTTATAGATGCTTTTAATGCTTAGAATTAGTTTCGTCCACCTGCCATCATCCTCCTAACCAGTACGTCCTTGGTAGGGTGCTAAATGCTTTTTCTAAATCGAAACGCAGGTACGCACTATCATTATACGCTATTCTTTCTGCTGTCTCACGGAAAAAATTAAATCCGGTTTTTCCCTACTTAGTTTGAAGCCATACTGATTATCCTCCATTGTTGGTTCGATTCTTCTCCTCAATTTGTTTTCAAGTGTACTTTAAGTATAGAATCTTCTCTATAATTTGTTAATTTTTTTCACTCATCTTTCTTAAAAATTGACATGATAGTTGCCAGCGTCCAGTCCTGCGGAATACAGTTACTATTGCAAGATGTATTAATTATCTTATACAGTAACTGTCAAAAGCAGCTCAGAAGATATCTCTTGCAAAGGCAAATAAAAGTCAGAGACGCATTTATAGGTTGATAACCGAAAAGAACCGCTAGCAAAAGGAAAGAAATTAAACACTTTCGTTTTGTTTTAATTTCGAAAGCAATCATCACTTTCGCGTAGCTGTACAAAGGGTACTAGTTTTGCAATATGACGCAACAACGAATCGTAGGAAGCTGCTTGTTGCTGCATGTTGAGACATGCTCATACGTGCATAGTAGCCACCGCGCCATGTCGATGGGCTCAGTTATTCATTAGCACTGAGAGTGTAAAGTGCTTGCGATGGCATCGTGGTCACGAAATGAGATAAAGGCAGTTTTGAATTATAATTTCGTGCGTGGTTTGAACCCAACGATATTCAGATGGTATAGAGAATTGCAAAGGGGAAATTTAACTGTGTAGGATGCTGAGAGGCCGGGAAAGCCACGAACCTCAGTTACGGAGGAAAACGTTACTACTGTGAGGAAAATGCTTGGCGAGGACAGGCAAGTGACTTACCACAGATAGAGGATACTTCAGGCTTAAATGCACCAGCGATTCGTTAGATTCTGCATGATCATTTGCACGTGAAGAAACTTTGCTCTCTCTGGGCGCCGCATCGACAGACTGAAGAGCAGATGACACGACGTGTGACTTAGTGCCGGGAGATGCTAAAAAAGCTTAATAAGGGCAATCTCGATATGTGAACAACATCGCGACAAGTGAAGAGACTTGGCTGTACTATTGCGATGTGCCGACCAAAGCTCAAAACAAAGTTTGGGTCTTTGATGATGACACACCCGTAGTTGTCAGAAAATCCCGATCTGTAAAGAAGAAAATGATAGCTGTATTTTTCAAATCGAGTGGAATTGTGGAACGCGTCGTTTAGGACAAACGGAAGACAGTAACAGCTAAGTGGTATACTGAACAGTACTGCCTAAAGTCATTGGATCTATGAAGAACCTGCTGCCAAAGTCAAGGATGGACACCTGGCTCCTCCATCACGATAATGCTCCAGCTCACCACACCAAAGCCTGCACTGGATATTTGACTACGACAGGATTGAAACATCTCGAGCATCCTCCCTACAGTCCAGATCTTGCTCCCTGCGACTTTGCACTGTTCCCGCATGTGAAAATGAAACTAAAAGGGAGGCGGTTTTCCAGTGATGGGGACCTTTACTGCCTAGTGAAACTTGACAGAACTAATTTGAAGATTGGTTTCGAAGGATGGAGAGGTGTATTGAGCGTAGAGGAAATTACTTTGAAAAAATTAAATAAAGAAAGCTATATTGTAAAACTTTCCTAGTACCCTTTGTATATGTACATACATATTTCTATTTCTACCTGACACTTATCTAAAGGATAAGGATATGAATATTTATGAAACTCTTATATTATGGTTACTTTAATGAAAACTCTTTCCTTTTAATCTCTCATATACATACTAGTAAGTTAAACGCGTATACAATACATAAATTATAAAACTGAAAACTAAAACAGCATATATTACATCTAAGTCAGCGTAGGTCGCTATGGGTTATATGTATTAGCTTAATTTAAATCTACCATAAAATAACTATTATAAGCAATCTTAATTTACACGAAAAACATTACAAAAATCTACTTTGCACAAGTACACCCATGTTAAGGACTTGAATTTAAAATTTATGGCCATAGTTGCATAATAAACACATTAATAGGAAAATGCAGGTGTAAGAAACACGACTCCTGTTTCTAAAATATAACTGCGTCTCATGCTACGAACGTATAAGTATGAGTGCGCACAGACATTCCAACTCAACAATTTTTCTTTTTCTGGTGGTTCGCGTTAAATAAATTATTTCTCTTCTATTAGATTGTTCTATTCTAATGTTTACATGATCGAAATGTACGCAAGTAACCAAATCCAAAGGATTTAATTATATAAACAAAGCGAAATTTATGTAAATATTATTTTACAATTGTGTATGTATAAATGAATCACGATGGTAATACTGCGGAACACCGAAATAAGTATTCGTAATTTAGCCATTTAATTATAATAGTATACATATGTTTTCTTAGCATCTGAATAAAGAGCTTTTGTTTCTCAAAAACGATTCCAATTAATCAGTAAACATCCAAGAATAAAAATCAATTATAGTCATAATGACTGCTAACATGAGGTGTTAAGTCACTGATACAACGAACAATAAATCATTGTACTCGATTCATAGAACTGCTCTGTTCTGTTATAATCACCTTCATTTTTCGACGCCTTTACAGCTATAACCCTGAGTTTTAAATTATAATTTACAATATTATAATATTAACCTATTTTTTTTTTCGTAATATGTATACACAGTCAACCAAAATCCTAACGAAAAGTGATTATTAATTTGTTGTTGTAAGTTTTACAACTTTTGTTTTTATTTTTGTATAGTTTTAGGGTTATAAATAATGATTTAGATTCTGTATTTTACTACTACGATAGACAAGCTATGTAGTTTTATTCGGTTTATTGAAACTTCTGCAAGCAGTGAAATTTCGCAATTTCACTTCCAGTTTTTATGTTAAAATCTAGAAATGAACGTCTGAATATAAGAAAAGTTGACTTCATATACCATAAATATGAGAAAAATACTCGGTATTGACATATAATTCAAATTGCCTTGACACGAAATCGTACTGCATGATAGCTTAATTGATTAAAGTGACAGTTTAGAGAACGGTAGATATAGGTTCTGGTTTGACGTAGAATTTTTTTTTTCAATTTCTGTAATTAATCCAAAGATGGTATAACAGAAAATACTAATTTTCATTACTTTTCAGAATCGAAAAGTATATTTTCTATTGAATTTATTAATTAAATACTATTTATGGTAGAATTCATTAAAATTCTTGACTAAATTAACAACTCAATATAATATGTATATGACTTTCTAGTTTTAAAGTACTTCCAAATTTTATCCAATTAGAAATCAACTTTTATGTGTGAGCAACAAAGATTTTATTTACTGATTCCAGATTTAAGAACATAATATATATATGTACAAAGGGTACTGGGAAATTTTGCAATATGACGCAACAATGAATCGTAGGAAGTTGCTGCATGTTGAGACATGTTCATTCGTGCATAGTAGCCGCCGCGCCATGTCGATGGGTTCAGTTATTCATTAGCAGTGAGAGTTTAAACTGCTTCCAATGGCATCGTAGTCACGAAATAAGATAAGAACAGTTTTGCGTTATAATTTCATGCGTGGTTTAAACATAGACCAGTGCTTCGAAGAAATGACTCTCGCACTAGGTGATGTTTGTCCATATCGCGCAATGATATTCATGTGGTATAGAGAATTCCAAACGGGAAATTTAACTGTGGATGATGCTGAGAGGCCGGGAAGGCCACGAACGTTAGTTATGGAGGAAACCATTGCTACGTGAAGAAACCTTGTTCTCTCTGGGTGCAGCATCGACTGACTGAAGAGTAGATGACACGACACGTGACTTGGTGCCGGGAGATGTTAAAAAAATTTAATAAGGGACAATCTCGGTATGTGAACAACATCGTGACAGGTGACGAGACTTGGCTGTACTATTACGATGTGCTGACTAAGGCTCAAAACAAAGTTTGGGTCTTTGATGATGAGGACACACCCGTAGTTGTCAGAAAATCCCTATAAAGAAGAAAATGATAGCTGTATTTTTCAAATCGAGTGGAATTGTGGAACGCGTCGCTTTGGACACACAGAAGACAGTTAAGTGGTATACTGAACAGTGCCTGGCTAAAGTCATTGGATCTATGAAGACTCTGCTGCCAAAGTCAAGAATGGACACCTGGTTCCTCCATCACGATAATGCTCCAGCTCACCGCGCCAAAGCCTGCACCGAATATTTGACCACGACAGGATTAAAACTTTTCGAGCACTCTCCCTACAGTCCAGATCTTGCTCCCTGCGACTTTGCACTGTTCCCGCATGTGAAAATGAAGCTAAAAGGGAGGCGGTTTTCTAGTGATGAGAGGCTGCGGGCTTGGGACAACGAGTGTGCTTTACTTCTTAGTGAAACTTAGCAGAACTGATTTAAAGATTGGTTTCGTAGGATGTGGAGGTGTATTAAGTGTAGAGGAAATTACTTTGAAAAAATTTAATAAACAAAGCTATATTGCAAAACTTTCCTAGTACCCTTTGTACTAGGCCGTCGGTACAACGAACGATCTACATTACCGCATCGACGACATATTATTTGGCGGCTATAATTATTATAAAAACAACAAAAATTTTACTTCAAGATGTCATTAATTCTTTTTAATACCGCCAGCTAGTACTCTTTGTATATACTAAAGTGCATTTGCCTTATGTTAATTGGGAAAATTGTATCAAAAGCTTATGTTACTAACAATTTTGGAATATTATTACTTATTCTAAATATAATCAGAAGTAAATTAAGAGTGAAATATGTCAATTGCCTAGCAGGCTACAATAGAGTTGAATTGAAGTCGGACCAGAACAGCCAGTCTTAAAAGGGAGCAGTTCCATTTAGCTGACAACGTACCCAACCTGAACCTCTGGATGTTCATGAAAGAAACGAGAAGCATTCGAGAAAGTGGCGGGTTGGTCTAAGAACATTCACGACTCGTCAGACGTATGCATAAGCGGCCGACATCGTGTGGGAGATCTTTGATGATACTGATATTTATATGTACAAATCAATATTAGTAATCAGCATTAATTAGAGATATTTGTAATTAGTGTTTGGAGATTATTAAGAGTTATATTTACATTATTAAAATTTAAGTAAATTATTTGAAAGTTGTTTTACGTCACGTATTTGTTGGGTCTCTTTTACTATCGCCAAAGAGTCGTCCCAACAAATACGTAACTTACTACTTAAAACCCAATTATTTACATATAGTATTTTCATCTATAGATTGTGCAAATTTAATATCTTTCTGAAACATAAATATGAATATGAATTCTGACAATTTCTTTCTTTATTTATAAATTACTGAGAAAGACAAACTCTAATTTGGCTTTGCAGTACTTATTTGTTTCATACCGCACTAATATAAAGTATCAGTACTTATTGATAAATTGAATCGCAAATATATTTTATATTGGGTCTGGGAAAAAGTTCGTGGCGTTTTTTCAGTAAAATTCAACTGGTCCCCGCATGGCGCGTGAACGAATTCATTTAAACCGAATATGCTCCATTATTATCGACAATGTTTCGCCATTTTTTTGGTAGATCCATGATCCCATCGGTGAAAAACTTCTGTGGTTTCTGGTCGAAAAACTGAATCAAGTAGTTTTCACAGGCTTCTTTTGAAACCAACTTAATTCCATTGAGAGAGTTCTGCAGAGATCGAAACAGATGATAGTCAGAGGGTGCTATATCCGGACTGTAAGGTGGGTGCATCAAAACTTCCCAACCAAACTCTCTCAATTTTTGACGGGTCATCAAAGAAGTGTGTGGTCGGGCGTTGTCATGATGGAAGACAACACCTTTCCTATTAATCAATTCGGGCCGTTTTCTTTCAATCGCCTGGCGTAATCTCTCTAGTTGTGCACAGTAGAGTTGAGAATCAATCGTCTGACCAGTTGGAAGTAGCTCGTAGTGGACGATTCCCCTCCAGTCCCACCATACACACGGCATCACTTTTTTTGGCGTCAATGTTGGCTTAGCGAACGCTTGTGACGGCTCACCATCCTTTATCCACGATCTTTTACGCTTCCGATTATCGTACGTAATCCATTTTTCATCTCCGGTTATTAAACGTTTCAGAAACGGCTCGATTTCATTCCGTTTCAGCAGCGCATCGCAGATGTTAATTCGGTCCATCATGTTTTTCACGCTCAACTCATGAGGAACCCATACGTCAAGCTTTTTTTGTAACCAGCTTTGTGTAAATGGTTCAAAACAGTTTTGTGGTCAATGCCTAGCTCCATGCCAATATCGACACTGCTGATATGCTTATCTTGTTGGACTTTTTCAAGAATTTCATCAGATTTTTCAGTGATTGGACGACCGCAGCGTGACTCATCTTTCACATTGAAATTTCCAGAACGAAAGCGAGCGAACCATTTCCGCGCAACAGATTTCGATAAAGTACCTTCACCGTACACAGCACAAATTTTATCACAGGCCTGCGCAGCGTTCTTCCCCTTATCATAATAATATTGCAGAATATAGCGAAATTTCTCATTATTCTTCTCCATTTTCAAGTGCGAATAACTTTCCAACCACTGCACCGATTACAATGTTTCTACGCTCAAACTAACGTTCGGAAGGTCATATAAAAAACGAGCCCTCGGTGGTGTCGCTGTGACTTGTTGTTCTTTAGTTATCGGCAACCAATGCCATCTATCGGGAAAAACGCCACGAACTTTTTCCCAGACCCAATATACGAGTATGCTAGATGGCGCAGTTTTAGACTGTCTTTATTGTGTACCAGTAAGTCGTATCCCCAACCACGTCGTTTGGCAAATGCCGTTTTGCTACATTTATTGGTTTTGTTGTAACGGCTGTTTATTTAAGAGCATCTCGGAGTTATCAACGAGATGGTTAGTATTGTCATTAAGTTCTTCTTTTTGAAGCGCTTATCGGCAACAAGTAGTTATAATGGGTGGGAGGATGGTTTGGCCAACACGGCCTCTTCATTTTCTCCTGTCAATAATTGCTTTCATGAAGGCAAATACGGTGTTTGAAATCGACCATTAAAACGGAAATTGTTCAAAAAATACATAGCTATGATGCTACCCGACCGTCGTTTGAAAACGTCTGAGATAGTGGTGACTGTATATATCTCTAAATAACGCCCAACATACACTTTGAATGAAAAATTGGTTATGAAGGAGCTGTTCAGTGGCGCGAATGCAAATTCTTGTGAATATTTGGAGACTATTTGAAAACACAAGGCAGATTTTATGCGCTACAAATGAGACATCGTTATACGCCCAAAACGAAATAATAATTTAAGTAATATCGGTGCAGTTGTTCTTCTCCTCCAAATAAGGTAATGGTTGCTCCATCTAAAGGAAAGTTAATTTCTTCTATTTTTTGAAGTACAAAAGCTATTCTTTTCGTGGTTACCTTCTAAATGACCACACCGTCATAAGCGCTTATTACACGAGTCAAATAGACAATTAAGGCAAAGTTCAGGCTATAGAGAATATGATCTAATACTTTCAAAACTGAATCCTGAAAGAAGGTTTGAGTGTATCATTTTGCGTCTTTTGCTAGTCTAAGAACACATTTGATGGTAGACGACCTTTTCAGGACAAATTCACCATCATTCTTTTGCAGATAGACCATACTTTCTACCTTAACATGGTTACTCTTTAACTCTGAAAACCCATGGCAATTACGTGCTTTAGTTGAAAATCGTAATGAATAATAATTTTCGACCACCAGTTATGATAAATATTACATCCGGATACTATCCAGATTGAAATTTTTGAATCACTCTCCTTACTGTCGTTGGAAGTCCGATAGATTGTGTGGCACCAAAAAACACAACGTTTTTGTACTTGTGACCACTAATTTGAAATGCGACCAACACTTTGTGCACCTTCTTACAAGGATTTTTCCAATCAACCCCTCTGCAAAGCAAATCCAACGCGATTCGTTTTTCGAACTGAATTCGCCACGTTTAAATTAAAGTATCATCATTTAATAATTCTTAATGATTGATAGATTTCATTAACTATAAGACATTTCAGTATAATATTCCGCTTGCGTTAAATTACAATAAAAGACATAAAAGATTTGTCTCGAAGAACGTAAAACTGCAAATATCGATTAGTGCAAAGAAGTATACTTTTCTCAAATATGTAAAAAATTGTATAATGTTCGCCCAAGATCTAGCTTGCGTGAAATTTGGTACACCATAAGAATAGAGAAAGTATAAATTTTTGTATGAGTCCAGATCTAACCAATCAATTATTTACTATAAAAATCCGATCTTTTCTTCAACGATTTATTGCTTATTGAAAGGAATTTCCTGATGCCATTGTGGTGGTTACTGAGATTTTAATGTTGCAGAAGAAGAATTTTCTACCTAGGTTCAACAAAAAATTGTTCTCTTTAAAAATTCCATTGTGAAATTGGCTTTACTTAAAAGATAGTTTTATGACATTAATGCTTGAATATGATTTCGGGCATGTGGCCATCGCGGCTGGCGCATACATGCCTGGAGGTCCAATTTTTACAGCGAAGAGTGTCGCAGTAAATCAGGCTGTGCTTCGGCAATTACGCGTCGAATGTTGGCTTTCAAGTGCTCAACTGTTTCAGGTTTATTGATGTAGACATGCGACTTTACAAATCATAGAGAATATAATCTAATGGCGTCAAATCGCACGACGAGGTGACTAGTCCATTTCGTGGAATTAATCTTTTATCGAATATTTCATTTAGTAATTAATTGCATCGCGCGCTGTGTGGCATATAGCGCCGTTCTGCTGAAACCATATGTCTGCAACATTAATGCCTTGCAATTGAAGCACGAAAAAGTTGGTAATCGTGTCTCCGTACCGCTCACCGTTGACTGTAACGTTCTGACTATCATCATTTTTGAAGACATATGGACCAATGATTCCACTGGCCCATAAAGCGCTCTAGCGTCTTACGGGATGCGTATTATCGTTTAAAGTAAACGTTTTGGGAAAACGATCCATAGTTTCTCGAATTAATTGCTCTGTTGGACGATTATGAGTACCATGAAATTCACGTAATGCTCGATGAATTTCTCGAATTGGACCATGTTTTTCAAAATAAATTTAAACAATTTGCAAACGTTGCTCCGGCGTGAGTCTATTCATGATGAATTGCCAAAGCAAACTAACTCCAAAAGGACCAAGAATTGTCAAATCAGCTTTCACAGAAAACAGTATTGCCAATTTAAAATTCTCCGCCTCCAAAAAACACTCTTTATTTAATTTATATTGCAAAATATAATTTACAAAATTCAATAATATGGTATTTGCCATTTATAAATATATTAAATAACAAAACATGGTTCCAAATCTAATTAGTTTTGGTTACACGATCTTATGTTTTTGGATGCATATTTAACTACTTCGATAACTACCACACAAATTTATAATTTAGTAAAAAGCGTAACTGTCGCACTTGTTAGTATACCTGTACTTATGTATTTTATAACAAAAAAGACGAAACAGAAAGTAACGGTGTATTAAAAAGATAATTGAAAATAAATTATAGTCTGCAGTTATTCATTCTTTAAAGAAATTACAATTTCAATTTTGTTTAAATAGAGCAATACTACCTTTCACTTTAATTTTATATTTTGATAGGATTAGGGCGAAATGTTCCTGTAAAACTTGCACGAACGACAAAAGAAAAAGGCGATCCGTATTATTATACCGTGAAACATCATTAAATTTGTAAAGTAAAAAATCAGCACCGTAAAATCAATAAAGTTTTTCTTTTAATTTTTTTTACCATCACCGAAATCAAATAAACGGGCTCACAACACAAACAAAGGCGGTATTCATTAAATTTAATTTTTAATGCTGAGCAATGCGCTAATATAATTAAGGATTGGTTGTTTACGCTTCAAGGGACACGAGACTTTTATTATTAACTTACTTATAATTAATTTTTTAAAGATTAAAAAATTCAACAAAATATATGTTAATTACATTTTATAACACAAATCTGAAATAGGTGTTCAACGCTTTATTTAATCTGAAAAATAATATTAAACTAAATAATGTTACACTACGATCAGTATAATACAGGTTAATAAATACGTATGACCGCTTCAAAAGAGCAAATAAATCTTGCTTCCATTTCTTTTTACAATTCATTATTTTTGAGTAAAGGTGGTAGAAATAATTGTATTGGTATGAATGGAAATAATTTATCTATTTATGATTTCCAAATTGCTGAATATTTTAATCTATGTAAAACGGAATGGCAACATTGTTGTGGACAATCCCTGTAGATAGACTAGAAAACTAATCTCATATCTAATTAGAGTACATTCCCTAAATTCGTTCGTTTAATTAAATCTAGCAGTTTTAAGATATATTTTTCTATATAGAATTCCGACTCAAAATATTCATCTCTCATTTGTGGAAACCGCTTTCATGCCAAGTCGTCACATTGGCATAGCACGGCCATAGCCTAAGAGTCATCTAATATCCTTTCTATCCCCACTCAGCAGGCCTATCGGAAACTTTGCCGACTATCTTCTAAGAATCTGTTTTGGCTATCTTAGACTGGGAAGTTCGCTTTCCAGAGATCTATTTTCAGCTCACTTTTCTAGAGCTGTTTATAACGTTTCTTCTTGCAATAGTTAGAGACAAATCTTGTCGAGCCAGTCTATCCATTTTTCATAAGCTGTATTTTCTTCAAAACCTGAGACGCAGTCTATTATGAGCTTTTGCAGCTACTGAATTCATTTAGGGCTCACGCATAATCAGAATTCCCTTCTACCAAAGACAGTTACTTTAGCCCTACTTAGCAATCGAAGAAAAAAGGTACCGTGTCTCACCTTTTCTAGTAATTTCTTCAGTACAGTAATATAATGCCATTACTTCTGCTTGAAATACCGTGATATATTTACTTAAGCTTCCATTAATTCGTAAATTTTGATTGCGACCTCTTGTTCTGTCTATACACTAGACAGATTATACGATATAAATTAACTTTGTTTTAGTATCTCGAGATTAAAACTATTTCCAAGATTCTTCAAATAATATATTTTTGCAATTAAAATATCAGAGCTATAAATGCTTTTGAAAAAATCGTGTGATTTTTATACTTCTTGCTACGTCGTACACATAAAGCAGGTAGAAACTTTTAATATTTTTCGTAAATATGTATATAGCTTCTGCTATTAAAATTCCGATCACATTTCTTTTTAAAATTTTAACGCCTCTATAATCATTGATGTCAGTGTAAAGTAATATACGATCATATACGATATTAATAATGAGCACTTTAATTCTGACAATAAATAATGTGATTATTAAAAGAAAATAGTTATAAGTAAATAAATTAAAGAAAGAAACACACGGTTCCAAAAATAGAAAAGAAGATATGTAACATACATTAAAATATTACTTAAAATATGCATTTTCTAAATATAGTATTCTATTTTCTATTTCTTCCTTTTTAGCATTTTGGGCCCAAGATTTATACATTACAGAAAGAAATAGAATTAAAAAAATAAAGATAAAATCAAACAACCCACACTAGTTGGTGAAACATCTAACAGCGTGCAGGTATAACAATGAACACTACCTACAGGTTTCAGAGTCTATTGAAACGACTAATAAAACAAGATCAAAGATTAAATTGGCCATCGGACAATAGGTTTCCCCACAAAAGTAAAAAATATATATCAGACATACTCGTCTCACTTCTTTTAAGTACTAATATTCGATTAAATAAAAAGTTAAATAGAACTTCATATACAAAAATATAAAAATATTGATCTTGAGGCCCTGCAATAAATTTGTAGGTTGTTGCACATTCGGATTTACTATTACTGCTATCGTGTCTTATCGATGCTTTTGGTGATTTACGGATTCCAAAATTATATAATTATCATTCGAAAACCTACCTTCATAGACACATGATGGTAAATCAATTATTCCAAAGTGCTGATTATGGCACGGTTTGTCCACACAATACTTGTGATACTATGATCGTTTATTAATAACTGAATGAATAAGTACACGTCTTTTTTTGCTTATTAGCTGCTAATCATTTTATTCCACTCCTTCGCCAAAGGTCTAATAAGATTAGCATGGCCCTTCCAAAACATATTTGTATGTGAATTAACATTTATAATTACTTTTGACTATTCGAATTCGATATAATTTTTAATCACTATAATTATGATGGGATGAGAGTTATGGTAATTATATGTTTATAGTAAAGCTAAAAGAACGCCTTTGAAATCAGATTTTCTTCAAAACCTGTTTCCTTATAATGATTCAATGTCTTCCTGTTTCCGAAGAAGATGATGAATATTTTCTATTTAAATTCACTAAAGGAACGTAACTTTTATTTCTAATGAACATTTATGCTTCGTTTATAAACAACCTGATTTTGCTCAATAGCTGCTAACCATTTGAATTTGATTTTCAATAAATCTTAATGTTTTATTTTGAAATTAGTTGTTTTGTTTATATGAATGTCATGTGAAGTTGAATGCAGGACCTAAATAATTAAAAAGACTTATGCTCAACACACAAAAATTTGAACAGAAAGTTTTAGATAAGAAATATACGAAAATCACAGCGGTATGTACATATGTACATGTGCCGGAAGTTAACGGTTATATTGAAAACTTTATTAGCTGATTTTGTTTTTATTTATATATTTTGTGTCTAATAAAATTTACTTTATTAGGCTTAATTAAATACATCTATATTTATCCAACAAAAGAGTGCTAAACCTTATTATTACTGAACTCTTAAAGAAAATATACAGGGTGTTCCACTTAAAACAAAAAAGCGTAATTTCCGGCTGAACTGAACGTGTAATTCGCATATAAATATGTCAAATATATTTGAATGGATTCATACATTTGCCTAGCTATATATATATATAAAAGATTTTCCAATAGGGACAACAATTTTGTCTTTTAATACGAACGCACCCTAGAACGCTTCTCGTGATCTGTCAACGTCAAAACGTCAGTCAGGGTTAACATTTCTAATATGGCAAAGTTCACAAGCGAACAGCGTTTGGGAATTATTAGTCGATGATAGCAACTTTAAGAGCGATTTCTCCAACTTTCGGTCGTAATAATTGTGCCACCAGGCCGAATTTATCCACTATAGCACGCAGTGGGTTAATTCGAGTCAAAATATTCATTACTGGATATTCTGCGCCAGTGAGAGAACACATCGATCGAAGTGCCGTAAATATCGCAGCCGCAAGTGCTTCAGTTCAATATAAGCCAAATCAATTGATTCCACGCCGCTCACAGGGAATGGGAATCTGTCAAACCACATCGTGACGAATTTGCGTAAAGATTTTAGCTTACACCCTTACAAGATCAAATTAGCTCAAGAACTGAATCCTCTTGATCATTTGAAGCGGTGAAATTTTTTCAATTGAGTTCTGCTAAACTTTGAAGAAGATCCTGAATTTCATCGAAAAATCATCTTCAGCGATGAAGCCCATTTTGGGTTAATGGCTTTGTCAATAAGCAAAATATGCGTTAGCAACAAACCCACGTGTGCTTCTGAGACTCCACTACAACCACAAAAAGTGACTGTGTGGCGTGGATGGTGACATGTCAGAGGAAAAAATATGGTCCAATTACCATATTTTTTCGTGGATGAAAATGATCGTCATGTTACGATCAATGGTGTTCGCTATCGTGCTATGTTAGAAGACTATTTTTCACAAGAATTGGATGGACTTGACATCAGTGATATGTGTTTCCAACAACATGGTACCACATGCCACACAACCAGTCAAACAATTGATCTATTGAAGGGGAAGTTCGGTAATCGTGTAATCTCGAGAAATAGTCCGGTTAAGTGGCCATCTCGCTCATGCGACATAACGCTATTGGATTTCTTTTTATGGGGTTACGTTAAGTCGTTGGTTTATGCTAACAAGCCAACAACTTCAGAGGAACACAGGGACAATATCGAATGCGAAATTGCCAACGGTGGCCGATATTTGTGAGAGTGGTGGAAAATTGGCTCCAAAGAATTAACGAGATAGAATTAAATGTAACATATGTACTGCACCTGGAATAAATTTAAGCCCAATATCTCAATTATTCTGTTTTATTTAAATACAATATTGTTATGTTCTTATTGAAAAATCAGATATATGTGTGTGTATATATATATATATATATATATATATATATATATATATATATATATGTATGTATGTATATGCATTATATATATACACATTATACAACACGACTATTTTATATTTTATATATATAAAACATATATAAAATCTTGTACACATACTAGTATAAAAAGCACAAGAAATACATTTGTCGAGCTCGTGCTGCACGGAAATTTTACGTCTTGTCCAAATTAACGGACATGCATGCGTACATATGTGTGTACATACTCTCTCAATAATTTAATCGGTAGTGCCAATCATTTTTATAGTCATTCTCTATTTTTTATCTTTTTCCAAAGCCCTTTGACCTATTTTCAGTCCTTCTATTAAATCATTTTCAAGTTTAAGCTTTTCACTCACATCTAACCATAAATAAAGTAAAAGATATAATCAATTCAGATTGGTACGTTTCATTGATACATTCCACGATTACTGATGAAATCGAACAGATAAATGGGGACACATAACTTCTCTTAGCAGCATGAATTAAATATGTAACAATCTTATATGAATGGCTAACCTAGAAGATATATGTATATTATGTACAGCAAGACCATCATATCCTTAGAAAAATCTGCGCACACTTTCGGTATTACTCGTACTCAGTCGCCAGTGTGTCGCTCGCTTCGGTGATTAGGTACATTCCCAACAGAAAGGCGCGGTTTTATTTTGTACTACGCGACGCCAAGAATAAGAATTTAGAAAATTTTTATTTATTAATATATGTTATACTGGTCCAAATGGAATGTAAATTATTAATTAATGAGGCTGCTAAGTGTTATTTAATAGTGTTCTATTGAGGATGTACTATGAAAGTAAATCTTAATATGATTAGGTAGATAATGTAATTACAAAATTTTTTAATAATACCCAGTAATTAGAAGCAAATAGCTTTATTTCAAAATGATTACATAATTACATAATAAATTACATAATAAAACACATTCACAAAGCAATGATTACTAAGTTATTCTGAATCATCGCTGAAACCAAAATCACTGTCAGATGTATCAGCACCCACGTTTATAATTAGTGACTCCGTAAGAACATCCATAAAAACTTCATTTTGTTTATATTCATCTTCGACTCTCTTCACGTGAGTGCAAAGTTTGTTCCAGTCATTTACTGTAATGCTTTTAAATTTTTCTTCCGCTAGCCTTTTAGCGTCCTCTAATTTAAATGTGACATTTTGTGATGCCACAAAATTTTTCACAGTCGCCCAAATCATTTCGATTGGATTTAGTTCAGGGTGATACGGAGGCAATCGTAAAGTTGTATGACCGTGTGCCTCCAAAATTGCGTCTATTTTATATCGTAAGTGTTGTTGTTTATTATATTTTATTAACATATATAACTGGGCTTTCGTCATATCAGATGTACAGGCAATACCTTTTTCGGTCAACCAGTGTAACATTTTTTGCTTGTTTGCATTAGAATTAGGCGCTGGATTTATCTGAACATTGTGGTATGGAGCATTGTCAATAACTAGTACTGAATTTTTTGGTAAATTTGGTATTAGTTTTTCAACGAGCCATTTTTGGTAATTTTCGAAATTCATTTCGTGATGGTAATCACCGGATTTTGTTCCGGATTTAAAAAGTAACAAAGCGTTTTCTACAAATCCATGGTTCTCACCTCCAGCGTGCAACATAATTAAACGCTGGCCCTTGGAGATTGTCGAAAATAACCCATTTCTTGACTTGTCTGTCCAACTTTTCGATTTTGTATGGCCGCTATGAATATAGGATTCATCCATATAAATAGTTGGACGATTTTGCCGTCGATATACATCTATTTTTCGTAAAAAATTTGTACGAATGTTTCTGATATCTGGTTTTTCTTGTAATATCTTGCGATTGTTTTGTGTAGCACAGAATCTAAAACCAAGCTTCTTTATAATTTTTCTTAAGGATTCTCGGCCGCCCGGAAAATTTATATCTTCTTTAAGTTTTTGTAGTAAATTTTTAATAGTAATCCGCTGATTATTTGTCTTGTGGAAATTATAAATAATATGTTTTATTTGGTATAGGTCAATGTCGTCTATTGAATCCATTACTAAACATTTCCTCGATCTTTTCTTTTTTGGCGATTTGAAAACTGGTAGTTGTTCTGTGTTCTCTTTCTCATTTCGTTCTGGTTCTGCTTGATATTCGTTCCCCTCTTTTAAAATATTATAGACAGAAGCTCTTGAAACACCAGTTGCTCTTGCTACGTATTCCTTTAATTCGCTTTTTGTACAATTTCTTATGTCTGTTTCGTTATCTGAAATTGTCTTTAAAAACTTAAAAACATTAAACACGACTTCACGGGTTTGTGAATGCAGTCCTTTTCCACCTCCTAAGTTGGACATTATTAATTATAATAAATAAAACAAATAATAACCAATTATAATGCAAGACCTCAATTACTCACTTTGACTAACCGTAACTTAACAACTTAACCACGCAACGATCATAAGCACACTGAGGACACAAACAGCTTACCGATGACTCGGAGTGTACCACCCGGCACGCCTACGATGCGCAGTAGATTTTTGTCCAAGGATATGATGGTCGTGCTGTATGTATGTACCATTGTACTAACACGTAGAGGTGTATATGTAATAATTCAGGACATGTGACTAAAAAGAAATCTAGAAAAAAATCTAATAAAAAAATATTTATAAAATTAGTTATTGTATGTGTTAGCGATATTATTTGAATTAATTAATTGTTTAAGGTAATCATTTATTCTAAACTTGGAATGATAAACTTTTGCATGTAAATGCACATATTCATCAAATTAACTAAATTTAGAAATAATTTCAGTTGCACTAAGAACATATTACAAAATGCTGAATGTTGGCAAAAACTGTGTAGTAACATAATTACCATACATATGTAAATATTATAATTATGAAATATATTTTTAACTGTCCTATTTGCAATATAAATTCCGTACTCGTATAATAAATACTCGTAGTAAGATATGTATATAGCGTATGAAATTTAGTAGACGAATTCGTAGGTAGTTTCATATATTCACTTTAATGTTCATAATATATGTATATGCATATATCACAAATATCTTCATTTACTAAATACGCTACCACTACCATGGACTGAAAAACTATTTTCGAAATTTAAAAAGGATTTAAAGGCATTTCTTTTCAAAAATGGTTTCTACACGATAACAGAGTTCCTGGAGAGGGTAAAATCAATGAAGCATTAAGCTATATATTTTCTAATGCATACATTCACACCTTTACACAACATGCATACACATTATACATATACACTATATATATATATATATATATATATATATATATATATATATATATACATATATATAAGTATATATCAAAATCCAGATATACACGGGCCCAAGCTTCAATTCCTGTTACCTACCTATACCTCTGTAGTTTCAGCAGAATCTTTGCATATTTTGGATGTGTGCTATTCTACGTGGCTTAGAACATATTTATACGGATCAAGTAAAACGTGCAACCTGTAGATCTCCGAATCTTCTGGATTTCGATCAACTCTCAATCTGTATAACAAGCATTGCAATTCGTCCGTACAAACCTGCTTTGTACAAGCGACGTTTGACCGTTGTTACGCTTATTGACTTTGGACGGTCTGCATTTTTCAATCAGCTCAAGAGATAACCACATTATCCAACAAATATAGTTAAAGTTTGCAGAATTGATCAATTTGAGTTACTGGTTCATGTCGGTATTAAATATAATGAAATAACAGATGGTTTAGCCCAATAACAAATTTTGGTTTATTGGGTATGGCTATAATTTTAATACTTTCCTTATACCTATCCAATATTACAAGAATAAATTTCCTATCTAAATAATTTTATAAAATATGAGGAAATATATATATATATATATATATATATATATATATATATATATATATATATATATATATATATATACATATATATAAGTATATATCAAAATTTCTGTATACCATAAAGAATAGATACCAAAAGAAAGACAAAAAGAATTTTGGAAAAACCAATGGAGTATATACATATGTTAAAAGCTCTTCTTTCTTCTTCTAGATACGCATCGACTCATTTCGAATTACCAAGCAGCGTTTTATTTTCTAAATATAATTGTAATTGTAATTGTAGTACATACAATGTTGAAGGTAATCTCAATTACATCGTTTTGAATGCAGGAAACATATACAAGATAGTCATAACATATACTATACTAAAAATACTATTTAATCTTCAACATGTGTAAACAAACATGTGTAAAAACTAAAAAAAAATAAAGATATCCTGGATGAAATTTTTTTTTAATTCGGGCAAAAAAATTTGTGTTCAAATTTAATTTACTGCTTATGATCCTCTTGTATAATATCTTTGTGGGAATTTCCTATATTTCCATAGCTCAGTGATAGTGTCACAAATAGTCGCTCTGAAGGGTCACTAAGCGTGAAAAGTGTATATGTTTGTCCTTGATTATATCTTCTACAATCTAGCGCCTATCTGCATGTATAATATCCGCAATACCAAAATATATATACAGAGCGAAAAGTTTTAAAAGCGGATAGACAAATTCCAAATCAGCTCACTCAGGTTTGTTATAGAACTCCATGGACCCTTGGAGAAAAACAATAAATCCATCCCATAATTAAGACGTATCGCACAAAATCGAGAAAAATGGGAACAATTTATAAATGAACTTGTAGTAAATCGTTTCGTGATTGATAATAAAATCATACAATACCAGCCGTGTACAGTTCGAGCTCATATCCAAAAATATGCAGATTCAGTGAAGAATTTCCCGGCGTTAGGCTGAGGAAGTGTGAGAAACATATGCCACAATAATTTTGAATATACAATAAGAAAGACCTAATTTCTTGTGCATTTAAATATAAATATGTTAATAAGAATGATAATAACAATATATCATAAGGTTTGTGTTAATTTACTATTTAAAGATATAATAAAATTGTAGTATTAGTCGCGTAAAGTTTGAGCTCAAACCTATAGATATGTGGGCTGAGCGAAGTTTTCGAGAAATTCACGCCACAACAATAATAATAATAAAATTACATATTGTCTTTTCAAAAAAATAATACAATTATGATTAATTATGTAAATCAATTTGAAGGATTGCCCTTAAATACTATATTTATTCATTTACATACATATACGTAAATCATTTGCATTTTAGAAAACGTAAACATTTACGAAACGAGCTACTTCGTAAGCTCATTTCCAAAAAATTAAACAGTATAAGAAAAAACATAAATAAAACTAAATTTCATATCGATCCGACTAAAACATTATCATATGATATTTTTACGACATACACAGTCTGTAGCAGAGAAAGCCGAACTTTTTTAAAATAAAAACAAAATATTTTGGTAAAATTCATTTATTTTATTCAAAGTAGTCGCCTTCGGCTTCAATACAATGTTTTGCACAATCAATTAATTTGTCGAGTGAATTTTTAAGTTCCTCTTTAGAGATGTCGTTCAAAATCGCTGTCGACCCCTTTATAATGGCTTCGACGTCGCCATAACACTGTCCTTTCATCGACAAATGTAGTTTGGAAAATAGATAAAAATCACAGGGGGCCAAATTTAGTGAATACGGTGAATATCTGATGGCGAAAATGTCTTTTGTAATTAGAAAATCAGTGATAAACGTCGAGCGACGAGATGGTGCATTATCATGTAACGAACGCCAACTACAATTTTAACGATATTGAGGGTGCACACGACGAATACGCGTCAAAAGACGCTTCATAACACATAACACCAAGATATAGCATTTACTATTTGACTAGTTGGTATAATATACAGCATTAACTATTTGATTGATTGGTACAAACTCTTTGTGCACTATGGCGAAATGTCTTTTGTTTTTCAACACTTAGAAAACACCACGTCCCATCGCCAGTTACAATAGAATACTTGAAGTTTTCGTCCTTTTTTGAGTATTGAGTCAAGTCTGTGCAATATTGAATTCGGAGCAATTTTTGATCATCAGTTAGCTTATGTAGACGAGAAAATGCTGTGTCAAAATGCGATGAATTGAATCTTCGGAAATATTGAATTCCATTTCCACGTATTTACTTGATATTTGTCATATATATCCACACGACCGTCTTTAAATCGTTTATACCACTCATACACACTCGTACGTGATAAATACGTATCACCATACACTTGTTTCATCAAATTGAACGTTTCGGTAAACGATTTACAGAGTTTAAAACAGAACTTGATATTTGTTTTTTGTTCAAAATTCGTTTTTCGTCCCATGCCAAATACAAACTGTTACTTTATGTGAAATTTTTCTGCTTCTAATAACGCAAATGTCATGATTTTTTGAAATAACATTGGCCAAAGATTTATCTTACCGATGCATATTTTTTTAATAGATAGCGCCAATATTACTATCTTAAAAAGGTTCTGTTTTCACTGCGACAGACTGTGTATACTATTACTTCAAGTAAATATGTTACAATTGTAATTATATATAACAAACGCACATGCCTGTGTTTTCTTCGTTTTAATTACAGAGAAGCGTTGATCATTTACGTTACGAATAATGTGTTCGGAATATTTTTTTCATCAGATATGCCAATAAATACCGCGATCAATATCTATTCTTTTCTTTTAAAGGTCCAAATAACCAAGATAACAGTGTGTCCTAAAAACAGCTAACAATGTTTTGTTAATTGCAAAGTACAAAAAGGATTTCTAACAATTTTAAGCTAAGTCAATTGAAAGCACCATCATTGAAACTTAATTAATTTTTGGCATTTAATTTAAAAGTTACAACGGCGTGAATGAGTTGTGTAAATACAAATATCAAACTACGTAAACCCTCATGTCTCTCAGGTAGATTAATAAAACCACGCTACACCATTATTCTCCTGAATGAATGCTGCAATTTCAACAGTGAACACTTCATATCAGTTCTTCCTAAAAGACAAAAAAAAATTCTTTTTCATTTCAACAACGCACCTTTTCATGTCAGTCAAGTTCTTCATTGAAAATGAAATCAATTGAGACTTCTGATTGTGTCTTACCCATTCTATTTACCAGATCTAGCCCCAAGTGTTTTCTACTTATTCCCAAACATCTATCTTTTTTCCTCTTGGAAAGAAGTTTTGATCGAATGAAGAAATTATTACAGGAATAGAGTAGTATTTTGAAGATCCAGCATAAATATCGCTTACTTTCTTTTCACGTTGTATACATACATTTACGTGCATATACTAAAACCTTACATACATATATGTATATGTGCATGTACTTGAGCATAAATATTGAAATAAATTATCCACAGGAATGCGGAATGCATGAATATTACATAAAGGCTTAGTTTAACATGCTCGACTATCATTAAAAGTTACATAAAAACGACGTATGGATTTTAAAAAATGATATTAATTCTATTAAAATAATTACGAAGACACCAATATTTACTGGTCATTAGATAGGATAGCCATCTTTCCTTTTAACAAATTTAATATAACAAATATCATATCTACATGTAAGTTTTGTAATTTGTTGATATTCCAAATGTATAAAATATAATCCAACAACACAGATATTTAATATTTAAATATTTCTCAAAACCAAATCGTTTACCAAAGCTCATTTTAAGTTGCGTAATGTAAAAGAAATATATTGATAATACATACAGCAGTAGTACTTATACCTATAGTATACAGACAATATTTTTTTACTAATTTAAAAATAACTTACCTTTGAGCGAAAAAGTTTCTTAAAACATTCCTTGGTATATTTATCATTATCATAAACAAGAGCAGAATAGCTAGATAACTCAGAAGTTACAATATTATTCATTTTTCTTTGGTAATCCTACATCAGAATAAGAACTTGGCTAGGAGAAAACAAAACTAAACCGTTCGGTAGAAAATTTATTGTTAACTGAAACGTGTATTTTCCATTTGTTCAGCTCTCTGTTACGTAGAGTTAATGTTTACATTTATCTCTTGAGTGATTTGTTGCTGAAGAATAAATAATTGAAGATTTACGATAGAACAGCTGTCGTCCTGTTATCCGTTGGCCGTTAATTTTTTAAAAATTTCGAAAGCTTTAGCATTACACATATAAATTCAGTTGTATCTGGTTTGTAACATTCTGAGTTCTATTTGTTTTAACACCAAAATACATTTTCAAGCTGTTATATACGTAAAATTTATAAATAAATATTAAGTGCATGAATTATCCATTTCCACTATTCATTTTGAAGGTTCGTTTTAAAATGTAATTCAAAGCAATACTTAACTTTCACAGATTATATTACTGCAACAATAGTACGTACTGTACATATTTGACTGAATATCAAAAATTAAAATAGAACATAAAAATATAAAAGAAATATATCGATCTTATTTGATAAATTAAAAATAAAATTTTTATCCAAATAAGAAATTATCTTGTTTTAGTTAATGAAGTGATTACTTCAGTTTTTTTACTTATTAATTTTCCAGTAAGAAGAATACAGCAACTATTACAAAATTGAAATTTGTGCCTACTAACTTTTCATATATAGATAGACACATTACCTGACCTTTTTAGATCTATTGTGGTCTCCACGTCCCTCTGGAATCTCTTGACTTCTATACGGATGCTCAAGTTAGCCTTGGTTCTTCTCTTTCATCCTCTATGCAAACTTGACCCTGTTTCATCAAGTTTTGAACTTTACTCTTAGAAATTTCAGATCATCTAACCATTCAGATCTCTCTGTCGGACATCATGGTACGTTGCTGACACACCCAGCTTTATGTAACTTTAATTGTCTGCATGACTATTAGTCATTCTTGCCTTCCTGGATTGTTTTCCCCATGGAAAGTTTTTGTCTTGCAATTTTACATGCCACATATTATTTCTAACTTTTTTGGTTTTAGGTTTTGTTTTATCTTTTCTATGGTGTACGAGCAACATAGAAAATAAAAATCCGCCCGATCAAAGACTAAAACGATGCTGCTGTGTTTTTCTAAGCTTGTGCAACTCTTGATACGTTGCGTTGCACTTTAATTTGAGTTTAGTTCGAGTTCCTTAGGAACGCTATTTTCGTACTCACATACTATATGTGTTTTATATATATATATATAATCTGTTGAGCAATACAGTTATTATTATTATTATTATTATTACTTGTACATACTACCTCAGTCGCCCCTCTTCAGTTATATGTTGAATTGATTTTGTTTTCGAGTTTTATGTGAAGATGTGTCTTATTTGTTCTTTTCTTGTTGCGCCCTTTATTCCTCTAAGGAACCTTGTTTCAGAAGTTAGCATTTTACATTTCTATATCAAAGTCCATGTTTCCTTGCCAAGGTCAAAATTGGGGTCGTTGCTCTTTTGAACATGCTGCTTTTATATCTTTTTTTAACTGATCCCAAATATTTAAAATTCTACTTTTTTGAGCTTCACACCTCCTAGTTCTATATGTACCTTTGCATTCGTGCTCGCTTTCAAACCTTTGACTTCTTATATTTTATTTTCATGTTGAAAATTTCCACGAAGTTAGATATATTCAGGTTTTCGTTCATAGTTCTCATATTTTTGCCAAATTATATCAAAAAAGTATAGTAACTATAAAAGTGTGACTTTACCAATACCGATTAACGAAATTTCTTCAATACTTATTTTATATGCATCTACATCACGTTGACATCTACCTCATGGTATTTTTATACATTCCTTATACTCGTGTCGTCCAATTATCATCTTCTTGTTCTGCAACATATTATACGTAATTTCAGTTTTATCATCCTCAATTATCTTACTTCTTGACATCCTTTTCTTCATTATAAGATTTCCAGCATGATTCTTCTCCCCACCCTCCATTTAAAATAATTCTCTTTTGTACTGAAAATTTAAAAAAAATATGGTTGTTAACATAAATATTTATAGATAACAATTAATTTCGATTTTATATTATAAATATAAACTACACTCCACATGGGGTAAACGCTTAAAATATGTCAATTTTTTTACTTGAATAAAATTACAAATGTTCACACAAATAATTTATGAGAATTTCAAGATAATGAACAAATACTTTCTTTTAATAATACGCGGGCAATGTGAAAAGTTCTCGGCCTGACAATGAAAGACTGCGATTTAAATTTAAAAAATGATTTTATTTTCCTACATAATCTCCCTTGAGTTCAACACACTTGGTCCAGCGTTTTCCTAACATCAATATTCCTTCCCGGAAGTGAAAGTCTGGAAGGCTGTCAAAATATTCTTTTACGGTCCTTTCAACTTCTTCGTTGGATGTGAATCGCTTTCCAAAAATAAATTTTTTCAAATTTGGGAATAGATGGAAGTCTGCCAAATCAGGAGAACAGGGAGGATAGCCGAGCAAATCGTACCCCAAATCCCGCAATTTTCCCATCGCCAACGCACCCTTGTGTGCGAGTGCGTTGTCCTGATGAAAAATGATTTTTTTCTTCTTCAAACCAGGCCTCTTCTCGCGAATTTTGGCATCCAGCTGGTCAAGAAGGTTAGAGTAATATGCGCCTGTAATTGTTCTGCCTTCTTCAAGGTAATCAATTAACAAGATTCCTTTTGCATCCCAAAATACGCTGGCCATGACATTTCCGGCAGATGCGATCGAATTCGCTTTCTTTGCCGCTGAACCACCGGCTTCCACTCACTGCTTCGTAGTGGTGGACCCATGCCTCATCCATGGTGACAAATCGCCGCACAAATCGGTCCGGTTCTTGTTAAATCGGCCCAAAGAATGCTCTGAAAATCGTTTGCGCATTTGGTTTTGATCAACATTCAGCAAATGCGGCGCCCAACTTGCGTAGAGCTTTCTCGTCTCTAATTCTTTGTGCAAAATGTTTCGCACCCTTTCTTCCGATATCCCCACAGCCTCAGCTATCTCACTCACTTTCACTCACCTATCGTCCAACACAATATTATGTACTTTTTCGATGATTTCTGGTGTGGTTGCGGTTTTTGGCCGTCCTTCACGTGGGTCATCTTCGAGGGACGTACGACCACGTTTAAATTCATCTGCCCACTTTTTAACGGTTGCTATCGAAAGAGCAGAATCCCCGTACGCGACGTCTACTACAAAAATCCTTGCAAACAAACTACTTGAGAGAACAAGTTCAAAGTTTTCATATGAACTAAAGACACATGCAGCCACGCAGGAAACATAAATTTCTGTTAATTGTAACGCCATCTCTGTGTCAGGCCGAGAACTTTTCACCTTGTCCACGTAATGAAGATTTCTTTCAATATCATTTTTAGGCTTGACTTATAGATTTTCAAGAAAAAAATGTTCACCCACGTGCATGGACAAAAAAGACATAATTATGTAAACATGGATTTACTTAAAATATTTTTTTAGAAACAACTAGGACAAAGTTAATTCATATATCAGCCAAAATTTCAGAGATATTTAATCCTTTAAAAAATATTGAGTGGATTCCACCAGGAACTCCAAGTATACGTACTTCAAAATTTTCACTGTTATAAATTTCAATTCAAGGGTTAGCAATTAATCAAGTTTCATGCGTTATCATAAACATTTTTTGGAAAGATTGTATTAATAGTCGAGACTCACTCACCAAAACATCGCGTGTTAATTCATGGACTATTAAATGTAATACACTTATATGATATATAGCTTTTTTAAAAATTCTTGTGCTCTTCCTTGTTAATAAGAATAATTTTTATTGTTTGTGTTTAATATATATATATATATATATATATATATATATATATATATATATATATATATAGTTACACATACGCGTGGGCTATTCAAAACAATACAACCTGTACCAAAATCCTGTTCTTTAACTATTTACTTTACCTGAAAACACAATTTTAATTCAAACTACTTTATTTATAGTTTGTATAAGTATTTGTATAAATCAGATAACATTACATATTATTTTATGGGATAATAATAAATTTGAAATGATTATTAATTTAGCCAGTTACTTTTCGTAATAAATTACTAGAAATTGAAATTATAATTGGACACGCTCAAGATAGCTTCTTGAGCATGAAAATAAAACATAATAGTAAAATTATAATATCGGTTCAATAGTGTTTGTTCTAAAGAAACTGTAATATTCAACTCAATCAATTTATTTTTTGTTCTTATAATGTATTTATATTACTGAAAGTATACACGTAAATGTACATGTAATTCTACTTCAAGTGTAAAAAAGTAAGGACGTTCTAAAAACAATCAGAGCATATGGTACACTTCAAAGTAAGTATTTCTATTTCTATCTAGAAGCAACACGTATAAAGACACTTTCGTAAAAATTCAATGCAACCTGGATTTATCACGTTTATCCTATCATTTCTTGCAGCTGTGCACCTGATTTCTTCGGGCATCAGATCCGCCCACTTAGGATTCTAGCAAGAATATATACATATCGTTCAGCTCTATACATATTCTTATTACAGAACATGATCGTTTATTAACATGCACCTGTAGCGACGTCGTGTATCTGATTGAAATATTTTTTATCTGTTACTAATATCGTACCTACATAATTTGAATTGAAACTAGAAAGTCTTGCAATCAGTACCACGATGCATAAATGTGCGACTGCACACCAGGTATTTGTAGGAAAATTTGATACACTGTAGATATACATTTATATATCTTAAATGCGTTATACTTCACTGTACAAGAAGAAGTAATACCTGTGTGTATGATAAGATCTTTTATCAACACGAAATACCTTAACACTTCACTGCAAAATGTGTCTTTCTATTGGAATTTATTAGCTCTGTTTTTTAGTGATACGTATATAAAATAAAAATTTTTGATTGAAATACACTATTTGAAAGACTAAAAAGTTTTAAGACAATATAAGATTTTCAAATTTATAAAGAAGGCTTGTACATATAATATTAAGATTTCTAAAATAAATATATAGGAAAAAAGCATTATATATTTTTTTTATTCACTTTCATAATTTCTCTATGCTGTGGTATAAATAAATGGGCAGGGAAATAATTTGTAGGAGCGCTTCTATAATGACTCATCCCACCAAAACATATCAAAAACCTTAATTAATTCTACCAAAAATAATATTGAATATTCAGGACCGAAGAAAAATCTACATATAACGCAAAATTTATATAGGTTTTTATTGAGCTTTGATATATGAATTAGATAAAACCCACCTTATTTTTAAAACGCACCAAAAAAATTTACAGAAGAATAACTTACAAAGAAACCTACAAAATTTTGCAATAGAATTTCAACTTTCACAATCTTCCAAAATAATTTTTGCTACATACTCTGCACTTCTCCGAAATCAGTCGTAAAACGACCTTTTCACATTTCCTCTGTTACCAGCCTTACAGAAGAATTGTGTACTTATCTTTCTATGCTCTGCGAAAATCTTCATCGTTGGGAAACTTTCTCAGTGTTCGCATGAGGAAACGTTACAAAGCAAGGATCGTGCTGCAGAGTGAATCTTCTATCACCTTTAGAATGTCGAAGCATCCTCGGCATACTATTTTATGGTGGTTCCAGCACCACGCGCTTTACAATTACCATCACAGTATAAAAGATGGTCACAATTTTCTTCTTAAAAAATCGCCGTACACACACATGTGTATCTTTATACTGAAAAAGCCATACTTTATTATGCACTTTAGTGGATACATCATAGTAATAAAGCCAGATTCCACATTTGAACATATAATGGGATGAATCGTCGATATGGTCCTAGGATACCCCAAAGAATAAAACCTTCCTCAGATAAAAATTTTTATGTAAAATTCTACAATACAATTTACATACTTATTGAAGGATCTTAATGACAGTATCAATTTTCTCCTTGGTAACAGAGATGATGGGAGGTCGTCACCTCGGCAGATATTCAAAATCAAAATTTCCTCTCTGGAACTCCTTATAATACTTAAATACAGTTGCACAATGTGGGTAATCGTCTTCTATCACAGAAGCTATTTCCTAAATGATCAGTATTTAACCCACAGGTAAAGTTAGAGCGTATACTGTAATAAGTACTTTATAACAATGTATAATTGGTAGTTTCGTATCTTTGTTGAAACAAATTTTAAAATGTAAATTTCGTTTTATCTACTTAGTTTTTTGTTTAACATTCAGTTAAAGTTTGATTAAAATTTAATAAGATTTTAAATACTAAGTGCTAATATTAAAATGCTTACGTTTTGTAATTATAATATAAAATTCTAGATAAAGATAGAATACAAAACAAGTTACAATGTATTTAAAGTCTATATGGGATAAACGAAAATATTGTATTTTCCGTTATTTCATCCACGACTAAATAAAACTACCAGGCAATTGATTTGTTGAAAGAGAAAGACATTAATAAATTTAAATTAAAAATTATGGCTTACCAAAATTGTATAAATGCGAGCCTAACAATAATATGCTAAATAAATATATTGCTATCTTGTACATAAAAGACACTTTTATCTAGATATATTCGTTATTTTAATTTTTAATTTTTTCTCACTGTCAAAATATTGTCTAAGATCCAAAAAACGAAAAAGAAGGAATATCAACCGAAATAAAGTTTCATTAGAATTTTATCGACAGAGGGAATTAAATTCCTATGGTTTTGCTTATTGTATAGTTTTTAAAACTCCATACTCCATGTTTTAAGACTACTATGCTATTACTACGGCCATAATTCTGTTCATTATAATATCGGCTGTTTTTTTAAGAACTTGAGAACTTATAACAATAATACAAGACAGAAATATTGTTGGAATGAAATTTTTTATTATAATCTGGTAGATAATTTCATGGCATTTCCTTTTAAAATATGATTTCAGGCAAATGTCCGCCGCGGCTACGAGTTACATGATCCATTCGATCGGTTCAATTTTTGACTACTTTTCCAATAAATCTGGCTGTATGGAGTCAATGGTAGCTTGAATATTGGCTTCCAATGCTTCAAGAGTTGCTGGTTTGTCGGCATAAACCAATGACTTAACAGAGCCCCATAAAAAGTAATCTAGAGGTGTTCAATCGCACGAACGAGGAAGTCAGTGAACAGGACCACTTCAGGAAAGTTGTCACCAAATTGATTTTGCAAGTTGCGCTGTCTTGTTAGAACCAAGTCAGCATGGCTCAATAACGCTCGCCATTCACTGTAACGACAGCTGCTTCCTCATTTCGAAAGAAATAAGGACTGATGACGCCGCCAGCGTGTAAACCGCACCAAACAATCAATTTCAATAGATGTAATGGTGATTCGTTAACGGCTTGAGGATTGTCTTCGCTCCAAATACGGCAATTTTGCTTATCGACGTAGCCATTTAACTAGAAATGAGCTTCATCACTAAACACAATTATTTGATAAAAATGCTCATCTTCGGCCAATTTCAAATGAGCCCAGTCAGCAAAAATGCGACGCAAACGATGGTCGTTTGGCTTCAATTCTTGCGCGAGCAGTATTTTGTAGGCACAAAAGCCAATATCCTTACGTAAAATTTTCCACGCAGTCAAAGGACAAAGGCCAACAAGATGAGCACGACGACGAATCGACGATCAATAACTGCACGAATTGCTTGCTCACAAGGCCGATTATGTTGACCGTAAAATGGACGAAGTGCTCTATAAACTTCGCGAACAAATTTATTTTTTTCAAAGTAAATTTCCACAATTTGGAAGCATCGTTCTGGCGTTAAACGATTCATGATGACTTGCCAAATCATACTGAACAGAAATGTCAACACAGTTTGACATTATCAGCTGTCAAACCATAGTTAACGATATAATTGGCATTTTTTAAGCTGCATGTATGTAAGCTGTTGTCAATGTTAACAGGTACACAATTAATAACTCGTTCCAAATATACATACAAATATTATTATTATATTATATTGTATATAGATACAAAATATCTAAATTAAATATTGTTTATCGAACAATTTAAGACTATAAAATATATGATGTTTTAAGACATCAACGATTCATTGATTTCTTGATGCATATAAATTCAGAAACGTTCAATTCTAAACGAAACAACAGCATGTATACAATTCACAACATTTCATGAAATTTAAATGAATCTAAAATAGCATAGAAAAATTATAAATAAAAAGGACACAAAACTATGTAGGGTTAGAATAAGTCACATTACTACTTAGATAAATCATCTTAAATCGGATTATTCTAGTATATCGATTAATTCAAAAGCACGCATTGTAAAATGTGAACAACGATCGCTATCAGAGTTACGTACCGACAAAGGAGTTTACAATATCGCAAAGTTTGACTGAAGATACTGAACAGAAACGGCACCAAGATAATGAAATTTCGTCGTTTTTTGCCTGCAGGACATGACGAAAATGAGTTAAAGTTAAAAGATTACATTTAAAAATGAAATTATCAACGCAAATCATAGTCTTTGGCTTTATTGTAAAGAAATTTTTGAACAAATTTCGCTTTAAAGTAAGATAACCTTATTTTTCACATAAAGTATGTTCAACGCCCATAAACAGAAAAAATAATACATAGGAAAAGAAAATGTTGAGTTTCACGTGGTAACCTCTCGCATTAAGTTCCTTTTTCATTTCACTGAAAAACTAACGTATTTTTCCTCAAATTTTTATATTTACTGATGATCTCTCCTAGTGATTAATTCATTTTGAGATAGCAAAAATTTTGTCTAAAAAGTGCTGAAACCTCAACAGCTATTATTACATATTACCACCACGTATATCATATTTGAAAAGATAAAAGATAAATAACTTTGCTGTTTTATCCTTGTTTATATCTAGTGCTATGCGCAGTGATTTTATACCACTAGTATATATATATACATATAATGTAATACTAATGAAAATCGATACAAATCCAACTTGATCGAAAATACTCATTAAGAGAAGTAAAAAAGTCAAATGCTAATAGATAAATGTACTGAATGGCAACTCATACATAATTTACTACATAAGTGAATTATATCAGTAATTAACACTGCAACAACTTGTACCAGAAAGCAATGTAACACTTACCTCACAGTTGCTGCCATATAAAACTGTTCTACTTGAATTGTAGGATGCCTTCTAAAGGAAAATGCTGTTTGAATTATAGATGTGTTTCCGTTATTCTCTTATTATTGATTTCGATCGTTTACGATAATTAGAAAAAGAAACGTTACTAGACGTTAAATTAAAATTTTAATTTGTTACACCTGTGTACTTTTAATACTACCTATATATGTATGTATATGAATACTGCAGACAGTACGTACATATTTAGTAAAAAGTGCTGGCGATATTTTTCAATTTTTCTATATATTTTTTTCTATGAATTGTACTATAAGATAGGCAGAATTATGTTTACATATTAATAAGAAAATTTCTTACAGCTTTCACGAAGGTATACTGACCAAGTCTCTTATTGTCGTTTTAAAACTTCTTCTCAGGGTAGGTCCTCTTCTAAGCCCTTTTAATTTATTCAGATATAATATGTTTTCGACATTTATAAATATTCCTGCATATATACCTAGTCAAGTCATAAATACTAGTACACAGAAAAATCGACGTCAAATGAAAACGAATTAATATTTTAAAAAATTTTTTTTTGTTTTTATTGAGTTATTCAATGGCTACAAATCTTAGAACAACTTATTCGAAATAACTTCCATTTTCCTTCCAGCACGACTTGAGACGATGTGGCCAATCGATCGCGAGACGCACTTCATGCATGGGGAAATTGCCCATTGCACGGACAAGGGCTCGCTTCAACGACTCAATATGGGGGTCGAATAGAGCAAACCATGCCCTTTAATACGGGCCACAATTTGTAATGCAACGGGTTGAGGTCTGGACTATCAGCTTGCCAATCATCCGTTGATATGATGTCCGGAACGTTGTTTTTTGAGCCACAGTTAGTCGTTTTTGCTTTGTGAGCTGGAGCAGAGTCTTGCTGGAAAGTTCATGGCTTATTGGTGAATATTGATTGGTTGAGAAGCTTCACAATGGGTTCCAAGACGGTCGATTGATATACTATACTAGCTTGATAACGCCATCGTACCTCACTCCACACCATACCTTTACAGACGCGGGATGGTGGCCTCTTTGAACCCTCGGGATGAGTTGGGATGCTTCTCTGGATGACCGAGCATACACATGATATTTCTGTTTGTTGAACGATTCTTCTACGGTGAAGATTTTCTCGTCAGTAAACAGAATTCTTCGCGTACCGGCTGAGTAACGCTCGATTTTCGCTTGCGTTTTTCCTTCAATGCGGCCATGAGCAGGTGTCCAGTGTGTCGCTTATACGCGCTGAGTCCCAAATCTTCTTTGATAATGCGAGACATGGATTTTTGCGAAATTTACATTTCCCGCGACAAGATTTTCTGTTTTCGAAGCGGTTTTCGGTCGATTCCTTTCTTCACGGCTTTGAGCGCTTTTGGAATTCTCAAAGTGCGCGGACGGCCGGATCTTTGATGGTCTTGTACTCCACCGGTATCCTCAAACAACTTCACAGCACGATATACAAAATTGCGGTTGCAAAGTCCTATAGATATCGCCTTTTTCCATGTTGCATTTTAGTAGGCCAACTAAAACAATACGATTTTCGATTTCGCCCCATTCCATGTTTGTAAACAATTAATGTCAAAAACTTTTTACCTCACAACGACGCATTAATGTCAACTAATCAATTGCAATCAATACGAAATGGATGCGCCCAGTGCTGCATTCGTAATGAGTGCGTTCAATTGTGTGCCAGTATTTATGACTTGACTAGGTATATATATATATATATATATATATATATATATATATATATATATATATATTAAATATAAGAAAGTCTTCTTCGAATTGTATTTAACTATAATTATAATAAATAAATTCCCTTTACAATAATTATTTATTAGAGACTTTTAATTTAATTTTAATTACAAAAAATGTTCAGATCACTTGAGGTCTTCATTAAGTAACGTGTCTCACAAAATAAATGCACGTGACTATCTATTGTACGAATGGATATCTTATCATCCAGAAGGTCCACATAAATAATCTCACGGTATAGCTAATACTTCTGAAACCATAAAATTTTTGAATATAAACTTCTGGTTGTAATAATAATCCCTGTTATGGAACTAATACAAGTTTGAAGCACACCTGCACACCTGTATATATATATATATATTATATTCGAAACTACCTGATTCTGATCCTTTTAACGTTATAATGAATATTGGTATCGCACAAAAAATTAAATACAAACATTTTGCGAACGTACCAAAAACAAAGTATCATATATATGTATATATATCAAATGGTCTGAATCGCTTCAAGGGCACAGTAGAAGTTATCCCCTGAAAATGTGCATCCCCTTTTTTGTGTTTTCGCCTCATATATTCTCGACTTCCCCAAGCGCGTATATATTCACCAATGGACGTCTTCAAATTTCTAACAACTAATTTTGGAACTAATTAATTGTGTCATTTGTAAATTATTTTCTTAAATGCACTATTTTTCGTTTTTAATTAATAAAATACTGATTTTCACTTTATGTAGGAATTTCAATTAATTTTTATTACATTTTTCGAAACCTCCATTGTATTTCGCTACCATTGTCATTTTGGTCCTAACGAAAATCAAAACACTGTGGATCATTTCGCGGAGGTTCGCTACTTCGCTAACGATATGTATCGACATTTATAGACAGAATAATCGTTTTGATTTATCGATACATTCTTTAAATACGTAAGTTTATAGTAATTTAATTGATTATTTCAACATTTGCTTATTCTGTATCCTTTGTAATTATATTACATTTTATGCTGCTAGAAAGGAATATTCATCTTTAATAAAAAACTATAGTTTATAGTAGTTAGTGTCACTACTTTAATTTAAATGTTCTTAAATTAATGTTATCAAATTAATAGATTCTTGATTGTCTTGCTACTACACTTCCATCTTCTTGATTTATCCAATAAATAATATTTATTGACAAATCAATGCGTGGGTCGTCACAATTTTGTACCTGCCAATAACATTATACGAAAAGAATGTTACATATCCTTTTATAGACGGGGTTTTGACTGTAAGGAGAAGAAAAAATTTTATACATAAATTTGGAACTTCAAGCTCGATGTCATAGGTAATATTACAATGATTTATTTCTAACTAATTTTTGTGTTAGTTAAGTATGATGTTTTTTTTTAGATCCATTTTTATGATTTTAGATTGAAGAAACATTTTACAATGTAAAACATTCCTTTCCATTAAAATAAAATGAAACTATATTAAGGTGAAAGTGTACAGTTACTCTTTTATGTACAAACATAAAATAATTTTCAGGGAATTTCGAACATACGATTTGATAAATAAATACAAACGTAAAAATTGTTTTTCAAGTCAATCACACATCACGTATGCCATACATTGTTTGTATATGTTTGTATCGCTTATAATATTCACTGCACCTAATAATTGATAAATAAATAATAATATGTGTATGATTAAGTATCTGAAATGCAAATTTTAGAAAAGGAAATGTTTAAAAACACAGCATAGAAAATATTCACTGAAAAGAATAATAAGCAATATATAATTTTAAAATACATACATATTTCAAAATTTTAAAACAATTAAAAAGGTGAAGTGAATATAAATTATGTATTAGTTTTTTTTAATAAGGACATCTATTGAGGATACCAAAATGTCTGAATTCGACACAAGCTATATTTTAAGGAATTTTGGTTTCTTCAAGTTCCTGCCTTACACTATTTGTAAGTTTGCACCGACAAATTATATCCATTTTGCATAAACTACAAAGCGATTTTTGTAATAGTTTCCAATTTGCACATGATGCTTTTATTTCGTTACCTCATTTTTGCAGTGGAACGCAGAGTGCGAATAAAACATAGATTCATTACAATCGTGACAATACAGTTAATTAACAAATTTCTAATATTGATTACAATGTATTAAGTCAATACATATAGAGAATTGAGCAATGTGTACAAAACAAACATTGCATTTGCGAAGAGAAATCAACAGGCCTGCCCACTTTGTTGACTGAGTAAATGTCAATGGTATTCAAGCTTATGTTCGACAATGTAGAAAAAGATCTTTACGAAAATTATTAATACACAGATAATTTTAACGAAACTAAATAACTCAGAACCAATTAAGTATATTTGACTATTTACAAGATTATCACTGATGAACTATACAAGGATACTTAAAAAGGAACTTTTATTATACGAAAACTATATCTTGATGACGCTGGACCTAGAATAACTTACAGTAATTGGTTGAACAATCTTTTAAATGATAATTAATCCTTGTTTTATTTGTTAAACTAGGTTAATGATCAAAACTATAAAGATTATAGACTGAAAAACCTTCATAACTTTATTAAAATAACACATGGATCAATAAGTCCCTAGACTAACCCATAGATGGCGCTCGTAGTAAACCAGTAACCACGTCTTTCTAGAGTACTAACCTTTGCTTGAAACGTGTCAAAATTTTAAGTCGATCGGACCAGAAACAGCTGAGTTATCGAGGTTGGAGTAAAGTCGTTTTGTAGTTTGTTTAAACAATGGAAAAACCGAGTTTCGTGTTCTGATAAAACATTGTTTTTTAATGGGTAAAAACACCACGCAAGCAAAACAATGGATTGAAAAATGTTACCCGGACTCTTGTCCATCAAAAGCAACGATTTGTCGGTGGTTTGCCGTGTTTAAACGTGGTCGTACCGACACAAATGACGGGGAACGCTCGGGTAGACCTGTGGAAGCCGTTACACCGGAAAATGTGAGTGAAGTGACAAAAATTATAATGAAAGATCGTAAAGTGAAGCTCCGTGAGATTGCTGAGATGACACAGATATCATATGGAAGTGTATTTACTATCCTTCATGAAAAAGGTTTTTTCCAAGTGGGTGCCGCGATTGCTTTCGATGGAACAAAAACAGCAACGAGTCGATGATTCAGAAAGCTGTTTATCGCTATTTACTCGCAACAAAAAAGATTTCTTGCGTCGTTACGTGACCATGGACGAAACATGGATACATCACTACACTCCAGAGTCGAAGCGGCAGTCATCTGAGTGGCGCACAGCTGGCGAAAGCCGTTCGAAACATCCGAAAACGCAGCAGTCAGCTGGCAAAGTCCTGGCGTCAGTTTTTTGGGAAACACATGGCGTGATTTTCATTGACTACCTCGAAAAAGGTAAATCGATCAACAGTGATTATTATATTGACTTACTGGTGCGTTTGAAGGAGGAAATCGCAAAAAAACGACCGCACATGCAGAGAAAAAAAATCCTTTTTCACCAAGACAATGCACCCTGCCACAAGTCGATGAAAACAATGGCAAAATTGGGTTTTGATCTGCTTCCCCACCCCCCATATTCGCCAGATTTAGCCCCCAGTGACTACTGGCTCTTTGCTGATCTTAAAAAAATGCTCCAGGGAAAAAGATTTGGCTCAAATGAGGAGGTCATCGCTGAAACTGAAGCTTATTTTGAAGCGAAAGATAAATTTTTTTATAAACATGGTATTGAAAAATTGGAAAAGCGTTGGAACCATTGTATCACCCTAAAAGGTGATTATGTTGATGAATAAAAAAAAATTTTGCAAAAAAAATGTTGTTTTCATTGTTAGTCTCGGGACTTATTGATCCATGTGTTAGGTACATCCAGCTAAAATGTATATACATATAGGTGACATTATCCCAGTGAATGATTATAAATTTTTACCATGTAACAATTGTTGCAGAATGATGTCGTACAATTACTTTACTAGAATTTATTCCAATGTTACATGATAATAAATGTCAATAATTATGTTTTTCCATACAACAATTATTGAAAATGTCGTACAATTACTTTACTAGAATTTATTGCAAAATTGCATGATAAATTAACCGTATGACATTTCCAACAAGATAGTTAAATATTCCATGTTAATTAAACTTTTTAAAAAATTATGTTGTGATCGTATTATAAGTCAAGATTTGTCTCCGATTACCAAATTTAATATCTCCAGACTATTATTTACTTAGTTCATTGAAAAATAATATTAATATTGGGCCTTCTTTCTTGTTTGTAAAATGCAGTTTGGTATTCGACAATATTTCATAATAAAATATAATTTTTATAATGTAATAATAATAAAAATACAATTTAATGCTAAGTAGTTTGAATTTTTAAATTAATGCTAAGTGTGAATTTACATATTTACATATTGTAATGTTCATATTATAATATTTACTTCACACTAACTATGAAAACTAAATAACTTTAAAGCTTTGCATCATTTACGTAAATATCTTAAGTAAAACTCTATTTTTATCGAATAATATTTCAATTGTTTATTTTTACGATTACCATCCTATATCGGCAACGAAAGACGATAATTCACAGGATGATACCATCGTACGATGTACTTTAGTATATGCATGGTGTTAAACCGAAAAGGTTGTCTTTTATTACAAAATGCAAAAATAGCTAATAAATACCCAGATTTAAAATATGAAACCAGTTGAGAACGTTATTTGTAATGCCATAAATATTTACGTATTTGGACACGAAGAGATATAGAAAAGCATTTGAGTACTAAACAACATATGTATAGACAATAAGATACAACTGGTATCCTATCAAATATTTCTTATATTCTTTTGTGTTATCGACAAAGAATAATTTCGCAATTTTTGCAAAAAATATGCAAAAGCTTGATAACTACCCAGTAGACGTACGAGTATATTAAAAAGAGAAGTACCATATATCCGAAGTACCTGAATATCGTATACGATCAGAATTGAAATTGTAAATGAAACAATATGGATTACTGTTGATTAAAGTACAGACCTGAAAAAAGGAAAACGTGGAAAATATTTTGATATGTGTCATGAAAGATGATAAACTAGCAGCATCATATATCATTGCCTGCAAAAAACCACAAACTGCCAATGCTAAACATATAACACACCCCACTTAGAAATGTTTATTGCTTGACACTGATGCAGCTGTACACATGCAGAAGGAGAGTTTCATTAAAAAGCATTTTTCTCTAATTACTACGTCTAACAATAATAATTCACGCTTTACACTTTACAATAGAAAATATTTAGAAAGTTACCAACATATAGATGAACTAATATCATGCGCAAAATAGTCACCAAAACGCATAGAGATGCCCAGAAGTTGTCCAGAAATTCTCCAGCCCCCTAAAATAATTCTAACGAGATGGAGTACTGCGTTTTACTGTATTAAATATTTTCATCAACTCAAACATGTTATCATAAAATTTAGTCTTGGTGAGTCTAATGGAATCAAAGAATCTCAGCAACATTCTTTATCTCGGCTTCTGGGCCGGAATCGCATCTTCGATAATCCAACTACCAAACGTTACGTCACCACTTGTATGGGACATCTTCAGGACTTAACTGCTACTACTGCTTTTGTTATTGTACTTAAACGTGTGTAAGACTGTTATAGATGAGTTTACATAGAAAAATTGGACACGGTAACGTTACGGTTACGGTTGAGTTGTTTGGAGATATATCATAGAATTGTCAGCCGTTGTGTAGGAGGTAACCAGGTTTAGATTATTAAAGTGTTTAGAGATCTCTATAGATTCATGCATTTTTCGGCTATAGTGCGGAACAAGATTTTAGTAGTCTATTCTCATCAAGTGCAGAACCATTTACGCGCAGAAGCCTAGTACAACGCTCATGCTCTGAAACATGAGAGCGACAGACCGCTTTGCTTTGCCAATACATAAAGTTTGGAATGGGATTTAACGGTGGTTTAATGTTGTTTTTTAAGAAGTTCTGCTGGTTCAACCAGTGATACCTTGTATATAGAGTAGATGGCCTTTAGACAGTCGGCCGAATATTGGGTTGTGAAACTCTATAAATAAGATGTCGGTCTATAATCTGTTGGAGAAATTTTTGTTTATAAGGGCATTGGTGCAGTGACTTAATTCCTTAAACAGAGCATACTAATCAGATATGTTGAAAGCTCTTTAGACTAAGGAGTAAAACTTATGGAATTGTACAGGGAGTTTAGCAAAGCAAGGAAGTTATTCCAAAAATCTCGATTATACGGCCAAATGAAGAAGGTGTCGTCTTCGTATTTGAACCAACGTTTCGTTTTTAGTTGCTAAATTTGGGTTATTTGATCGGTAGCAATTTAAAGTTCCTTGAGTTCCTAGTGATTTAAGCATTATTCATGAAAATTATATACCATTAGTGAATCCTATAGATGAATTATGATGAATATAAATTAGCATTTCCAATCACTAACTGGCGAATCTAATACACTTACTAATAAAAAGCTATAAAAATGCTAAGCAAAAATCCAGACTACAGTGAATTGCTAATGCATTCGCTCTGGACATTCTTCTAGTGAGCAGAAGTTATTTAGATATACTAATATTGCTTACCCAGATGCGAAGCGCTCGTTTTCGACATATTCATATACTCTAACATCAAGACATACATACATTTTTGAGTAAAACTATATTGGAAATATATGATGCTACACATGTACACTCATGCACATCCATCTTTATGTTAAAGACAAGTTAGTTCATATTTATATAAATGTTAGAACATATGTATTGAATTTTATGTAGGTATATACATATGTATATACATATGTAAATAAATTAATATTAAACCTAAGTCTAATAACTATAACTATTAACTAAGCTATATACGTTACATACGGTCCTTTATATATGTTGCATCTTGTTACATAGTAGTGTGAAATACCAATAAATAAATTAAAATCGCAAAGTTAAGTTAATAACCTGGCCCAGGTATATTCATAATTTATGTATATCCTCACGTCTTATACATAATTCAACAACGATCAGATAACACGCGTAAGTACGAATATACATACTCTCTCATAGAAATAAAGTAGACGTTTCCTAGGCACATAATAAGTTTCGCTATCATATTAATATAGCCCTTCCTCTTTTCTTCCCTACTGCGAATTGTCATGCTTTTTTAAGAATTTAAAAGGATCGAATAAATCACTATTAACTATAAAATACTATAATCCGTAACGAAAACTAAAAAAATTCTTATTTATGATTATATAAAGGCAAGCACAGTATTCATCTTTCTGACTAGAAAATTATAAATCCATCAACACAAAATTGTTAAAATGATATTGCCCTAACAAGAAGAAAGGCAACTAATTTGCTAAGTGCATTATTAAAGTATTCTCCGAAAAAATTCTCCTAAAATGAATTCTGTTTTTACGTTTATTGTGTAAGTATAATTTAATTTCAAACTGGAGCCATTTTTGAGAAATTCAAACATAAATAATTCAACAGATTGTATCTAATCTGTGGTAGAAAACCAATCTCAACAATTTATAATAAAGTTCTGAAAGTGTCACCAGCTGTCAACAAGAACTAATGAAACTAGAACTTCGATAGAATACAGTGATATGCATGAACTATTGGACAAACTATTCGATAACATCTAAGAAAATGAAAGAGTATGTACGAAACTGTACACAGAATGGGCTCGTAAATAAATACAATCCTATTTGAGTATCAAATTATGTTTGTGTAGTGTAATACGTGTTATCAACAAAATTTTTAAAAATACAAGAAATGACAATAGCAGGTTACGATACTCATATTGAAACACCTGGTTTCTTCACTCTTCGCTTTCGTTAAGAATGTTACATGTTATATTCCAAAGAAGACAAAGAAAACGAAATATTACTCTATGCTTGCAGAAATTGCGATTACGAACAAAATGTCGATCTAAAATGTGTGTATTTGTGGGAGTAATGTTATGGATAATATACATAGATGAATTAATATACACTGTACCTGATGTAATATTAGATCCAACATTACCATAATCGGGAAGCCATATTTTTCCAAGCTCAAGCACGAAAAGCAGAAGGAGAAATGAGGTTGTATTATGTATGTACAGGGTTTTCCAATAAGGACTTGACAACTTTTTTTCAAAATTAAATGCAGAGCATTTGAGATATTTCAAAAACTTTATTATCGGGTTGAAGTACAATCAAAACATTTATCTTCCAATTCGAGCCAAAAATAATCGGTAATCATGGCGCGATAACGATTACCATTCACAGTAACGTGACGATCATTATCGTCGACGAAAAAATATGACCCTATGACGCCGCCGGCATGCAAACCGCACCAAATAGTTATTTTTTGTGGATAAAGTGGTGTTTCATGAAGCACATGTGGATTTTCACCCGACCAATAACGCATATTTTGCTTATTGACGAACCCATTGAGCCAAAAATGAGCTTCGTCACTGAAAATGATTTTGCGATGAAATTGATCATCTTGGCGCATGTTTTCCAGAGCCCAATCGGAGAACGTAAGTCGCTTCAAATGGTCCATCGGCTTCAATTCTTGAGTCAGCTTGATCTTGTATGGGTGTAAACCAAGATCCTTACGCAAAATTCGCCATAAAGTGGTCTGGGCGATGCCCAACTCTTGAGAACGCCGTGGAATTAACTGATTTGGATCATTTGCTACGGACGTTTCAACGGCAGCGATATTTTCGACACTTCGACCAAGCCATTGTCTCACTTGCACGGCTACATCACACAACGAATATGTAGACTCAATTTTTTGCACTAAACTTGTTACTGCGTATATATTAGGGCGAGAATTATGACCGAAAATCGGAGTTAACGCTCTTAAAGTAGCGGTCACCGACTCCGAATTTCTGTAGTAAATTTTTATAATTTGCAGACGTTGTTCGTTCGTGTACTTTACCATGATGAAAATGTTAAGTTTACTGAATAAATTGACAGTGACAGTTCGATGATTAGTGAAAGGGCGCGTTCACAAATTGAATTAAAAGTTGTCAAGTCCCTATTGGAAGACCCTAATACGCATCACTCACATAGATGGCCAAAATAGAATAATTTCATTTCTTATGAATATATTTGTAAAACATAAATATTTTATATTACAAAACGAATAAGGAATAAGAACTTTGATTTGAAATTCGCAAATGTACTTTATATGTATTTCAAGTGAAAATATTGGCAAATTCTAATTGCTTCCTGTTACGTAGAAAATAAATCTTAATTTCATTATTTTAAATTACATGAACTTCGCGCTTTACATAAATCATAGTTGTTGGAACTTTCATCCCAATAGCGGTCGTAAATTGGGAAATTGTTTGGTGACAGTTAATAATACAGCGTGTTTCGAAAAGAATATACGTATTACAAAGTATTATTTTGGCCAAACTATCGATCGCTGCGCCTCGGCTCGGCTATTGGAGAAACCAATAGATAGTCTGGTTTATTTAGTAACCGCTAGATGTCAGTTGTCTTCTGTTTTTCTTGGTAACCGCCATATGTTTAAAATGGCTACTCGGCAGCAGAAATCATTTTGTGTTCTCGAGTTTGCGAAGTGCAAAGACGTTTCAGGTTGAGCTTCCAAATTAATCCTCCGAGTGGGTAGAACATTCGCAGATGGTATCAAGAATTTGTAGATACAGGATGTGTATGTAAAGGAAAGAGTCCTGGCCGCCTTAGTGTTTCTGAAGAAAATATTGCACGAATTCAAACTGCTTTCCAACGTAATCCTTCAAAATCAATTCGTCGTGTCAGTCGGGAGTTACAACTGTCTACAACAACAATTTGACGTGTTTTCAGACGTCGGTTACTTATGAAGCCGTACAAGTTACAGTTGTTACAAGCTCTACGTCCTGATGACAAACGGAAAAGTGTGGCATTTTATAACGAGATTCATGATGCTATTGACAATGATAACACTTTCGCACAACGCATCGTGTTCTGTGATGAAGTGACTTTCCATGTTAGTAGTCTGGTAAACAAACACAATGTTCGAATTTGCGGTCTACAGAATTATCGGATATCATATAAAAATTATAATATATTTTAGAAAAAGGTTGACTCAACCTATTTGCCATATTTGAGGCAGCAACGGATTTCTCCACAACATCCCAGTATGTTGTATTGGATTTCCATTTAGAGAATTGATTAACTACTCTGTTATTTCTATGCCAGCGTCATCAATCCAGTTGTTCATGATACTTGCTCAATAAGGATGAGCATTACCGTATATAAACGTGCTTCTCCAAATGTCGTGGTATATGTAACAATGGGTCACAGAAATTCATCTCGATATCTCTGGACAGAAGTCTCTGTTTTCTATAAAATAAAAGTAAGCTCGTCCTCTAATATCTATCCCAGCCCATATCGTTACTCCACCACATTCATAGTGAGCTCTTTCACAGACAAATTGGTAGGTTATTGCGTATACTTGGCACGCACCAAGTCAGAATGCGTATATTATCTGGCTGCAACATAAATCTAGATTCGTCACTGCAAAATTTTCACCCCCCCCCCCTCCATGTAATTATGATTGATAATTAATTGATATGCTTATTTCCCTATAATTTACGGGTTCTTTTATGCTCTACACTAAGAGAAATAAATCAGTGGTCTTCGGACATATATGTACATAAGTCAGACATGTGTAACGATTTCTTATTATTTTCATTGATAGTAGCCTTCCAGTGGTAGCAACAAACTCACTTCGATATTGCTAATTACGACATGTACCTGTTGTCTCTTGGTATTGTTGACATTAACCGGCCTTACCCTTGCCTTTACCAAGCACCTTCGTTTTCGAAAAGTCAATTAAACTCTAGAAATTACGCTTTGTCTCCCTCTCAAGACTTCGTTGTGTTCTTCCGCTTCCAAATTGACTTATGGCCATCCAAGCTTCTAAACATCTTCTTAAGGGATTCCCTAGCACTATTTCCCATTTTGATGTTTTCTATTAGCCTTTTCTCTAATATTCATAGAATGTTGGTATTTACATACATATGTTTAAGCCATGTTCTACGCGTATAGTAAGTTATAATACGTACATATATGTATGTGATATATTTAATATTGAAAATAGAATCTTCACATTATCGTTATCGAAACAATAACGATGTATAAGGTAAAAATAATATAAACATATGTATGTATGTAGATAAAAAGCAACGACCGAAGTTAGATTCACAAATAATTGAAAACAAGTTGTAACCACTGAAGAAAAATGTATTTAATATTATTGACTTGCTTATTGATATCTACTCGATACCCTCTTGATAACTTAAAGGACATGTAACAGATACCTACATACATATACGAGAAATCGGACAGCATTGTTCTGAAAAGAAAGGGCTTTTATGGAAGAATACTTCTACATTTTACTATTTCAACACGTCTAAGGTATATGTATTTTCTGTAATATTTTGATATATAGTATGAGTTTTCATAGAATTCTAGAGTATAATTTACCGTTAGTGAAGGGTGATGTAATCTACAAAAATTTACATTGAATCGTGTTTCAACACCTCCTTAATTATGTCTTAAGAGACAACATTTAATAATGACTTCTAATAATTATTACCTTCACGGCAAATGTTAATACAATCTCGGCAAATGTACAAATTATTACGGCTCAATTTTCTGCATTAACGTTTTTATTTGTTCAAGTTACACGGCGTTATAATAACACGTACGAACATATATCAATCGAACCTTGAAGTGGATGCGGAATACATAATTAGAAAAGCGCGTTAGTTGCTAATAGTAATTGGTGTCGTATATTCCCAATGCTAATATTAAAATCGAGTCTTCTTGACCCAAATATCTGAGATCGTGATTTCTTATTAAAATCTAATCAAGTGAACATGACTTAACGCTTGTAAAATAAAAACACTCATTAAAATATAACCAGAGAGTTTAGGCAAAGAAATTTTTATCATTTAGTTGGGTATTTCAATATTGCACAATAACCTTTAGGATTTAGGATTACATATAATTTAACACACACTAGAGAGTACGATATTTAAGTAATCTTACTCAAATGTTATCTTTTTTATATAGTTTTAGAAATACTAGCATTTCTCACATATCACAGCTCATTTTCCAGTCATTTTCCAGTAAATCGTAAATTCGGAATTGATTTGATATATACCAAGTGTACCGGAAAGTCTTTACCAGTTTTTCTAACAGATGTCGCTAAGCAAAAGTATGCAATGTTATGATTTGACACATATGTCATTTCATTCTACTGACATCAAGATTCACAGACACATATTATATTTTGCGAAAGTAACACTGTCATAGATTAATACCTCTTTGAAAATGTCGAGTTTCGTGCCTGAAAAAGTGCATTTGCATTACTTTTCCTATTTAATCCAAAAAAAGGCGCTGAGAGTCATCGCTTGCTGGTAGAAACTGACGGTGGGCAAGTTCCAACTACAAAAGCATATGAGACGTGGTTCCGATAATTCAAAAATGGTGATTTCGATATGCAAGAACGTTCTGGTAGACCGAAAAAGTTTAAAATGTGAAACTGCTGGAGTTATTGGATGAAGATCAAATCTAAAGTCAAAAAAAATTGGCAGAAGCATTAAATGTGGCCTAAGAAACGATAAGCGACCGATTACTAGCAATTGTAAAAATCCAAAAATGGGTGCCACATCAATTGAATTACAGGCAAATGGAAAATCGAAAAATCGTCTGTGAAATCCTGCTTCAAAGGTATGATCGGAAGTCATTTCTGCATCGAATAGTGACGGATGATGAAAAATGGATTTATTTTGAAAACCCTAAGCTGAAAAAGTCATGGTTATCACCTGGCGAAGCCGACCCATCGACTCCAATGCCAAATCGTTTTGGTCGCAAGACAATGCTCTGTGTTTGGTGGGGCCAGAGTGGCGTGGTGTATTACATACTGTTGAAACCTGACGAAACAGTTAATGCTGATCACTACCGATAACAAATTATCAATTTGAACCATGTATTGATAGAAAACGTCCAGAATGGGCCCGTATACACGGTAAAGTGATGATAACGCGCCGTCTCATATAGAAGAACCGATCAAGGAAGCATTGAAAGCATTTGGACCAGACATAATATCATATCCGCTGTACGCTCCCTGACTGGACCCACGCTTGTAGAGCAGCACTTCGCCAATTTCGAAGAAGTTAGAAAATGGCTCGATGAATGGTTTTGACAAACAGTTTTTTTGGGTTGGCATCCATAAATTGCCTGAAAGATGAGTAAGATGTGTAGAATCAAATGGTCAATACTTTGCATAAATAAATTTTTCTATTTTCTTGAAAATTATGTAGTTTTTTTACGAAAAAATCGGTAATGACTTTCCGCTATACCTGGTGTATATGTATATGAGTAATATTAGTTTCTCGGGCTCTCTGCGATGACATCTCAGTCAGCTTCTTCAGGAGTTGTTTCCTCTGCACATTCTTATCTTTCCTTGTTTTTTAAAAAGGATCTATACCAAAATTACGCACAGAAAAGCTTAAATATAAGGACAAATAATTTTTAAGTTTCTTGTAGAGTACATCTGTGCAATTTGGTTCTATTATTTCGTTATTATACATAATTGCTAATTGTATTAAATTATTTTTTAGAACACCGACATTGTTAATGGTTGTTGGAAATATTAGTATAATTGAACCGCTTAGACTGTCTGGAAACCCTAATTGTTTAAATTATCATTTCCAATATTTCCGTTATTTTTTAAGAAGACAGAAGTGCACTCTTTCAATAGTTAAAGCCCCATATTTTAAGTTTTTAATTGTTTATAACACATTTGTGTAAACACCTTTATGTGTGTGTATATTATTTCTCTCTACTTCAAATTTTCGATTGTAAACGGATTTTGTTGTTCAGAAGGGATCTATTTATAGAAACCATTATATTATTAGAAAAATTCTCTTATTATCAGTTTTAGGTCAGGTACCTGTTATTGGGAACTAAACGTGGATAATTTTTTTTGTCTTTGCTGAGATTATCCATGCAACCATGTGTAACGATTATAGAAGATATAACTAGGTCAAATATAGACACTTTTCACTCCCTGGAGCCTTTCATGGTGAACACACAAATAATGAAAAGTAATATTAATATCATTAATGCTTCAATAATATATTGTAAATTTTATTACTGGTTCAATTTTTTGGTGGATTTTTAAGCTTCGTTAATTTGGTACGTAGACTTCCGCGGTCGTGGTCCATGCTATCTGCTTCTGGGTTTCCGGGCTGGAACCGCGTCACTAGTATATCTGCCGACGTTTCAGTGCAGTAGTTCAGCCCTGAAGATGTCCCATACAAATGGGTACGAAACGTCGGCAGATATACTAGTGACGCGGTTCCAGCCCGGAAACCCAGAAGCAGATATTTTAAGCTTTGTATTTATTCGGTATGAAAAAGCGATAGATATTAGTAGCGAGGATAAAACTAAAAGAGAAACTTTATTTACAAAAAGGCCGTATTCGAACCGACAAATTGCAATAATGCAAAAGATTTCTTGGCATACAGTTAACCAAATAGCTGCACTGATTCGAGAAAATATTCCATGAATATAGAATGGTCGCAGCCACTGTTATGTTAAAACCAGCGAGAGTGACGACCGGCTAATTGTAAAAATAGCATTGGAAAATAGACAATCACGAATAGAGAACTACTAGAAAAATTAAAAGTGCTTAATATAATAACATACTTGATGAAGTAGAAATAAATTGTATATAAATATTTCTTTTCCTCTCCAGGAAATTCAGCACCTTACATAATCCTTACTGCCTAAACGACCCCCTCTTACCACGACGTGAAAATATGGTGGATCTTGACGTTTCTTTCGATTCTAAATTGCCTTTTTCTTCTCATATCGAAAATATTACTAACTCCAGTTTAAAAACTTTTAGTTTTATAACTAGAACTTTGATTCGATGGATGTTATATTATCTGTATATATTTTTTATGTACGCCTTTAACTTGAGTATTCTTCCTTTGGTTTAATATCTTGAACACGCAAAACAAATTACGTTCCCTAGAGTTACTACAGGGAAAGTTCCTAAAATATCTTTACAAGTACATTGGCTCGTATTCTGCTCGGAGTTTTGATCATCAGGAACTCTTAGATGTGTTCGGTATGTATTGGTTGGCACTACGTGAGAATCCAGACTTCTATGAGTAGATTGCAAATCTCATGGCCAAATAAATTTTATTATTATTATTATATAAACTTATGTGAGCCCACGATGCGATCAGGTATACACGCTGCCGAAATAAAACGTGGTAGACCAGCCAAGAAACCTAGGTTGTCACCAAAAATGAAGAAAGGATGCCTGCAATGGGCGAAAATGCACAGAAATTTTATGGTTGATGATTACAAAATTCACATTATCTTAATCTCTTTGCAACAGGTGATCTTCAGCGATGAATCCCGACTTGAAGCAATGGTAGACTGTGTTAACTTCGTTAGAAGAAGACCCGAAAAACGTTATAGTGATGAAGTTGTACAGAAAAAAGTTAAACACCCACTATCAGTCATAATCGAATCAGGCATAGCTGCGAATGGCACCGGACCTCTATATTTTGTGGAGAGCACCATGAATCAAGGGCAAATAAAAAGGTTGTTAAAATTATATTTTCGCCGGGTATGGTTCCGTATTTTCAAGAAAAAACATTTAAAGCGAAAGTTCAATACCTTTTGAACACAGACTGCCCTTCAAACTTTCCTCCTAAGCATGAAGTTCAATAGAATAAATCAGCTCGACAAAGAGTTTCGCTTGCAAGCTCTGCAAGGGAGCTATTCATGCATGTAAAAAGTGATATTCCTTATTCTCGAAAATAATTGACATCACTCACAAATTCTCACCTAGTCCATCATAGAAAAGAAAGAGGAAAAAATGGGAGATTTTTGACGAAAAGATATTCTAGTATCTCGCTTCAATTGCTTTTATGGATAATATATTGTTGCATGAAAAAAATTAACTATTTCATTTCATTTAGAGGTGGAAATGCGATTTTTCCATGAAAGGTGGCTTTCACAAAACGCTACATGCCTATACATCTCAATATTTTTTTTTGTTTACAAAGCAATTTTCAAGAAACTAAATATGGACAAAATTTTGAAATCGCTTTTCATCCCTTGTAACTTGTTTACTGTACCAACTAAAAGCAATTTTTTACATGACTTTATGAAGACCATTTAACTGCGAACTTCATTCATATAAGCAACAAAAATATTTAAAAACGGTTTCTTACAGAATTCTGTTGTAACCACTATCAAATTTCATTAAAATATTCATGTAGGGTTTTCCGTATGAATAAATTTCTTTAATTTCAGGGTTTATAATTCTATACTAAATACTGCGTATTCTTATTTTTATATTTTAGTTGAACTTAAGTTTGATCTCTAGATTACAGATAGTATGAATTCTTCCTTAAATACTTAAATATCATTTTTAGGAAGGTTACACTTCTAAACCATAAAACTATTCAACGTTCTATTAGGGGAAAAAAATTATCAATTTTTTATATTAACTTATTTTGAAAGAAACAGGAAGAGTTTTGATTCTATTTAAAATTCTGCAATATTGCCTTCAGAGTTACCTATGTAATGTTTCAACCTACATATAAAAATAAATAATTTCCTATCTATTTTCATTAGAAAAAAATGAACCGTGTAACTCCTGTATAACTTTCTTTACAACGCCATAAATAACTAAAAACATTTTCCGAATAATTTGATAGGATACATCTCAAACAAACCTTGTATAGCAATCAATAAATTGAAAATTAGAAATTTATATGTACTCAAACTGTTAAGAAATTTGACACGCTGGTAATCCTAACCAGTATGAATATGTACTATATACAAAAGAATAGATATAATATTCATATCATTATTTTCAAGAACATCGATATACCACAAAACAACAAATTTTTATTGTGGTAGCGTATCAAAGGGAGGATATACATTATAACAATATAACCGAAAAGGTGATTGAACATGACCATTTATGGTCATACATAAACAAGTTAGTACAACATTTAATAAATTGCTCTAAAATAAGAATAGTGTTTTCAATAGCTCCATAATTTTTAGATTAATCCGCAGCATTGTCAGATGCAGGGTGAACAAACTTTAATGCTGCATTCACAGTCGAAACTGTGCTGAAGTCAAAAAAGAAGAATTTTTTAACGAAACATTGCTCTACATACCTTTCCTGATTACTTCTCTTTATGTATATCATATTACAATAAATAAAAAATACGTAAATACGTATATTATGTTTTTAAAGAATACAAAGATATCCCATTCGAAATTCTTTCGTGCTATAGAGAAACTGCTAACTATATAATATGAAACGCCTTACTATTATAACAACAAATAATCGTACTGACTTCAACGCATGATTTAATAAATTAACCATATCGTTCTGATTTATCAGAAGAAAGTGATCAATAGTTTTTTATTTCTTCACTGAAATTACTTTCTAAAATAATATCACTTTAATGAAAGGATAGACAATCTAAATGAAAATTGCTAATTGTTCCTCTACTAATTTAATATCTCATCTATCAAAAATTAATCGCAATTGAATATTAAATACAATATTTCTGTGTGCAAATAGAACGGTTTGTAGTTTTAGTATAATTTATTAAAAGATTTTGAAATGTAAAAAGTATCCGATTACACAGTATTTGGAAACCTTAAGTTTCAATAAAACATTTTGGATGCCTCCGGCGCTTTATTTTTGATACTAAAAATTTTAAAGCATGGGTAAAATATAATATACATACTATGATAAAACTGTTTGACATTTAATTATTTTTAAAAATTTTTTATATATTAGGTGCTAATACATATATATACAGTCATGTGCACGAAAATAGCAGTCCTAAATTAATACCTATAAATAACTTGGTACGTAGACTTCCGCGGTCGTAGTTCATGCTATCTGCTTCTGGGTTTCCGGGCCGCTGAACCGCGTCACTAGTATCTGTAACGTTCGTACTCATATTGTATGGGCTGACTACTACTACTGCACTGAAACCAGTTTCAGTGCGGTTTAGCCCTGAAGATGT